>WEIT01028792.1:322113-336200 GCA_013389985.1 Dryoscopus gambensis
CTCTTGTTTCCTATCTCTTAGACAGGGCCCTGTGAAGGGCCCAGCTCTGAGGGACAGACTGCTGCACCTTGGCTTCATTCCCAAAATCAAGCACAGAAGGGAAACCTTCCTATTCTAGGAAGAGAAGCAAAGCTAACCAAAACACACCGAAATTGCACCAGGACAAGGAATCTGCTGTCCACTCAATGCCTCTTTTAGAAGAGGGGTGAATTACGGGCCCCTAAGCAGAATTCCCCTCGCAGATATTCAGACATTCCTGGGACACCTCTCACCTATCTTTAGAAACTTTCTGCAGCACACAGATCTGTATCTGTGCTCAGTTCAGTGGAGAGGGGCTTTCCACATGCAAATGAATATGAACATCTCCACTTGGAAGACCAAGAAGGTGCTGCTGACTGCACTGGGTGGAGAGAGCTCCGCTGTGCATGAATACATCAAGTCCAAACAGTCAGAGTCACGTCCTATCTACTAGCACTGGGCACCACCTAAAGACAGCTTTAAAAAACCTTATTTCTGGCAGCAGTTGATTGTCTTTTAGTCAAATGTGACAGAGAGGGCCAACTATGGCTTGGCCTCATCGTTAGAAATAAGTAAGGAATGCTGCACTGACCAGAAACCAGGGTAACACAGCAACATTACTGGAAGATGCAGCCTTGAACTTTCTTGAGGAAATGAGGATGCGCCAAGGGAAGAAAATTCAACCATACACAGCATACAGCAACCATGCAAACTGCAAAGAACCCAGACTGTTACCAGCAGAAGAAATCTGATGCTGAAAGTTGCCCGTGGACCTCTGGCAAACTGAGAGCTCAATAACTTCCTGCCATGTGAAGGACAGATGCAGGGACTACAAGAGGATTACATTACTTAAAAAGAGCACGTAAGAACCAGAGCTTGCATAACATCACCAAGAACCATGTCAGTAAGAGAATTAATTCAAAAGTATTCTACTTCAGTTATGTACAAGGTTTTAGGAGAAGATAAGCAAGACTATCAGCCTGAAATTAAACAGGCTGCTTATTACGTTTGCATTTGGCATACCCAAGTCAGCATGATTAGCCAAATCATGACCTCCAAACTTTAAGAAAAAGCACTTCACAGAAAGAAGTTAAACTGAGGTTCAAGAGCACTTTGCTTTTGCCATGGCAGAATACAGAATAAAATGCTTCAGTAAATGATCTGAGGAAGGTGTAGCACATAATGGAGGAGGAATTAGCCATCACTGAGATTAACTAGTTGCTCATTAGCCAGGCCATTCCTGCATATATTAAATTCCTAACCCAGGGTCCAAGGACAATATTAATGTCATAACATGACAGATCTCAAAAGCTCAAGCACTGAGCAGTCTGTGCCTTAAGACACAGACCAGAGGTTTTTTGTCATATAGCTGTTGGAATAACCTGTACAAGCATTGAGTGAACACCCCTGCAGCACAAAAGGAGGTAGAACTTAGATACTGGCTGAAATGAACCAATCAAATATGCAAAAAAGAGAATGAGGGGAAAAAACCTGGAGAGATAAATGACTCCAAGTACTCCTCGTATCTTAAGGCAGCACAAGGTTACGTATAAAGCTGTTGGAAACTCAGAATGCCTCTATGGTACCCATTAAGGAAATGTATTCTGTAGATTACTTTCCCAGCAAAGAGAGCAAATAAAGGAAAACCACAGATATTTGGATGATATAAAAGGTTAATACTACTAAAGCTTATGTCTTAACCTAAAAGAAAAAGCATGACTAAACATGAGTCTAAACAGCTCTAGAAAGAATGAGAATTCAGAGAATAAATCAAAGAAATAAGGTAAATTCCCTAAAAATAAAAACAACATTAATACCACATTTGCAAATGGAGGCACCTCAAACTGTTCAGGTGACCACAAAGATGCTATGACAAGGGGCTATTGCAAAAATAACTCAATTTCCTCCAATACCTGATCTGAGTTGCTCTTGTTTGCTGTTTATAATGTTCAGTGATTGCTCTGTCTCCTGGAGATAAACTCCCATGAGGACTATCTGGATAACAGTCCTGATAAGTACTTTGGCTAAGCACACTCTGTGACTCCACAACAAACCAAACTCTTTTGTAGCACCAGTAACTGAAACCTGCCTTCCCAAAGAGGTGCAGATTACCCTTCCTCTAGCCAAGGTAAGCGCACTAGGCGGGAAAATCCCTCAGTATCTGGCGACTCACTGAAAACATTGCTAGTTTCCACATGGACAAAACTTACTGTTTATAGATGAAGGAAGATTTGACACCCTCAAAGGTTTATCTTCTTTTCTGGTGAGGAGACACATCTGAAGAATCCTTTATACGAGGAACCCAACTACTGCATTCCTGAGAACACCTAGTTTTAAAGCAGTCTGAATGAACACTGGGAATTTGATCATGTTGAAGGTCCCTCCTCTCAGCACCAAGGAGCCCAATTCCTACTGCTGACCAAAACACTGCACGGGGGCAAAAACCAAGAGCCATTTCTGTCACAGAAACTTTAAATCTGTACAAGAAACACCGCATGAAGCCATACTGGAAAAGAGCTTTAGCGCTGCCACCTGAGAAAGGCCGAACATGAGTGTCTCTGCTGCCAGTGGATCAATTGCCATGGCATCCTCCTGCCATCAAGATGCTGTTTCTAAGTTAATGGATTTCTCGTGAAGACCAACCTCTATCTCTTTTTTGTGATTCCAGGTCTCGTCTCCTGTCTCACTGCTGCCCCTGAGGCTGAAAACTAGTAAGGCAGAGCTTCCATATTCCCACTGTTACTACTCCTCTGTCAAGCTTTGCTCATTCAGTCCTTCCAGAACTCTGTGCCAGAAGGCAAAGAAATGCACAGGCTTAACAGAATTTCTTGACCAAATTTATTTCAGAGAATTTAGGAGTTCCAATTCCTCAAAACTATGACAAGTCCCAAGATGCACTTTCCCTCATGCTGAGCTGATTCCCTCCTAACAGCATCCACAGCTTGGAGAACACTTCCTTGCCTTCACCCAGAAGTCACTCTAGCAGGATCCATCACTCACTGAGGAACTGGGGGATAAAATGGTAAATGAAATTCTCGCTGGTAAATGCAAAGTAATGCAGGGAGGAAATCCCTTTTCCTCAGCACTGGGCAGACTACTGCATCTTGGAGAGATGGGAAAACTATAATGAAATTATGCACATCAATTCTATGCAGATAGTGACTTAGTACTCAGTACCAGACAGAATTTCGGAAGCTGATGAGAAAAAAAAGGGGGAAAAAAAAGAAAAGCTCATTATATAATGGTATGATTTCTCTACATCTCTAGAGCTGGAAAGGGATCACAAATGACAAGGATAGTAAGAGGTGTAAAATGTTTTCTGTATGCAAAGCATTTGAACAGACTGGGAAGATTCAGCTGGGAAGGAATTTGATAAAAGTCTACAAAAATTTACAAGCAGCACTGACAAACTGAATAGACAGCAATCCTGCATCACTTCTCATAATACAACAATTATCAGATAGCATTTTGAAAAACAACAAAAGGAGGTGGTTTTCCCACACAGCACACAGTTTAACTGGATTTCTGTTTATGACAGAAGCTTACTTATCTTTCAAGAACGATTAGACAAATTCTATGGATTAAAACTCCCATCAACAGCTATGAAACACAAAACTGTGGTTCTGCTGCCAGACAGAATGTACCTGTGAGGCAGCCAGCCAGAAGCTGAGAGGGTATATATGGAGAAATACAATTTCCCTATACTTAGATAAAAAAATACCTAGCCCAGCCAATATCAAGTGAGGATGCTTAACCTGACCCAAACGTCCACTCTTACACCCTTCTCCTGTGTCATCTGGCCAATCCAAGAGTCACACTGGCCATTAAATTGTTTCTAGGAAAGCAGCTGTTCCCTTTCGCTGTCACAATGAAACAGGAATGAGATATTACCTTTTTTTTTTTCTTTTTGAAGACTCTAATATTGAACAGATATTTATGCCTTACTGCGTCCTGCTGCTCACTTGTGTTTTGATGGCTTTACTTTTGGTTGTATTGTGCTTTATATGGTGCAGAACCATGAAGGGTTTGTATCCTGGTGTTCAGCTTTGACCAAAAGCTGCCATTGCACACCATTAAAAAAGCCAGACCATGCAGAAGAATTTATTTTTTAAATTTTAAATGGCACTTTACTACTTCTGTCTTAGAGCAATATGTTCTTCTGACATTACTTCATCCTCCTCATGTGCCAGAACTGCTCCTAACTGCTCATATCATTACATTTGCAGAGATCATTTACTCTTGTGACAGAACAAACTTCAGGTTTAGGTGCTGGTTTATGTATTTCAAGGCATTGGCCTTTCTGCCTAGCCCTGTTGGAAATTCTGGATCCCCTTCACAGGGGAAGGGAGGCCAGAGAAACTGCCATCCCATTTAATTTCCATTGCATCCATCATCACTTGGTACTTCAAAATTCAGGCTCTGAATTTTTGAATTCTTGTTATGAACACTTGCTGGGTCACTGTGTTTGTTTTTGGTGTAACATTACATTTGTTAGCATCAGCAAGCAGTAGAACACATGGCTTGCTTTTTACTGAGTCTGCTTTGCTACTCATAGCTAGACAAATTAATTTTGATTACATCCTTCTTCCTGCTCTCCCAAATGAATAAAACCATCATTCTGATGGATTGCATTCAGCTTGGATATAGAAACAACATGTGAGATAATTCCACCTTACAACTCAAGAGGTATTTATCATAAGATACTTTTTACACTTTCTGAAAGAGGATTAAAAAATTTGTGATTCTGCGATAAATGGAGCCATTACGGGCTCAAGAACTGAAGACACCAAATTCCTTGAGGACCATGTCTTAGCTTTGTTTTCAAGAAAAGGACATAGGTAATCTACTCCCCTAATCAAAGCTTTGGGGTTTTTTTAGTGGTTTCCCAAACTGTTAAGTCTCTGGCTGTTCAATCATGGAAAATGCTCTTGCACAAGAGGACAGGACTTCTGAGGGCTTGCAATGATGGTAGCTCTGGAAACAAGCTGATCCTACCATGTGCTCAGCCTCTCAGCTCACAGGAAAACACATGTTGCAGAAGGCCACTCTGTGCCAGATACAAATTCTCCATAAGGGCCACGCAACTGACACGTGTTTTTTGTTGTTTTGGCAGCTGAACTGGAAGAAAATTAGAAAAGAAATTAATGTTTAAATGGGCTAAACATTTGTTTGGTTTCGATGGTTGAAGCTAAAACACCAGAACATTTACTTCATACCAGGCAGAAAGGAAAAGGAAAGGAAAAAGCAAAGGAAAGAGGATTTAGGCTCATGGAACAGGAAAATGATTTTCCAAGTTCTGATCAGTACTGCCTGAAACAAAACCACTGCAACCGGCCCCAGCACCACTTCACACAGAGGACATGAAGAAGAAGAAGATCCCAACAAATACTTTTGAGGTAGAAGCCTGGCTCATTTTGGAAGTTTGGTGGCAGCTACTGGGCAGCCAGCCCATGCCAGCAGTAAACTGCAAAACACAGTCAATCCCAACCATGGTAACTAAAGCAGAACTACAAGATTTCCATTTGCCTGCCTAAGCCCAGCCGAAAAAGGATACAGGGCTGACAACACAGAATAGAGAAGGCAGAGCAAATTCGGAAACTAAGGAGAAATCTTAGCTTTGACCATGATGAGTGATTGCACTACAGTTTCATTTACATTATTTATTTTATACAGGGTTTTTAATTGTTTGCTGTAATATGCAGGAGGTAGCAAAAACAATGCTTGCTTTCTGAGCCTAATTATCAAAAAAGACAGTAACATAAACACATCCTGCTTAAGAAAAGTGTTGACTTCCTTGAGATATTGCTCATCTTTTATCTTTCCTTGAAAGGCAACTGGCACCAGGAACTGTGACTGGGGCTTTCTGTGACACAAGCACAGTACAGGGCGCTTCTGAAAACCATGGTGGGAGCCCTGGCTTGAGGCTTTAAGGCTGGTCTATAATTACCTTTGGTTTAAGGCTATTGGATTACACTTCAGTGATCAAAAGAGAAAAATAATGCCTTAAATGTGTCAAACTGTGAAGCCTTGTGAACATGTTTATTCTGTATTTCATTTCCATCACTGCAGAAAGTTTGGAGCAATGTTACTGTTGTTCAACGCAAAGTAATTAATTGTACTCTTAATAGTTCTCAGTCACTTGAACTCATGTTCATGCTACTGAAAATTTCCCACTGTAGTCCAAACTCAGAAGGTTTTGGGAGAAGCTAGGCAGAGTTAGGGAATAGTAATAAAGACTAAAAACTGAACCAAAATTTGCCATAAGCATTAACCTTGTTGCAGCTCTCATCACAGAGAGAGCAGACCAATAGAAAAAGCACAAAATGAACACATATAATGCAAATTAATTTTAAGGAGAGCTATGTGTGCATGTAGGTCCATATTTATTTCTCTCATGTTCAACAGATTCTAGGGAAAAAAAAAAAGGCAGCAAACTTCAGACTCTGGCCTTAGGGCTCAAATGACTAATGATGGATAGAATTTTCCCTGCTAGTAATACAGAGAAATAATATGAGAAAGGAGAGACTGTCTAACGCAGACTGAATTAATGGACTGCATGACACAGAAGTGTGGAAATCTAATCACAGAAACATGGAATGGATGGAGCAGGCAGGGACTTCTGGAGATCATCCTGCCCAACTCCCCTGCTCAGGGGTCACCTGGAGCAAGTTCCCCAGGACTGCATCCAGGTGGGTTTTGACTCTCTCCAGAGAAGGAGACTGCACAGCCTCTCTGTGCAGCCAGCTCCAGTGCTCTGTCGCCCTCACACACCCATGAGCTCTTGGCTCGTTCTTCACCCACTCCTTGGCAGAACTCAACACTGGCAACACTCAACTCCTTGGCAACTCTCAACAACTCATTCCAGTTGCTCTCTCACATAAACAGCAGCTCCACCACCTTGCCTTGCTGCCCTGGCTTTCCTAGAAGGAGTGTAGCCATCCATGACTGTATTCCCACCATGTCTCTGTGGCTGCAATGAGATCATGGCCCTGATGATAAAGAGCAGAAAGACAAAAGTACTACCATTGCTGCCAATTCCCTTCCTCATTAATTTCTCATTGTTATATTTAGCTTACTGCCCAGGAGTGCATCCCGATGCCTGCTGAGGGGACTCAGAAAGGGTTTTCTTTCACAATAGCAGCCCTCAGGCACATGGGGCTTGACCCTGCTCCCATTCAAATAGACAGGAACTTGCCCATGGACTTGCAAAAGTAGGATACCTGTCTTGAAAACAGTTATTTCATATTAAATAAATGTTAGAGCGCTGTTCAGTAACTCTTCACTTGTGCCCTTCTGCTCCAAAATAAAAGAGAACTGTTGCAAGACAAGCTTGTAATTTATCAATACAGTTCTATGTGTGAGGCTCCTAAAAAGCAATTATCACCAGCAATGTACACTGTGAGCTGGTTTCTAACGTAAAATTTCTTTCTGAGGTAAACCCTCTGGAGTTTCAAAGGAGCTGCTTTTGACCAACCCTAGCCGGGAGATGAAGAGTGGAAAGGAAGAAGGGAAAGGGGAAGAAGAGTCAGACAGGGCCTGATCTTCACAGCAGAGGTGAGCACAGTGCTTTGTGCACCCTGCTGCTCTTCCAGCAGCAGAACTACTTGTCCAAAACCACAGGGTAGAAGCAGAACAGCACCAAGGCCACGGGCCCCTTTCCATTTGCCACCTGCCCTTAAGGGGCTGTGGGACAGGATGTGGCTCAGTGCCACTGCCCTGGCCAACGTTCCTGCACTAGAGCAGCCCCTCTGCCAGCCCCTTACCCGACATCCCACAGGAACTCACACACTTGCCCAGACAGGGATGAGAGGGGCTGCAACACAAAGTAGTAATGAACGAATCTCCAACTTGTGTGTATAGAATCTCCCCGCAGAGCTGGCTCCAGTGATTGTTCACTTTCTGGCTAGAGTCCAGGTTTCTAAATCCCTGCCAATAGTATTTCTAAAAATGAATTTCCAGCAATATCTTAATCAACAAAATGCTGCCACATCACAACACTTTACAGCAGGATCACAATGAATTACTCTTAAAACTCCACACAATTAAAAAGGGTAATGAGCTGCACTTGTCTCTTAAAAATGGTTTCATTACTGAAAACAGCCACTCACTGATTTCTGCCTTGACTTTTGCATTCCAGCCCTATCTGTCAGTGATACTGTCTGTCTCCCAAGAAGCCAGATACTGAACCAGTGTTTTAATCAGGTCAGGGCTCCTTCGCCACTAATCTCTAGGGGGAATTCAATTGACAACATGAATGTTAGAAGAATGAATGTCTTTTTCTCACCACAAAATAGAAATTAAACCTATCCTGTGAAGGCGCTGTTCAGTTTCCATTCATTTTCATTCATACATGCTTGACATCTCCCTCCTTTGGGATAAAAAGTTCTTCAGGACTATGAAATTTTGGGCTACAGCTTTCAAGTAAATTGTTCAAGCAGTCTTGTGTTCAAGGTCTGCATCTTGGGACATTTGTACCTGTAGAAACAGAAATGGTTTGTACCTTGAGGATAGGAAGCTTGGTCTATTATCTTGGCAGCTTTCTGTCCAATGATATGTAATGGCCATACTGAAAAAAACAAGACATGAACAAAGAACCCAAACTTACCTCTGGATTTGAATGCATATTGAATGTTTATATTTGCCATTAAAGATAAAGTCTCTGAAGTGGATGTAATTTTCTTGGAAAAGTTTCTCTCTCTAGAATTTCGTCTATATTTGCAAATGTTAAAATGGTAATTACCTGAAAAGTGACATAAGGGGAAAGCATGTAAGCTACATCCTTTACAAGACAAAGCCTTTTTTATTATTGTAATAATAATTGGGCAGGGGGGGTAAGTAAAGAAGAATTTAACAAATTATGCTGTTAAGACACCACAGGGGAAAAAAATGCATTTCCCCAAACATTCACCACAAAACACAAATCAGTCCAAGATGGGAGATAACCAGATAAAATTATATTCTGACTACCACAAACTGAAAATTGTGTGAAGAAGCAGCCCTGAGGCTCTCATGTATGGGAATGCAACACAAATGGCAAAAGCACTAATCTGTATCTTCCCACCACTTCCTTGCACCCTGACAGCTCTATTTGGACAGAACAGTGCCTTTCTAGAGGCAAAATTAATGGAATACATGGATTTGGGAAAGGAAGGAATCACAGATATCTGTGAGTTACATTTTGGAAACCCTTGCCTCCAACTGGTTTTAGGTGATTCATTTCAACCCCTCTTAAAGAAAAAGCCTGTAACTGGAGAGGGTTCACTGCTGTAAAACAGCAACACAGGAATGTCAGTAAAATGAGGGCTGGAACGTCTCCACTTAAAAAAAAAAAAACAACATTCAAAGGAAGAAAAAGGAAGAAAAGTTTTAGTTAGGAACAAGTCTGGCTAGAGTACAACAACTCAGAGCAGCAAAATTGCATTCCAGACTTTTCCCTGGTAACTTCCAAGAGTCTCACATCAGTGTGGGAGAGGGCATTTTGCTTCTTCAGGTAAACTGAAATCCCACTGCCTTTTCTGCTTGACGTAGCAAATCCTTTGTGCAACAGCTACTACACCACACCTCACTGCTCCTAGAGTTCCCCTCCTGATGTGACCTGAGGGGCTCAAATGGCATCCATTAGAATAAATGAGATTTTATCAGTAACACACTGAAGCCTGAGTTGTTTCTCTGGGCAGAATGAGTGCAGATAATCCTCCACAGTGCTGCCAGGAATGCCCTGAGATTTGCTGCTTGCAGTGCTTGGTCTGCAGACATGCTACTGCTGAGAGCTCTGAAGCTTAGAACAATGCTTCATGTTCTGTGTTATGCGAGTCTGGTTCTTTATTAGGAAGTTTCTTTCTAGCTACCGAAGTATGTTTAGGAATACATCTTGTTCCTATGGAAATCAGTGAGAATTCTGCCCTTGCCTCCAAATAGAGCCGGAACAGACTCCCTGTCTGCAACATCAGACATCTTGGCATAAAGTGAGAAAATTGGGAGGGCCTGCTAAGCTTCACTGGTGTGGAAAGGTCAGCCTACAAATCAAGAGACTGCAGGAGAAGCGGGCAGGCTGCTGCTCATGCAGAGGGGAGGCCTCTCCCTGCCTTATCCCCAGAGAACATCCCAAATCCGCTCCTTGGCTTCTTCCCCCTGCACGGCCAGGAGGGGCCATCCCGCAGCTGAAGGGGAAAGGCAGAGCAGCAGCAGCATCATCTCACGGCTGAGGTGCTGCTGAACCCCATCGCTCCTCTGAGCAATACAGGTACGGGAGGAACTTGAATTTTGAAGGAATTTGAGCTGATGTCTCTATTTTACAATTAAAAACACACCCAGGTCCAAAACTTCCAAAATGACTTGGGAGTTTGAGCACATGGGTTTGCACGTGCGCAATCAGGCATCTTAGAGACGGGGGAGAGGCGTCCCTCCAGAATGCATTTTTTAAAACACAGATTTATTTGGGTTGTTTCAAACTTCGGCCTTAAAAACCTAGTAGGTTTGAAATTATTACACACAGTTCATTAAAAATATGGTGAGTAAATGGAAGGTCAGAAAGGAGCATTTCTACATCATCATGTTTAAGAAGTTTCATATTTTAAGAGAATAAAATGACAGAAACAGGAGAGTTTTACATTACCACTGGCATGTAAAAATAGACTCTTTGTATTATCTTAAGTTTGTCCATTAAATTCTGATGGAAAGCAGAAGTAAGTCTACCATATATAAGACAGATCACTTTAAAAGTCGGTTTTTCATCTGCAAACCTTTCATACGAAGCAATCCTGCCTCAATCTAAAAGACTGGTTTATCAGAAGTATTGATTATTAGGGCAATTTTTAAATGAAAACAAAAAAAAACCCCTATAGTTATATCAAGTACATCACCACTTGAAGCATAAATGCTTCATAGCATTTTATGAAGAACATCATTGAGCTCCCAACTGGAATAGCAGAAACGTCTCTCATACCTTCCTAACACCATTACTCTCTCCTGTCAAATGAGGTTGTGTATTTTATAAGCTCAAAAAGTATACCCCGAAACTCACCTTCCCAACCCCCTCCTAAAAATACAGAGAAAGAAAAAAATCACTTTGGATATTTAGTGCTGGTCTCTGCCCTTCATGAGCCCCTTGCTGCCAATATGCCTATTTTAAATTCAAAGTTGACTTATTTTTCCATCCAGAAAACCAGTACATGCAACTTGACAGCAAACAGGAAAAGGACTAATGAGCCATTCTTTATTTGCAAGTCCTTGGAGTACAGACCTATGAACTTTTTCTCTGAAAGCTGTTTCCTTCAAATATATTCAGCCAAATGAATGCTATAGGACTAGCACTGGAAGCAATTCCTCCACAGCATCTTCACACTGATCTCCAACAATCTCACTGCCTCTGAGATCACTGGTGCACAGAGAACTGAGAGAGGAAGAATGCTGGCTACCATTTGTTATTGTGCTGCATTAACCTTTTGCTGCTTCCCCAGAGATCCCTCTGGGCACAATATATGCACATAGCAAGACCCTACACTCCAAGTAAGCAACACTGAATGATGATGATTAATGAAGGTAGGGCAAAGTTAAAATAGAGGGGTAAAGTGACTTGTCCAGAGTAGATCAGTTACAGAGAAAGGACCTCAACCGCCTCCTCTAAATACTGGTCCGGCATCTTATTCATCCCAGGTGTGGGACTTCCAGCACCAGAGAAACAAAGAATATTAAGTCTATTTCCACATGACAGCAAAGTCTGAGCAACAGGCAGGTTGAGCAATTTGTAGTATCTTGAATATGAACACCATTAGAAGAGTTTTGGTTTATGACAACCAGTGCACATCATACCAAGTTACTTTGGTATAATGTAGAGTAAAACACAATGCAAACCAATATCATTACCCATATCTATAGACTCAGCCTTCACGTCTATGGACTTCTTTCCCACTCCCTCAAACAAAATCCCTTTATCAGTGAGAGCTTTATATACTCAGATGTCTTCTCACAACTTTAAGTGATTATTGTTCTGAAAATACCTATAAAAGTAATAGGGGCCTGTTACAAATTATCTTTCTTGCTGCCTGTTATCAGTCTTAAAAAGTAAAACTAAGAATTCCCCCCCCCCCGCCGCCTTGGCAGCTAGGGTCTGAAAATTGAACTGGAATAGCTCCTACTAGCACCAGTAATAAAAGACTGAGCTTTACAGAGGATGTAAAGCACAGAGTAAAACCTGTATCACTTTCTCTCGTATTGACTGTGCAGCACTAAACAGTAGAAATTTAATTACTCAGCGTGGTCATTTAAGTCAGTGACATCCAAAGGAGACACGATGCCAACTAAGATTTCTTTTATTTTTTTTTTTTTTCTATTCATGGATTGTCATAAAGTTATTTTTCTGGTAACTAGTGGCTGGTGATGGTCCTCAACTCACAAGAAATATTTTCAGACAGGTATCTCGCTACAGAGTTGCTAAAAAACACAATACAAAAGTCAAGGTCACAGGCCTTAGGGGTATTTCAGTAAAAGCTTGAAGTGTGATTTGCCTACTCTAATGTGTTTGGAATGAGGCATATGTTTTAGCACTTTGCTGGACTGAGCTGAGGATAGACTCTCACAATAGGAAAGAGATATTTTCTAACAGTTTATTCACTCAGAAGGAGTGTTTCAAGAACGAAGAATGTATGCTTCATACAGAAGTTCCCCTACTATTATAACTTCCTACTCCTGTAATCTAAACCAGTCACAACTGAACATCTCTCGGGCAGTATTTCAGAACTGAATATTCTAAAACATTCCTTACACGCTCACAATGCTTCTCAACATAGCACTATATATTAAACTGTCTCTTGCAAAACTATGAACATTTGGAGAAGAATTTCAGATGTTTAACCTAACATATAGTTAAGTTAGAAGTGTGTGTTTCCTCATTCTCCCTAAAAAAAGCTTTTAAGTCCCTCTCAGGTTGCAATACTGAGGCAAGTGATCAAGACTGTCATTCAGTTTTACAGCATTTTCTTTCCTGACTCTTACCTCTTCTCACTGGATGTGTACTCTTTGTGACAGTGGTTATTCCAACAAATTTCAGGAAGCTAAAGACTCTCGTTTTTACCTGACTGATGAAGTTAACCCAGGAAAACAGTTTAAAATGGCATTAGAACCACTGTTTTCAGCTGGATGATAACAGTACATATCTTTTGAAGACCAGCAGGACTGTGTCATGTTAAATAAAGACTGGAGTTAAAAAGGGGGATTTTTACCTCTACCATTAGGGGAAAAGAATGTATAATATATGTTCACTCCTCGTAACAGAAGACAATTCACTCATATACTCAGTTTTAACAGTACTCCGTCTCAGATAAAGTGTTCTGCTTGATTAGCTCAGAGCACAGGTGCAAGTGAGCAACATTTCCTTTTGCTGAGCAGAGTGGGGTAGAAAGAAGTTAAAGAGACCTGTCAAGGTCACACCACAGCACGATGACAAAGTTACACAGGAAGTCACCACTGATTCCCAGCTCAGCTGTAGCAGAGACTGCAACACAATGCTCCTCTAAGGGTTCTGTGCTGCCAAACGACACACAAGCAAAAAGATAAGTAACATCACAGTTTTTAGTACTAACACGTCTCAGGGGTACTTCGAACACGAGACAAGTCAGACCACGTCTTAGTACGAGCTTTACAGCTAAACGAGGTAATGCAGAAGAACAACTACTCAGAAACCTTGTATAACTCTCACACTTGCTTAATCACGTCCACGTATCGTTAATTAAGTCTGCGGAAATCATTGAGCATTGGAGGAAAAGCGGACAGGGGCCACAGGATCACGCAAGGTTTATTTGCTTGTTTTTGTCCCCGTTGACAAAACACGATACTAGTATGAATGTGAAAAGAGAGAAAATCGGGCAAATAGACAACCCCGAAGGCTCCGAGGGGTCCCGTTGTCATGGAAACAAGTCGCCGCTAATGAGCTTTCCACGGCATGAGTGATTAATACCCGAGTCCTGTAAATAAATATTGATTCCGAACCCAAACAGCCAAGCAAGCACGCTGCCGCCAGCCGCGGGGCCAGGGCGAGCAGCAGCGCAGCGCGCACACGCCGCGGCTGCCCG
>WEIT01028792.1:337145-421660 GCA_013389985.1 Dryoscopus gambensis
CTTCTTCTTCTTCCCCCTTCCCGCACGCCGCCCTCCCCTCCCAGTCGTTACGAGGGCACCGGGGATTAAGTGTACTTTCAATTTTAAGAGCATTATATTAATAAACAGCGATTCGGTGATTTTAAATTACTCTGCGAGCATCCGGCAGCCCGTTAAGAAGCAATCCCCTCCAGGCACGGTTTAATCGGAGGGATCAAAGCGCGGGCGCCGCGTCCTCCGCTGCCTCCGGCGGGGCTTGCCCGGGGAGCCGGGGCCGAACGCCCACCTGCCGCGGGGGTTCCTTAGGAAAATTCCTTACGAGAGAGCCCTGCCCGGCCCGGGGCCGGTGCGCGCACAGGTGCCGGCGGGAGGGACGCAGGGAGCACCGGGAGAGCCCCGGCGTCCGCCTGGAAACAGCCCCAGAGTTTGTCCCACGTCTCACTAGAGACGAGCCCAGCCCGGCTAGGCAGGGGCTGGCCGTGCAGCTGGAGTTTAGACGCTGGAGGAAGCGCAGGTCTTTCGAGCAGTGGGAGCCGGTTTTTATGCGGCGTGGCGGCAGCGGACACACGGACGGGCAGCGCGCTGCGAGCCCTCCTGGCGCCTCAGCGCGATTCTCCAGCTCACCTGCGCACCCGGCGGCCCCTCGCTGCTGCAACAGCAGACCTGCGGCTCCAAGACAAAGACTAAAGCAACTCCGAGATGGGAAGAGGAGGATGGACGCTGATTTGAGGGCTCAGCCCTCAAAAAATGGCTAAAGCTTCCCCTTCTCCCACTCCTTCCTTTTGCATCACACCTCCAGAGCCCAACAGGTGGTTGTGACCTCAGAGAAGTTCTAAGCTAATCTACGTAATTCTATAAATGACCTCTCTCATGAATTCAGATTATAAGAAAAAAATTTTTTCATTTACATTTTAATGCATAAATCATGCAAAGTAGGGAGCTCCAGACACTGTTGCAAGAGTGATGACTCATGCCCACCACATGTACATTATTTATTGTCTGAGGATGAGACCATGTTTAAATTAGGCTGCTTGATAACCTAATCTGGATGTTCTGAACTGCTTCCCTATTATTCTGTTCTGGAGAACGTAAAGCGTCATTTCTTAACCCTAGTCTCTCTCCCTGACACATTTTAATTCATAGTCTTGTGTGGAACTGCATGTTTTGAATTTTCGAGCAGGTGGAGTGCTCCTTCTGCACAGGCACTGCACGTGGAAAGGAACGATCACAGATGTACCTCTCAGATCAGGCAGGAATATGAGAAAAGCCATAGTTGGCTTTTTTCACCTTAGCAGATAAAAACTGTAAGTTCAACAATTTCAAACAGAGATGAAGATGCCCTGTCAGCTTGTGCCAGTTTCTCGTACTGGGGTGTCTCATTACACGGCTGTGTAAAACTAGGCTTCACCATCCCATTGGGACTAATTCTGTTCCAGACACCAAAAAAACCTCCTTACGGCTAGGTGGGCTGTTGTTATTTTTTCATAAAATAATTACAGAGCAGAGAAATGGTGGACCATTTCTGGTCATCTGTTCTTACAGTCCTGTACTATTGCTGATTCCTCCATCTTAGTAAACCTTGAGAGTACGAGGGCAATAAGCTGTTCTGTTCCCTGTTCTTCATTTGTTTTTTCTTTTCAAGCAGATGGTATCAAGGAAGCTCTTCCCACACATACACAAAGATTCAAAGCCATTCCTGTGAGGAACTCAGGCTTCAGCTACTCCTTTTGTTCTGTGCTTCTCTTTCTCAGAGTGACACACTCACCCTCACCCCTTTCATTGTTGTGAGTGACCAAAGGAAAAGCGATGGCCAGTCTCCTCTAAATATGATACAAACAATTCTGTGTTACTCATGCCTATTTTGTGAGGAGCAGACATTTTCCAGTGGATAAAAGTGTGAGGGGAAAGACCAGGGTGGAGGGTGTTTATTTTTGTTCGATATTTTGAAGGAAAGAGAGAAATGCTGGGCTTTTAGTGGTTTGAGCTTTCAATTGGCTTTTGGTCAGATCCCAAACCCACAGGGCTGAAATACAGCAAACAGTAATAGGAAATGCAAATTAGGACAAGAAATTAAAATTAAATCCTGATCAATGATTCTGTCATCCCATGCTAGTGCCAGATGCAGCAACCAAATGCTTGTGTCCCAACAGCCTCATCATCATCTGCTTGATGTTGTATGGCTCTTTTTGCAGTAAATATAAAATAAAACCAGTAATATATTTTAGCAAGTTGGTAGACACTTTATTTTTTTAAAAAAATATCTACAGTCTTCCTGCTCTAGCACTCCTGTCTCATAAAATAGAAGCTGTTTAAAATCATGACTTCTGTCACAACATAAACTTCAAGTACCTCTCTTGGTGTGGAGGGTGACACAAAACAGAAGGTGGGTGATTTAAGTATCACTCCTGCCCAAACCAGGGCTGGAACTGCTGTTAGGATTCAATGCCACTGAGTGTGGCAGTGTTCCAAATCAAGCCTATACTGCTTCAAGCTCTATAAAGCTCTATATAAAGTACAAGAGATGGTTAGAATCCAAGCAGTGATCATTTGATTAGTGTGGTATGAAGAAACCTTGAATGGGAATCTCTTTTGGGCCTTGGGACAATACCACAGTAAATAATATAATAATGAAAAATAGCATAAAGCTGTTATTAAAGAATCCTTTTTTTCTCCCATTTGAAGTTAGAGAAGGGCACTATTTTAAAGTTCACAACATCTGAGCAGCTAATCTGCTATTTTAGCCCTTACAGGGGCTCTGCTGGCTCACATAAACTAACTTTGGTCCCAGGGAACGTCCCACTGACTGCAGCAAGGACAAGTTCACACCCTGGGCTTTACAGTACAGATTCCATGCTGAAACAACCGTGTCAGGGGCCAAATGCTGCAGTGATCTGCAGGCATGGGTTAAATATGAAGATAAGCATTTGTCTAAGCCTTTGTGGGTCTGACCCCAAATTCCTCAGGTGTTCATCACTACAGATGAGAAGCCAAAAGCCAACAAGGCCATATTGTTCCATCCTGGGAACTCCATGTCCTTCCATCTTCTGTATGACTGTTTAACATAAAGTTTTTCCCTGGCAACCTCAGGAAATCTTGATAATGCATTATAAGCACAGAAGTACAGCATGTCAGTATCAGATTCATTTTTGAAAAGGCTAATTCACCTTCTAGCGTTTTTAATAGTTTTCATTGGACTATTATGACATGAAAAGCACTGTTTCCACACAGTATTTGGAAAATACTATGAGTAAGACAGTGTTTCAGATATTGTTTCAGTCATCTTTCATAACTCATCTTTAAAGATCACATAGGGGGAGACTGCATGTGTTTTCTGTTGTGAGGGTCTTGCATGCTGACAAGGTGCATTAACTCCTTCCAGATGAGAAGTGTTGGCATCTGGAGTGAATTAGCAATCAAAGTGCTGACTGCGAACAGGGCAGTCCAAACTCAGGTGGTTTGGACATGGCCCTGGCTACCACATGGTCCTTGAAGATTGCCAAAGACAAAGTTTTCAGAGCTAAATGTCAAAGAAATGACTTGGGGACAGGCCCCACTGTTGCTGTCCAGACGTATATGTGTATATAAATGTTATGTATGTTTTGTTTTCAGGAAAAAAATTATATTTAAAAAGTGGATGAGAACCAAGAACACTGGCATATACTTCTATAAACATTCTTGAAGCTGTGAGTTTGAAAAGGACTACCTACAACATAAATACTTGGGTATTGTTTCAGTTAGCTGGGGTTTCCAAAAAGGAAAAAAAAGAAATTAACAGAGGCAAAACGATAGTTAATTATAATAGTGCAAGGACATTTATCTGTGTGATTTGTGCACATGTATCGGCACGCATACATAAATATACACGTTCATTTTCAAACCCACATCCAGGGAAGTAGAGTGGGTCACAACATTACACAGTGCAGATGCCACTCCATGCTAGCTGGTGGTAAGGGCTTGTACTGGTAGATCCACCTCAGAACACACACAAATGTGTGGGACTGGCATTAATCCTGTTGTCCCAGAGGGAAGGGCATTCATTCCTCCTCCCACAGAGCAGCCTACCGTGAATTCAGAATGCTTTCTCCCCCACTTGATTCCTAAGCAAGCCAGACTGCAGCACCTCTCTCCCCCTCATATGCACTGCAGGCAGCTGCTGCTCAGAAGGGCAAGAGGGGAAGGGAGCTATTTTTGTGTCAGCAAATCAAAAATATTGGTTGCTTCTGTGTGTAGACAGTAGCGGGTTCTGCTACAACAGCCGACATTTAAAACGCATTCACACTTGTCACAGAAATATTACACAGCGTGTGGATTGTCCCTCCCTAGCTCAGCAAGGCCGTCCCCTCTCCCCAGTCTCCTTTAGATGCTTTTTCTCTTTGTCTGATTGCCGAGGAGAAAATGTGTGATTGGTCCCAAAAGGTTAACAGGCCTGTGTTGCTAGGCTGTGTTACCTGCACTTGTAAAGCAGAGAGGGGAGAGCTGGAGTAGCCTTCCAATCTGACATTAAAAGCAAAGGTGCCCTCACAGTTCTCTGTAAAAAGACAAACCACGCTTCTGAGTCATTCTGCACACAGCAGAGGAGTTATCAGTTCCAAAAGAGTCAAGAGTTGGATGGGACTGGATAACTTTGCGTTGGTAAAGAGAGGAGGGAGGAAGTGGAGAGAAAGAAAGAAAGAAAGAAAGAAAGAAAGAAAGAAAGAAAGAAAGAAAGAAAGAAAGAAAGAAAGAAAGAAAGAGGGAGGATTTGGCTCTACAAAATCCAAGTAGATCTTTGTGGCCACAGTGTCCAGCCAAAGCCTCCAGTTATGAAAGAAAGAGATGCAGCTCGATGCAGTATTTGGACTTGGATGTGGAATCCTGAATACGAGAAAAAAGTGGTGGAAGAACAATTGCAATGTGAGTAGATTTATGCAAACCAAATGGGAAGTGTGAAGAGAAAAGAGAACAAATGCTGGGGCAAGTTTTATGTTCTCCACAATTTACGGTTTAAATTATCGTACAATACATATCAGCTAATAGTTTTCCCACAAGTTCAATTTTGTCACTGTTCACTTTCTGTCAGAGATTATTACACAGGGTTGGATTGTTGAACAGTGGCTACATTTCATTCCAAATATGGCTGCACTTCAGGGGAGGGATTGTTATTGCCGAATTGTCTCAATTTTTAAAGGAGTCTGAGATCTTTGACATGGTAAAAGCTATGCAGACGTGTGATGACTATATTTTACTGGAAGATATTAACCAAAGCAGGGAGGAGAGCCAGCAGGGTGGGTTTTCACGTACTCACAGCACAAGGTTCTTGGGAATCCTTTTTTTTTATTCCTTCCTGGGTCTTTGACAAGTGGAACATGTTTTGGTTTAGTTATCCACAACACAAACACAAAAATATCTGGTCTCCCAGATGTGCTGCAGAACGCATTGTTTGTCAAGTATTTTAAGGTTCTCCAAATGAGCAGGAATTTGTATTGTTGTGTTTTGCTTACTAGAAACCAGCAGGAACTTTTCCGCAGCCAACTCCGCCACCACTGGCTCACATTGGGGGGTTTTTGTAGGGGGGTACACCAGAGACATGTGGGACTGACTCATGTTCATGTTTGTCAGCACAGATGACCTTTTCAGGACAGATCAGTTAGAAGTTTGCTGGGAATATAGGTTAGCTTTGGGTCTTTCAGTCCTCTTGTAGCTGCCGGACTTTTAAGGATTTGGTCCAGTGAGGGAGGGAAGGAAGGCTGCTTTTCAATGAGTCGGAAAAGGTTTTATTTTGATGGGTGCACGAAATGAGATTTCCCTCTAATCGTCTGTGTAATTCGTTGGCGTAATCTCTTTGTAGGCACATCATATTAATCCTTGTTATTACGGAGAGGACCTCAAACATGGGAAGTTTCAAAACATGCCGCTATACTGAAAAGGCCAAGATGTTGGATTTCCCTACTCTTTATACTATAATATATACTATAATAAAGATTTACACTGTTATGCCTTGGCAGTTCACTGGAAATAGTCCTTGAAGTTAGTATGCACAGAAAAAAAAAAAGAATAAAAAGGGAGAAAGTATTTGAATGAGAAACGTGCTGTGTAACATTGAGCCATGCCAGCAAAGGGATTTTTCTCCTGTGTGGGAATGAGCTGCAAAAGCTGGGTGAAAGGAGTTTTAATGTCAGTGGAACCCAGAGACTGAAGCACAGTTTGCAGAGTTGCTTATGATTTCCTTTATATTCAACTCCATGGGTTCTGTCAGTGCAGAGCAGACACACAAGAGAAAATAATCTATAAAACTATGATGTAAATAGCTTTCTCTTGCACAATATTCTGTTGTTACAGGTTTTAGATTGCCATCCTTAGGCTAGGATTTGCATACAGTAAATTCACTATTATTGTTGTATGGGCATGGCTTATAATCAAACTCCCCTCTGTATTAATAAGTGATTACATCCAGAGCAGTATTCCATCCTCCTGCTTAGGATTTCTTCCTGATGGACTGGAAAAGGAAATCTTTAACACCACTGTAAAATTCTTCTCCGGCCTGAAACAGAAACGGGGATGGCCACTTCCCCATGATGGCATGTTTCTCCCTCTCCGTACTGCTGCATCCTCCCTTCTACACTTCACTTGTGGCAACCAGCCCCAGAATCACGTGTCAAGGGTCAGGACACCAAACTGCACCACTGAGCTCACCAAGGTCTGGGTATTTTCTAGAAAGTCTCATGAGCTCATGCAGTGTTTTCATTTCTCTGCTACGCATTGTATTATACTCTCTCCAGTGTTTTCTCCTTTGCAAAAACAGACACACCAGCCGCGGGCAGATTGGAGGACACATATTTATTTACACGTCCTCCTAAACCATCTCTGTCCACACCCTTAAAGTTATTTAAGCATCAGAGTAACACTGCTCTATATCCTCCAGGATCTGGGTCAGAGATGTATTAGAAAATGTTGTCTTCACTTTGAAGTCCAACATCAGTACAAATCTGCTTGCTTCCTGCTGCTCCTTCTCCTCCTGCTTATTTATACCAGAAACCTTTTTGTTAGTGAAAGAAACAGAAATAGGTTACTTGGTATCTCAGTCCCTTAACCACGAATTCTTGGGCCACTCTTTTTTCTGAGGAAAATCATATCTTTTTAAGGGTGGCACACCTACGTTAAGACACCACAAATCACTGAAAGAAAAGGAAGGGATTGTAAGTGACTCTTCTAAAATGAAGGTCCTTTTCTGTTCAACACAAACCTTAATAGGATGCAGTGGTTCTGCTGTCCCTTGCTGAAGGATGGTCGCAAACCTGTGACGTTCTGTGAGCCATGGCCGGTGAAATTCCTTTTCAGGATGAGATACATTAAACAATATCACTGTCTGCAAGTAGTAGGCACCAGCCATTTGATGTCATAATATTAAGCTTGCATTTCCATAATCTCCATAAAAATAGAAGACTGTTCTCCATGCTACTTCTAGGGGAAATTTTGATTTCTCTTGGATAAAGTATTTCTTCTTCCTTTTCAACAAATAACACACATGGAATAGTAAGGGATGAAACAGAAACCAGTGGTTCATGGAATCACAGAATCATTAAAGTTGAAAAAGACCTCAAAGATCACTGAGTCCAACTTTGAGCCATCACCACCTTGTGTCATGTGAAAAGGGGATATTTCCTTGGCCCTTAGTGTTCAATTTGCTTGTCAGTGCCCAGGAGAGCTGAGAGCCTTTGTGCCTGACCAGTCTGTGTCGTCCCATTATGGGGGCCTTTTCCCTGAACAGTCCTGCTGGATCAGTGGGTGCTTGGACTGACTTATTCAGGGACACACACCAACATCCTCCCCCTCAGCAGGTGCTGTGGGTGCGCTCTGTGGCTGTGGGAATCATCGTGGAATAGCTGGTGAGCATTCCAGCTGCATTCCATCCAGGGAGCAGCAGCTGTATTTTATCCTATAATTTCTGTACTGCTACAGGCTGTGTGAGGATGTGAATAGAGCTTCTCAGGTTCCCCTGGTTTTACCTCCTGCCATCTTTTCATACCTCATCAACCAGCCCAGAGCACTGAGTGCCACGTCCAGCCATTCCTTGAACACCTCCAGGAATGGGGACCCTGGGCAGCCCCTTTGACAAGCCCTGCTTGACAACCTTTTCAGTGAAGAAATTCCTCCTGATGTCCAGCCTGAACCTCCCCTGGCACAGCTTGAGGCCGTGTCCTCTTGTCCTGTCCTAGTTTTAGGGATCTCAGGGCTCCTGTGTAATGTATGTGCACAATTAGAGGGCTGGAAGCCTTTCATGCCAATCATGGTGGCAGGGACTGTGGTTGCCACTCACCCAAATGCTTGGTGGCACTTACATGTCAGGGCTTCCGAATCCTGTTGCACAGACTCTCATGCTGAAGCCTTTTCAGTGCAGCCAGGGAATGCCACCAGCATGACTGGTCATGCCCGCTGGAATTCTGGACATTCTCTTGGGACAAAAACATTTGCAAAGAAAAGGAGTAAATAAAAAGAAGTCATGAATATTTTCACAGCTATTTCTCAGTTTTAAAGGCAATGTTCAAGAATATCTCCTCTCCCCCTTTCCTACACGTCAGGGCCTTGTCCCAGCCTCCTGAGGATCAGAAATTAACGTGGGAGGAGTTGCAGAGAGTCCAGGTGGAACATAATATTATTTTTGAATACTACTACTACTACTGACTATTATTAGCAGCATCATTATTATTATTTTTGTCTTTATTTTACACAGTTCCAATAATTTTTCTGACTCCTGTATTTTTATAGTACTCCTGTATTTAAAAGGATATTGTTTAGTCAGAAACAGTCACCACTTTCATTATAATAGCAATATTTGCTTTACAAAGCTGTGTAAATAAGGCACACTCAGATTCCAATCTAGTGGAATCCGATTTATTTGCAGTAGTCTTAGGAATCTTGTAAGCACTGTTTAAACTGTCTCTGGTCTCCTCTGCAGAAGAGTCACATTTGGCAGGATTTCTCCTGCAGTTGAAGCCAGCCCGACCACTTTCTCTTGGGGTCCTCACAGCCCGTTTAGAGATGGGAACTATATCTACCTGTTCATTTTTGCTTCACAATGGTCAGTTAAAAAACAATCACACATAATTTTGTGCTTTTTCCTTCATGGCCAAGACTTTCCCAAAGTCTGAACGGAGTGGGCAGAGCTGCTAACAGAAGTACAGACTCACTTGGCAATGCCTGCTGTGGTTGGGATCAGCCTGGGAAGGGCCTGAATTTCAAGTGGCAAACAAGAAGAAAAGTCATAGTAGCAGATTCTAAGCAACCTTCACATGACCGGAAAGCATATCCAACTGTTGCCCCCTTTTAAGCACATGCGGTTGTAGCAAATCTTGCAGTCTTCACACAGAGAAAATTCCCACTAGAATTAACAGGAATTTGTGTGAACAAGGATTGAATAAGTGCAGACTCGCAGCCCAGCCCGACAAGTCTTTTCTCATGACAGCATCCAATTAAAATTAATGAAGTAACTTGCTCAAGGATCACCGAGGGAAATGATGGGAGAGGCAGGGGTAGAACACAGATTACATGAGTCACTGCCAAGTTCCTTGATGTTAAAAAGTCATAACTACTTAGAAGACAGAAATGCTGAAGAATAGTGAGAAATGAGAACCATTAGTCGAAGTGGCTCCCAGGCAATCTGTCTGGGGTGATCAATTTACATATTTATCTCTACCAAGATATAAAACACGCAATATTTCTCACCTCTCTCACATCTAATTGGGTATTATGGTCAAAATGTGAGAGTATCTTATCTTTTGTAAAGGAAAATAATAATGTCTTAACATCCCAGGCTGACTTCATCTCTATTTTCTTCAACTACCCAAATTTCAGCTGCCTCTTGACTTTTCAGAGCAGCCCAGACATTTCAAATGCAGCTGGCTGGGCCTGATTTTGCCCCTGACCCAGCTCAAACCAGAAAATTATGTTCTGCCTCCTCCTCTCTCTAGCTTACCCTCTTCACTGGGAGCAGCTGAAGGGAGCTGACATTCCTTTGCAGGCCAGCTGAGAAAGCAGCTCTTAAATCAATTTATCATCACCTGTGCTGTTAGATTGGCATGAGGGGAACAGGAAGGCTGTAAGGATTTGGCCTGCTACTTATAAAATAAACAAGTTGGCTTGCTCGTGTTGCAAGTGTCACATGGGAATCAGTAGAAACATGAGGAGATTCAGAAATCTAATTTGCTTTTCATTGTGTATGCTGTTTGATTACCTTGTACCGTTCTTTCTGTTTGCAATAAAAATAGTGACTTCCCAGTCATTTTCATTTTAGGTCTCTTTCTGGCATCCACACACCAATATAACATTTGAATTGCAAATACTGGAAGAATTTATTAAAGATAGTCACTTCCTCTGGATTTTATGTGTATATGTGTCTATATCTTCCTAATGTTTTCAGTTGCTGTGAGGGCTTATTCTATTTCTCAGGTGCCTTTTAACTCGCTCTGTGTCCATGAGGGAGGAAGAAAGGAGGAGCAGTACATTTAATGTACTCCCCTGGAGAACTGTTCAATCACAGTTTTTGAAAGAAACATCTGAATATTGTGCAAGAACTTCAGTGCTCAAAGAAAGTTCCCCCTGACTGGGCACTCAGAGCAACCTTGTATGACACCCATGCAATTTAAATGATTAAATGAAGAGAGGAATTCTAGAGGAAGATCCTACAATGAAATTGCATCCTCTCCTACTTTTCCAGCTGCCTGCCCTTCTCCCAGCGTACCTAACTCAAAGTGAGGAGATTGCCTGCTGCGGTCCATTACACTCCAAAAGGAGCAAGAGTGTCTGAATGAAAAATATAAACCGTGTCAACACAAGTCCACAAACACCATCCAAGTCCCTGAACCCCAGAATGCAATATCCTTTCTCCAGTATCCAGCTGCTCATGGGAACAGCACAAGAAGAACAAAAAAATCCCTTCCCCAACATTCAGAGAACAAATTCACACAGGCCACTGACAAAGGCAAAAAATGGGTAAGTCCCATATGCGAAAAACAGTTTTCCCAAGCTTCTTCCAGGGAGAATGTGAAGCATTTTCCCTTTGGTGCAAACACTGTTAACCTTTCCAGAAAAGGAACAAAGGCCACTGGGTTTTCAGTCCCTTGAGCTGAAGCTGCAGAACCCTGGGTGGGTGTACAGGTACTAAAGAAGGAAAAGGTCCCTTGATGATACAGAAACCTCATGTTACAGAAATAAGACCTAACAGTTTTAGCTTTCTGCTCAGCTTTATGACCAGCATTTCAAAACAACCTGATATCAACATAAATAATCCTGGAATAATGTCCTTTAATAGATTTCCATTTCTGTACTTCCCCTGTACTCCTTTGACAAACAAGGAGGTTCCAGCTGCTTTTTTTCTTGAAGTTAGTTGATAGAATGTTGGTCTTTTATGCTTGATGAGCTGTAAACTTAAGATAGAAGGCATCAAGAATCCAGATTTTGTCTGAATATGTCTAGATCCGTGTGTCTGAATGATATAACACGACCAGAGCCACAGATTAAAGCGAGCAGATTATGCTGCTGTCCTAAAGTTGATGCATGCAGCACATGCCACATTGCCACTTATGATTGCCTCTGGCTGTATTCAGGGGATACAGCATGACAGTGCATGATCATGAAGCCAAACCAAATTTCAAGTTCCTCAATTTCCTGACAAGTGGTATTTCAGCACTAGGATTCCCCCATTCTCCCACTCCCTTACTGCATTTGTAAAATGAAATATTTTGATTTCAGACTAAATTACAATGTTTTAATTTTGAGGTTTCTGTATTGAATTGAGTCATTAGTAGGATTTCCTTCGTCTCTGTCTCCCCTAAATGATTTCCCTGTTTTCCCATCACGATAAGATCTCCTAACTACATTTTCAATAATACCAGAAAGAAGAAAGGTTCTATCCTTTATTAGAGAATGTATTTTTAAGGTTCATTTCTTTCCTCTTTATAGAAGATGCACATACAAAGCTGTTTTGGAGCAGCACCAATTGAAATACTATTTGAGTTTGGAAAGATCCATTTACTAAGAAGCAGCAGGAAGACCTAGAGGCTATACAAAATCATTATTTTTTGTAAGTCATATTCATAGTTCAGTGAGTCTGGTGTTTATCTCTAGGAGAGACTTACACCATGTGCTTCATCTAGAGGCAAATCTCGTTGCTGATCTCATTCCTTTTGCTCTTGGAAGTATCTTAAATTGGCATCACCATGAAAACTGAGGTGGGAATTCAACAAAAAGCCATGGCTAGTGCTGGACCTTTCATTCTCTGAAGAATGTCCATGTTGTTCATGCTAAATTCAAGTTTGTACTTCACTTGGACTACCTATGACAAAAAGCTGCTACGGTGTCCAATTCCTTCCTTCATCAGAAAAAAATAGTGTCTTTGCCACAATATCAGCCTAGTACAGTCTGGGAGAAAAGTATTGGCAGGCAAACAGAAACCTCAGTGGCAGTCAAAGGAGAGAGGATGAAAAGATGTGGGGTTTTTTTGAGACCACAGGGTGGGCAGGCAGTATTTCAAATAACTTTCCATTTTCATTCTTCCCTGTCACGCCGCTCGGAGAGGAGAGGGAAGGTGGTAGGTTGGGTTGGTGATGCTCCTGTGTGAATGGAGCCACTTCCCCTCCTCTTACAGAGACAAAATAACCTCATTCCCTCTCATCTGTGTAAGATGCAGCTGCATTGTTGCTCCGACTCTGTCAGCAGCAGGAGGATTTATACCAAGAGAGAATCTTTGGTGTCATTGTCACAGCACAGAGGGGACGCTAGCTTAGAGCATAGAGAATGAAGTTTTCATGCTTGCCTAGGAAGTAAGACACCAGAAAGGTGTCCTGGGAGAATTACCCCCAGGCCCTCCTCCCTTCTCTGGAACCTTTCCGCAGTTTCTGCTGACCACCATTCGCTGCCGTCTCCTGCCAGAGGGTCAGAGGGCCACTGAAATGTGTGGGGCTCTGTTTGGCAGTAGAAGTGGTTCACTTTTGGCCAAATTGAGCCAAGTCTGCCAGTTTTACCTCTATGACCCGAAACACCAGGCACTGTCAAACATAATTAATGACTCAGAAAGAGAAATACTAAATAAAATAGGGACGTGAAAATATCCTGTTATTACTGCATTGTCTTATAAGGAACGTGACACTATGATAAATGGTTATCCAATTTATCTTTGATACAAAAGAAAAGTTAACATCCTCCACTGAGTTATAAATGTCGACACAGTAACACAGCTCCTTACACATCTTGGGACACTGTTGTTTATTTGAGAAAATTGACTCTGTTCTTGACATTTGCTCTTCCATTCATGGCACTAAAGCTCTGGAAACCTGGAGAGACAGTTTCTTTGTAGTCTGGTTTAGGAAAAATAATCCATGAACATCGAGCCAGCTGTACAGTCCAACCAACAAAAAATGCCAAATATATTGCTAATTGCCTGGTCTAAGCCACATGAGCTGAATATCTGCTACCTCACATTTTCACTGGGCTAAACTCAATTTTTATTTCTTTTTTATTTTTTCACTAGCACAGGTTGTAAAGGAATGATTCAGAATTATTCAATGTTCTCGCTGACCAGAACAGAAGTGATATATTTCATTCTTTAATCCCCTCCTTTAAAAAATAAAAAAAGTTGGCAACTTCAGACTGGTTTTGAAGGCCAAAGTTGAAAAATCTTGTTTGAATTCAGCGTATTTATATTTATAACATAATTCCACTTTTAAACCATCAGCCAAATCATTGAGGAATTGTGACTGTCCAACAAATGCTCTTTTGGTAAATAAATAATCAGTAAAATTTATGAGTCTGGTTCACTCCACTCTAGATACTGTTTGTCACAATTTTCTAAGATCATTCATTGTTTAGAAATACGGCTGACTTTCATCTGTTTGTAAAGCACTGAGTGCACATCAAACCTTGAATTACATAAGCACTTGATGAAAAGTCACTAATATTTCCGTAATTGCTGCTACAGTCGTTCCCCACTGATACGAGACTCCCACTGGATTAAATTTTGGGCAAATAAAGCCAATCTCTCTGTCTGGAATCTCTCATAATAGGGGGTGAGTGCTTTAAAAAACTGAGCGTAAAAGAAAAAAAACACCAAAATCTGCTTTGTCAGAAGTTTAGTGCTGAAAAAAGGGCAGAGTAAATGATTTTCTCAAGAAATCTGTGAAGATCAGAAACAGAACCAGCATCTCCCAAGGCCCTCTGTGCTGCCCTTCTAACAGGACAGTCCTTCCTGGCAAGAAAAGGCAAACCACACTTGTTATTCCATCCTTTCCCAGCTCCCAGTGTGGGGAAGCTGCTGAGCCAAGGATCACCTCTGTCCCCATGGGTGCTGCGTTGATTTTGGAGACTGCTGCAGGACAGGGAAGAACAGCCCCCAAAAAACAGCACTTTGAGAAAAAAGAGTTCATGATTTAGGCACTGCTGGTACCTCCCTGGAGTGCTTAAATTGCAGCTGAAATCAGGAGTCTGTAGCAATGACACATCATTATTTTTATAAATAATGACAGGCTCAGAGGCATATGAGGATCTGAGTTATAATATTCTGATGAAAGAGTCTGTATTTATATTCTCATTATAAAAAGAAATCTCTTTGGAAGGCATTTATCATAATAAGTTCTTTTTTTTTTTTTTTTGGAATGCTATGTCCTTTGGGAGATTTCAAATATTGGTTTACAATAAAATTCCCAGGAAGAAACTCAGAAAGGGAGGAAAAATTATTTCCAAAAAGAGAAATTACATGGGAATATGAAAAAAAGAAAATCTATTTTTCTCTTAGCTGGCAGGCAAATAGCATGGATATCATTGTTTTTAAGAATATTTACTTGATAAAAGTGATCCAGCTATTTATGAGAAAGGAAAAAATGAGAGATCATGAGGAAAAAAGTAAGGGAAGGAGATTTAGCTAAATTCTTACCTTTCATTTTAATTAACAAGAAAATAATCTGGTAAGATAATGGTCTTTGGATTGTACATCCAAGAACTGTTCCCCCTTCCTTCAAAAAATATTTGGAATTGTTGCTGTCTATGCAGATTGCGTATAAATAAATTTCAACTACAACATGTGTCGCTCTTTCTTAAGGAAGCTTTTACTCTCTATTTATGGTCTTTGGCTGATGATAACGAGCTGAGCCATACCACATATAGAGTGACACAGAGAAAGTGTGTGAAAAGCTGTTCCAAGGAGGCAGATACTGCTCTTTTAGGCAGCATCTCACACCTTATGCAGCAACTTACTCATGCACCTCACTGACAAAACCAGGCCTCTCCTCTCCTCTCCTCTCCTCTCCTCTCCTCTCCTCTCCCAAAGACTGTTTTCCTTCCCATGGAATTTTTCACTAGGTGTTTGTAACAGAGCACAAAGGTTTCTAAAGCAGAGAAGTAAGTTGGGTGAGAGAGGAGCTTCAGAATAGCCAAGGTCTAAAAGAATTTTCAACACCCTTCCAGCTTCTGGTAAAACCCCTGATTTTGGTCATCCTAAAACATAAAGATGCAGCCACCAGGATTTTTAGGAAGACCTCTGCTGGTTGGAGTTTTGCGACCATCTCAAGAGAATGGGACAATAACCAGTGAATAAACAGGGATGAGCCTCAGTGTGTAAATGTGAGGATGCTCACACAGGAGTCTTCTCATCTGCGGAATGATGATATTTGCACCTTCCAGACAAAGGAAGCATGAAAGCCTCACTCAGAAAAATCCCTTTTGGATAAACCCCCTCTGAAAACATGAAGTGTATATGAATCATCCCTTCATCAAATTAAAACTGAACTGTAAAATCTTGAGAAACGACATTTAACTCTCACACTGTTTGTGTGGATACTGCCAAAACTGAAGACTCAAAACTGCTCTTGCTCATCTAATGAAATTCTTGAGGAGAAAACTAAAATTCATAGGAATGTTTTGTAGGGTTTAGCTGCCTGTGGTAGAATAATTTTTTAAGTTCTTGCATGCTTCCAGAAGGAAAGCTGAGGTAACAACAGTGGTACTCTGTATTACAAATCTTAAGTGCTAATTTTAAGAATCTTATTCCATTAGATTTCTTACAGCAAACCTCATCTATGCATCTGCTTTTTTTCTTTTTCCCCTAGGAAAATGCAAAATTAAGTCATCATGACAACATTTTATTGTGTGCAGAATTAGCTCAATTACTAAATCAGAGAAGAATTCCAACAGAAACAGATATAACAATAGTTTGGCAAATAAAATCCTGATGGCTCCTTCTTAGAAAATGAAGCAAGATTAGCCACATGTTATGGCAGGTCCTGCATTGTTGGGTGTATAGTGCAAAACTTTGGATTTTAAGGGGAGTTAAATATCTCCATTCTGCCTATTAAACTCATTCTCTTTTAACCCTGATAATGTTTTTTGTATATGAAAACCACCTGGAAATGGAGGATCCCAAGCATCTATCCTTTACTTTTATTTATCACAGATTTTGATTTTATACCCGTGTCACACCAGCTGTGCCATGGTTACTATGGATTAGAAATTGGAAAGAGCTGGTGACTTTCACGACAAATGAGAATAAGTCTCTGAAAGGATAGAAGGTACAAGGGTAGCAAATTCTGTTCCTACCTAACTTGAGGTCCTGACAAGTTAGACACTTAGCTGATGTGCTTAAATTAGAAACAAGGTCATGTTAGGCTTCCCACATAGTTAATTCATGTTTCCTGAGGGAGGGACAGCCCACCTAGGAAATGAATCACCCACTGGAGGTTCACTGACTGTAAAGGCACCCTCCAGGTGACCTCCATCCAGATATAGATTCTTCAGCCAGGCACTTGAAGTTAGTTTAAAGGAATCCAGGACTCTCTAGGTAGATAGATAAGTTTCGTTTAGAGAGGAGAAAAAAGGCAAGATGAAATGGGAAGTCATGCTGTGTTTAAAGAACCCAAGCACACTTGGTATTTGAAGTTTTGATAAGAAGAAAAACCAAACACCTCAAAGAAGAACTTCAGTCCCTCATTCTTTGTGCCTCATTTTGGCCTCTGACCTTCCATTCTAGAAAAGAACCCAAGCCAAAAATAAACCCCCCACCCTCCTGCTCTGGTTAGGATGGTTACTTGCTCAGGAATGTAAGACCACCTGTCCTGGGTCAGACCAAACAACAGCCAGAATTACTTCCCTCTGGGGGAGCACAAGTTTGGAACTTTCTGTGATATTCTTCCAATTTCTAACAGCCTGTGGCTCACAAACATCCTTTGTAGTTAACAACCTTCAACTGTATTTCTCTTACACTGACCTTCCAAATGCCCTCTTTAAACTCTGTCAGCTCTTGTCACCCACTTTCCTGGGGCACGGAACTGCATTGCTGAGCTGCACATTAAGCCTTGCCTTTGCTGCTTCTGATTTTGTGGTGTTTTCTGTGCCCGTTCCTTCAGCAATCAGCGCCAGGAAGCCTTGATGGCCCTTCCCTCCTCTGAAACCTCTGAAGGGTGCAGAGGTCGCGATATGGTGCAAACTTCCGAGTGACTGAAAGGCTTTGGGAATGGTGCCACCTTTCTCTCTCTTTCCGGGCTCCTGAGGACACAATTGCCTGGCTCGAAGAAGCTGCTAAAACACAAAAGGCTCATAAACACCAGTATTAGGGAAGAATGACATGGAAGGGAGAACACTGATGATGGACTAAGGGCAAGAGCTTTGTAGGCAGCTGAAAATTTAACAAAGATTTCTTAAACACAACATACTGGAGAACTTCAAAAGAGGTCATTCTGCAACTGCCAGAGTTCCTGAGAGGGCAGAGAAAAGCAGCCTCTGAAACTGCGCCTCTCCCCACTGCCTGAGGAAGTTTTTACCGTGTTGGATAAAAATAGAAATAATTTCGATGGGTTACTGTCTTCTAAACCAGCACTGAATTCTAAACCTCTGGAACTGATTGGAACATTGTTCAAATTCCCCTTAAAAAAAAAGGAGGATGCACTTAGTCTGTGTTAAAAAAAGAAATTATGTTAGGGAACACAGTGTATTAAGACAATTATTTTAAAAAATTTAGGCACAAGACAAGCAAGGAGACAGCTCAGACTTTTCGAGGAGATATGCTAAGCAGGGAAGACTATGTTTCTCAATGAACTTTTCAGCCCAGCTGCAATTCCAACTCAGTTACAAGGTGCATCCTTTGCAGAAACCAGAAAAAAACTTTAATACTCATACTGGTTTGTTTGTTTGTTTCCCACCAAGCTCCTTTTAGTTGTTACAGTTGCCTACTCTACTTGTATAGAAAAGCTTAACCAGTGGCCGTGACTAACACATCTAGAAAGCTTCTCCCCTCCAAGCACATGCTTTATTATGTCCTGGAGCAGGTATAGCAAGTTGGGATGTGAAATGATCCAGCAAGAGAGAGAAGGCGAATTCCGCAGGGTTCTTCTTGAGGGAATGAAATCGTGGCATGAAGGATGCATTTCAATCGTGTTATCAGTTTCAGGTTCCTCCAGCCGTAGCAGGGAGTTAATGACATGTTGGCAGGCACACCTAGCCGGGCAGATCAATAGAGATAATTTGTTTGCAGATAGTACACTGTTATCTCCACGCTGAAGTGCACCAAAGAGACGGTTTCCCTGCAGGAAAGTGCTCACTTTGCTTTACAAAAGGAGTGCCTGCAGAAAGCCCTGCTGTGCCACCCTGTCTGGTTTCCCAGAGTCCACGGGGGCTGGCGAATCCACATTCTGGACTCACCAAAGCAAGCTGCTCGTGCAGAATGGCACCAGGTGATGCATGAATAACCTGAGTGACGCACTGATGGGGGTGCTGAAAGGAAATAAAGATTAAAAACGTTACTGAGCTATGGGGTACTGTGATTTCTACCCATCTACAGCTTTTCTTCTTCTTTACTCTACTATCTTTAGCTTTAATTTTAGTCTCAGATGCTCCTGTTTTGCTCCTGCCCATCCCTTCTTTTTCACAGGCTCAGTCCCTTCCCCTGTTTTCCCACCTCCTCTCACCTAGAATTTGAGATTCCCTGTCCCTATTTGATAGTCAGAGCTCCTCAAAAACACTCAGACCTTGAGGATAACAACATGGCACATGACAGGAGTCTTAATAGGAAAGTTCATGATTCACGGCAGTAGGCTTGTTTAAATTCAGTTATTTCTCTCTGCCTATCTGATGGGAAAGGAAATCATCTCTGCATGTAAGGTCTCTTAGTGAGGATACAGAGCTCCCAGTGTCAAATGCCTCAGTTCAAGCCCAAGTCTCTGCTACAAGCACTTATATGCTGCCTTTGGCAAACTTATTATACGGGAAGCAATAATTGATAGGAATAATTTGACATCAGCTAAAACCCACCAAACTTTCTAAGCTTCCATTTACCAGGTCCCTACTAAGTCCTTGCTCTCCTAGGAGAAATACCAAATAATCAGAGAAGGTACTGAGTGCTGGAAAAGCTCCTGACCATCATGTCTGCTCACCATATCCCAGCCTGGCCTCCATCTCAAATAATGAGAAAAAAAAAATATATATGCATATGCACACACATTTATGATGTATAGGCCGTTCCAGATTTTTCTTTTTTAATTGACTTTTTTATATCTATACATTAAATCACACACGTGGCTGCTGTGATTGCTTGTGTGCTTTGATTTCCTTTCTGGGTACACCTGACCCCAATCTCATAAACCAGCCAAAAGTACAACAGTGCTGGATTTACACTGCAAAATGTACAGGTAAGTTATACCTGGAAGTTCATATATCCAGTCCCTGTAGATTATCTGTACTTTTGCCATTTTCTGGGTTCTGTACTTGTGCAGATTTCATTCTGCTTTGCAGTGCCTCGTTAATTTTCTCTGTCTCCTGTGTTGCCACGACTGTCATCTGTGATTGAGCACCTGCAACCCTCTGAGTGGAAACACGTGCAGGGAACAGACACCGGGGATTTTACATTTCTGCTGGAGACATACTTCAAAAATTTTACAGAGGAAAAAAGAACTTGCCAGTGAAAACTAAGCAAGCACCCCCTCCTTCAACCTATAACACAGAAACTACCAGATATGTCCTACTAAAAAGTTAAATTAGCATAGAGAAATTTTAGGAGACCTTCAGAAATAAAAACAAATTACTCTGTTCCATCTGGCATTGCAGGGTCTATTTCCAGATATGAAGCAAGCTCTGGCTAATAGCAATATGATTTCAAAAAGTACATTCATGTCAGGCTCAATTCCTCCTTTATGGACAGGCATTATTTCTGGGAATTAGCTGGAAAAGCAGGCATTTCTCATCTGATTATGGTTGAAAGGCCTGATTAAACAGCCCTTTTGGGTCAGAACAGTAGCCCTCTATAATAAGACATGGTAAATTATTAACATCATCCAAAGATTTCTGAGGAAATGAAAAAATTTTTTTCAATTCTCAGAACACGAGGACCTGCTGGGTAGGAGGGCACGGCCATGGTGGGTTACTTATTCAGAAATTTCCCAGAGCTGTGGTAGCACAGCACAGGCCCTTTCATCATCAGATGAGAAGGCAGTTAAGACTTTGAAAGTAGGGGAAGCCTGGAAGACTTTCCCCATCGCACATCAATCCACATAGCATTCCTTAAACTTCTTTCTTTAAGAGGTGCTTGGAATTATTTTTGAAGAGTGAGGCTGAGGAAAGCCCTGGGTGGAGCAGGGATGCTGTGCTGTGACTTCAGACTGGGATCTCTTCTCAACAGTGCTGGCAGACAGCTGGTTAGAAACTGATGTGTATACCACGGGTCTGAAAATGCATTGGAGCTTCATTTTCCATCCAAATCCAATTGGATAGTCAAAAACTTCCACAACCATTCAAACTTAATTGCACCACTGCATGCAATCCAGTGATCAATGTGGTATCTAGGCTTACACAGAGAAAAGGAGGTTTATCTTTCACCATCTCCAAACTTTAGTGTTTCAGCCTGTGCTTAATTCCAGCAGTCAGGTCTTGTATTCTCGCAGCAGCTTCTCACATCATGAGCTAAAGAGTCCATTATCTTCAGAGGCATTAAGCCATCATCACATTATTCCTTTTGATTTGCTGCTGAAGCACAAACTTTGAGAGTTCCTCTAGACAGCAGACATTTCAGTCACCCAATGGGGCACAAATTAATAGTATATCCTATACCCCAGGACACATATATCCAGCTCCACAAATCAGAAATTCAGTCTTACTGACGTTTCATTCCCAAAACGATTCAATATTTGAGTCTGAAATTAATGGGGAAAAATGCAAATTGTTGGAAATCTTCCAGCAGTCATGTGATGGAGAATCTCTCTCAAAGGAATCTCCACAGGGAAATGAATGTAATTAAGGACCAAGGTAATAAACTGCCAAGAAATTTTAACTAGTTAGAGAAGCCTTATTCAAACCCTGAGTTCTCCCAGCGAGGTGAACAGGGAGTGTCTTCTGCCTCCGAGCTGCTGCAGAAAGAATTTAAAGTACAAAATTTAATATTCTGCATAAATACCTCTGTATTTTCTGTTGCCTCTCTGTATATACTATCCTACCATATTAAAAATAAATTAATAACATTTGCAGAGGTCTCCTGTGCAGTTCTGGTTAGCGCCCTGTCTATTGTTCAAAGAAATCCAAATTATTACAGGCGAAGTGGAATATGTTCTGCTTTTCCCAGCACTGAACACTGTTCTGAATTACTGCCTTTACTCCTGTAGCAATAATTAAAATTAAGAAATTAGATCAGATACCCCTGGACAGTCCCAAGTCCCAGAAGGCCCTACTGCACTTTGAATGAAGAACTGCATCAGCCTGAGGCTCGTTATGGAAGGAGGTCATCCCATGGAAGGGTCCTGGCGGCAGAGCATGCTGTAATAAGAGATGTTTTTGTGGCTCCCTGATGGCTTTGCACAAAAGTATAAATATCAGTTTTATTAGACACACTATGGAGTTTGAGCTGGCAGAGTCCTTTTTCTCCAGTGCCTGAGAGTGCCATAATAAAGAAAACAGGGCAGTGGCTAAGTGTTGCCTGGGACTGTCCAGCAGTCAGGCAGCTGAAGGAGCAGAGAGAGGCATAAGAATTAAAATGGTCTTTATGAGAAAAATGTCTGTGGACAAATCCCATTTGCTTTGTTTATTCGTTGAACTGCATTACATCAGGTCACCCTGACTCTGGGTTTTAAGAGCTGCGGGGTTCGTGCCTGCGTGAAGAGCATGATTTTACAGGAAACAGAGAAATAAGCTTGAGCCCAGAATAGAAAAAAGGGTGTTTGTCTGGGGAAGGAACAGAACAGAAGGAGCAGCTTTCCACCCTAGAGAGTAATGAGACAAATTCAAACTTTCTTGGACCGTGCAGCTCCATACAATTGTTTAAGAACCGCTGAGGCTGAGGAAGGAATTTGAGCCCTTCACTTCCCCCTCTGCCCTCGTTCACTCCTTTCCCTATTATTCTCATCTCTTACTTTATAACTGGAACACTCACTCTAATGTGTTATGTCTAAGCTGCATTGTCTGGCCTTGTATTGTCTGCAGCTTTGACAAGCTTTAAAATTGCCTAATTGCAAAGTTCTAGCTGAGATCCTGGGAATCAGGCAGCATTTGGGAATGTGGCAGGGAAAAAGACAGGTACTTTCTATTTGTCTTTCTGAAACAATTTAAAAGGCTTCCCCAAATATGCTAGAAGTTCTTCAAAGAGAATGGGATAAACCTTGTTTATCAGTAAAAAAACGCAGTGTATGCTTTTACACGGCCGTCACAGAGAAATCCTTTGCTTCTGCTGAAAGTGATGGGGAACAGCAGCATAAAAAGCAGCGTGGCAAGGGCTGGGGCTGGAGCAGAGAGGGGAGCTCAGCTCGGATTCAGCAGCAGAACCTGTACCAGGAGGGAGCTGGGTTTGGCAGTAACAAGAGGAGGAATACTCTGAAAAGCAAAAGGAAAAGACAAGGAAAAGACGTATGTGCCTGGAAGCAGTGGGATAAGTGCCAGGTGGAGACTAAAGACAATAGTAGGAACTGAGAAGCTGCCAGCTTGGAAGTGGGGTCACGGGAGACAGGAGTTTTTGGGAAGACAGTGCTCTGGAAAATGTGGGACTGAATGAAGGCTGGGAGTGCAGAGGCCAGGACCACGCAGAGAGTAACACACAAAGCCCCCATGTAAAAATAGATGGGTTTGGGGAACAGAAATAGAATTGATGCTTTGGATGAAAGATGAAGTCGGGCCAAAGTGCACAGTTAAGGAATTCATAAAAGATTTTGCCAACCCAATGGGTTATAAATTGGAGGCTGAAAAGAAAGTCTTTCTACATACTCCAAAGTCACATATGCGGCAAGAAAAAGTTTATTGCTAAATTAACCATGGAAACGGTTTCTGGAGCAGGAGTTCCTAAGTCTGCTGCTCAGTAAAGCCTCTCAACCATCTGAATTCCTTGAGGGTCACCATCTGAATTAAAAACATATTTTATCTGGAAAATTAAATTATTTTCTAGACTATTTACCATTGCCTCATGGACCAGTAGCTCGAGAATCAAACCACTTTTGGAGACATTTTTAGAGGGCACAAGACTGAAGGAAAAGGTTGCAGCAGGATCTGGGCAGGAACTTCCTTATCCTGGGAGTTCTGCCAGATGTCTCTGTGGTCTGTAAATTCTGTCTTCTTTGTGTCCATTACCACTGGACATCTTTCTTCACAGGCTTTGTCAGCCTCCCTCTGGGCTGAGATAATTGAAGCGTGTCCAGCCCTAAACCTTTACAAGGCAGTTCTACCCACAACTAATTTATTTTTTTAACACCTGGGCATCACTTACAGCTTGTTGGCTGCTCTCTGTTTCACCAATTAAATCTCCATTCTTGTTGATTAGGCTTTAAATAATCAAACAAGAAAGAAAATCCTTTCTTAAGAAAATTTTACGTGTTCAGCACTGTCAGAGGAAAGGTAAGATCTGGGACTGGAAACTCGAGAAAGGGGAAGACGATGACAGGACAATATTTTGATTTGAGACACTGAGCTGATAGGACAAAAATGTGCACACAAGACAAGGGATAAGGGATGGGGAAAGCTGAGTCTAGGTGAGAAAGAGACAGAAGAACATCAAAATAAGGGAGGGCTGTCTCCAGATGTTATAGTGATCTGAATCTCCGTGGTGATGCCAACAAACAAGACATTGTGAACTTCCACGTTTGGTAATGAAACATGTCAAGTCTGATGATTTATTCTGCTGGTTGCATTCCTTCAGTATATGGATATTTTACTGAAGATAACTGTACCAATACAGGTTTTCAGTACTCACAGAAAATCCAAGATGGTTTTCTAAATTTTCCCCCTTAAAAATCTCCAAGCATTTGGATGTTTGCAGTAGTGTTACACTGAGAAGAGTGTGCTCACACTGTGCTGGGAATAACAGCCCTGAGAGGGCTTTGCCTGGCCGAGATTTGCCCTTGGTACATCTTCAGTGTGAGTGGAGGCTTTGGCATCTGTTTTCTTTCCGTATCTGTGTTTTTATTGAAGCTCCCTGTAGAGTGCCTACAGAAAACCACAACTCAGAACAATGAAGAGGAGACCACTACACACAAATAATTCCTTCTATACCACGGAAAATATTCAATAGGCTCCGGTGCTGGGAAATCTGGTATTGCCCTGCAGTGCAGGTGTGAAATAATGAGCATGTACAGTATTAAGAGCTGTTAGATGTGTACATTATTCCAGGTCAAATGGGTATAAAGGCCACACCACTACTAATTTGTCATGCTCCTACTGAATTTCTGAGTGCTGTGCAGGACACGTGATGGGGATGAGCACAACACCAGCAGAAGTGTGACTGTAGCTGGAATTGTCTTTGCCTATTGGCCAGGGGAGGTCTGCAGGGAGCAGGAACGGCTTTTATCAGAATAACAGCCATATTTTAGGGGGAAAAAAAGTCTAGACAAAGCCATAGAGACACATTCAGCTTTTTATGTATATGTGTCTCTCATGGCAGTAGATTTGTGATTTTCAGATAAGACATTAAGAACTGGGGTTGTGCAAATCTAAACTTTTTCCTTCTTGCTGCCTTTTGAAGGTATTCACCAAAATGAGTCACTTATAGAAGAAATACCATGAATTCTGGATAGGAAGAGAAATACCAGCTCACTAAGGGATAGATACATGTACAAGGATGATTAGTCTTTACACAGTTTCCAGAAGTACAAAAGGTGGGAGCTTTAATTAGAACTACTTAATTTAATTAGAACTAATGTTATTTAATGAGGAACAAACTGAAGATCACTGTCAGAAGCCATAAATTCATGGCAGCATCAATTTCCTAGATACAAAGGAAACCCTACCAGAACATCCTGGCTAGACAATACATAGACACTTTTTCTGACTGAATTTAAAATTTTCCCTGTTTGTATTCATAATTCAAACTGAAAGGCCAGGCTATTTCATTAAGAACATAACAGCTGATGTGAGGAGCCCATGCAACTACTGACAGCACAAAAATATAGGGTGAAATCCTGTTTGGATTAAGTTAATCAGCTTAGTCTACAACAAAAAAAAAAGGGAAGACAAATGCGTGGGTTAAATCCCACTGAGGGAGAAACACGGCTTCATGCAGAAAAATTTATTAGTCAAAGCCATAACATGACCAAGAATTCAGGTTGATGTTCAGCAGTTCAGCTCTGCTGGCTATTCAATACCTTTGCCAGAGGAGTTCTAGTTCCAAATAAATTAACATAATATAGGTTTTGCCTGCAAGGGAAAGTGGCAGTGGTTTCAGTGGGATTTTTTCTTTCATTTCATTAAACATCAAGCAAATCCACGTGTGGACACAATTAAATTGATTTACAACTGGCTTATGTTGATCTAGCTTAATTCAAAGGGTGGAGTTTTAGACTACAGCTATACATTGATTTAAGTGCATCTACGCAAGACTGCAATCATTGATTTAAACAGACTGAAAATAAGACTTCAGTTAAGCCACTTTTGCAACACTTTAAATAGCAGAGTAGGTTTTACTAAGTAAATAGTCACAGAGGAAGCTGACAGCCACTTTTTCAAAAAACAGGAGATTCAAGTCAATCCGAGTTCAATTTTAAGGAACAGACATGAGGCTTTCTGGTTGTATAAAACCACCAAGGATCAACTTAGCTGCTGACATGAAAATTTTGCTTTTTGTCTTATGATCATTGTGTTATAAAACTGACCCTACTTTTAAAGGGGCTTGATCAATTTAATCTTCCATTAATCCTCTTTTTTTTTTGTCTTTATTGACTTAATTTTTACATGTACTTTCAACATTCTCCCATTGCCACAATGATTGTTTCTTCATACTTATGGAAAAGATACATTGAATATTCCAGCAGCAGTGATCATCTAAGCCTGTGAAGGACACTTAAAACCCAGAAGTTTTGATCATCGGAATGCTTTCCTATGGTGCACGGAAGAAAAAAAAAAGAGATTTTGCTAAGATACTGAATAACTTTCCTTACAGGGATGTTCAAGTCATGCTCCAAGGTCCAGTGGTTCCAGAGGGATCAGGATTTCACCCTGTACCTTCTCTTTGCTTAGTTTAATGTTCAGTGTGCCATCAGTGGTCAACCAGGACAAATCTGATTTGTTTGGTGAAAGCAGAACCGTGGTGACAACGGTTTCTCTGTTTATTAGCGTTAAAAATATTAAGTTGTTGTCACCTTCCTGTCACAAACAGTGAAGAAAAGGCCACCATTCTGCAGTCATTTTGTGGGTGAAAATGGTCTTCATTTTGATGGTGTTCTTCACAGTTCCATTTGGGGCTTCAGAGTAAGGGGTAGGGAGCTTTATCTGGGAATCTGGAATGTTAATGTTCTTAGGTGATACTGGTTTCTTCTTGCTGGAAATTTTAAGGTGTCATATCATCTCATTTTTCTTGTTTTTTAATAAAAACCCAAAACATTATAATGTAATGTACGTCAGGAGTAAAAATATTTTTCTGGCCTCAGAGATAAGACATCTTTCATAGTCATGATTTAATGATACGTGAAAAGGGGCTGACCTTTGAGGCAAAGCAATTTCCACTTATAAAAGGGAAATTTTAACAAGATGCTCTTGTGAGGCCCCTTCCAGCATGTTTCTAGAGAAGGCTCCTTATGTCATTACCAGTACCCCAAGGTAAACCACTTGTGCACTAAAGAGACTGATGCAGGACAGTTTTTAGCTGCCAGCCATGGCACAGTGCTGTTGCTGCCCCTTCATGGATCTTGGGTGGCCCCAGGGCTGCTCCAGATTCCACATCCAAACACAAAAAAGAACAATGTATTTGCTGTCTGCTCAACAGAAAAAAGTCTGTGAACAGTAAAGTGGTGCGTAGAGTCTGTCTGATACAGATAAGAAACTAAAGGCTGTCTGAGAAGGTTACAGTGAATTTTAACAAACACTGAGAAAAAAAGAGAAGGAAAGCAAAACTAACAAGAGCAGAGTATGCTGGGTTTCTGTCAGTCTGCTATGGGGTATAGTGATGTAAGTGTATTAAACCCCAAAATAATAAAATGCAAATCCTTATTCCACTGAAGTCAGGGATAAGACTCCCACTAACCTAAAGAAAACTAGAATTACTCTCACAGTGATGGGACACCGTGACTCAGACTGAGGCACAGCTTAGTGTGGTTTCAGATGAAGAGCAAAAATAATACGTGGTGGGCAAAGCAAAATGGGTTTGTGGTTGGGCCAGTGGCTCAGGTTAAATGAGGGCTTTTCACACTTGAATGTAGTTTCAGATTTAAGTGTGAACACAAATGGAAAAGGCTGTTTTTTGGAGCAATGCCCATGCAGATGTTCTTACTTTGTAACAGGTGTGCACAGTTTGGTATTGATTAATCCTTTTAGAAATCATGCTATATTTTGTGTGGAAAGAATGAGGGCATCCAAAAAACTGCTGCTCAAGAAGCAACTACAGCACAAGGGCTTCTTTGGCTGGAGTCCAGCTGCAGATGGGCACACATAGCTTTCCTGGGGTCTCTTCTGGAGGGCTGTTTGCTCTGGTTTTGCCTGTTCCCAGCACACACCCGACACACAAGAGAGTTAATTGTCAGAGCCATCCCCGGGAAGTTGCTAAGCAACATCACCGGGCCCCAGCATCAGCTCTGCCACCAGGCACTTCTGCTGCCACAGGATGCCTCCAGTGCAGCAGATGATTCTGCAGTCCAGCAGGAAAATGCTCAGAAAACTTAGCTCACCTCCTCAGATCCCACAGTCCAGATGAGTTCACCTAACAAATATAACAGTTTTGTAATTTAGCTCCAGCTGCTTAAAAATTATTCCCAGTACAAAATTTGTGTGGTAAAACCCAGTTTATTCAGTTAACAGCCAATCATTTCAGATGTTTAAACCGATCACTCCTACTCGAGATAAGCTGATTGCCTTTATGATTTTAAAGTATTATGGCAGTAAGTGAACACATGCCTTGACATCCCATGAGGCTGAAACAGGGTGAGCACTTATTCAGTTACTGCAGTTAGTATTGTGCTTTCCAGAACTGAACCTGAGATTTTCCAATAAATTATCACAGATTTTTTCAGCCTGGCATCCTAATCAAAGCCAAGGCTACTGGGGAACTTGCAACCTTTGGGTGAATCAACAAGTCTTACAATCCTTAAAAACACAGGACTGTGTACTCTTGTCACCCCAGCCTGATTACAGATCAAGAATTCTGGGCCACACCATCTGCTCTTAATGGAGCGTGTGCCCTGCAGATTTTGCCCTCTGTGTGGAAGGTTCAAGTCCTGAATACCCTTGAGACAGCAGCAAAACTCCTAATCAGTAATACAATCCATTGTTATATCTATTCTCAGAACAAATAATTCTAGGGCTGCCAGAGGTAATAAAAATGACGTTTTTATGGGTTAGTGTCCTGCAGTGATTTTGAGGTCTCACTGAAGACAATGGCACTTAGTGGGTTTGCTTTCTGTGCGAGTTCTCTATCATCAAGCAAAGCAAAAGTCACATTGGAGCTTCTCTCCCTCACCAAGCAGCTCATACTCTCTTGTTCTTTTTGCCTGACTGTGCTTAAAAAACCTGTAGGAACTTAATTATTGGTCAAGTTTGGATGAACTTAGACCCCTCAGAAGTTACTGGTGGAAAGATAAGATAAACAAGTGCTCAAAAGCTATGATGAAAGAAGCTTCTTTTCCTTAGGGAACCAGCCTTATTAGCCAGTCTTAGTAACCCCAAAGAATCCATTCTTGTGCATGTTTCCACTCTATCAAAAGTACATGGCTATTAGCCTGAAGAAGGTCCTTGAATGAATAGATTTGTATCCAAATCCTAGTCCCTTGATAAAATAGTTTGCTACTCTTTCTTTTTGTTTTTATTATAAGTAGTACTTTGCATAAATAATGATCATTCTCATTTTCTACGTCCACTTATGACACCTTGTTATCATATTTAGCAATGTCATTGTTTTAACATATTTGATTTGTCAACTTCTTTGAATTTTTGGATTCTTGCAAATTCACATGGCCAGTGCAGGCATCAGCAGAGTGAATTTATGTTGACTGGCAATATAAATGCTTTGTTTCATAGCCTTTTATAGGTTTTTAGGAGGAGTTTATAGTGCTATAGCAGTTTGTAGGCTGCAGATAGAACTGGCTACTCTAAAGTCCCCTTTTATTTCATTTGGTTTTATTGTGTTTATATTCAGCCACATCCTGAAACTATTCTCAGGTAGTCTGAACAATCATCTATAATGTTAAGCCAGAATTTTTTATGTCTTTTGATTTTCAAGCATATCTATACTGCCTTAGTCTGAAAGAGATTAAGGATGTGTGCTGCTCGGGGAAGGGGAACCACATCTCTGGAAACCACTGAAGGTAAGAAGGGCAACAGCAAAATAATCCCAGGGTCAATCACATTTATTTGATGATTATAGCAGAGTATAACAGTGACAAGTACACTGTGAGAGTAATTCTAGTTTTGTTTAGGTTAGTGGGAGCCTTATCACTGACTTCAGTGGAATTAGGATTTGCATTTTATTATTTATTATATTTATTATACTGACAATGAATGAAGGAAACGATGAGTTCTCATCTTCAAGATAGTACTGGGTTGCTCCAGAGCTGGGCCACAGTCACAGTCCTCTCCCTGGCTTCTCCCTCTCACTTCTCAGGGAAAACCACCTGTGTCCCAGTTGGTTAAAAAAGACTCCAAAACAGTCACAAATCTTTTATAAGGAAGAAAACTAGCATTTCCTGTGTGCTTTGCAATATGATTTCTTAAGAACGCTGAAAGACAACATTTTGCAGGAAATTGCAGTGAAGGGAAACTTGGAAGTAAATTTACATTTTTGTAGTTTTAGAAAAAAAAACTCTGAAGGACAACCTTTCTTCCTGCAATAATTAAAAGAAGCTACAGTTCCCTTCCAATTAGGATGCAACAGTTCTAATACACTTTACACATGAACTGTGGAAAGAATTTGATAATACACCTGAAAAAAACCAACCAGCTTGTTTTGTAGCAGTCAAAAATAGCTACAGTCTCTTCTGCTATTCAAAATTCAATCATTTAAAACATTACAGAGCTCTTGTCTTCCGACTTTCCAATCAGCTCTTGCACAGAATGACGCCTTATTATTGCAACTGCTTCTTTTGTCTGTTGAGTCATGTCATTTAAAAAATGATTTCTTGGTGGGAAAACTGCCCTAATGACAGTGAATATAATTTTGGAAATTATTCCATTGCATGAAGGATTTGACATCGTTTATACACGGACTGATTTTTAACGTGGCAGTGATTTATGATCTACCAAAGAAAACACCCAGCAAATGAAAATGCTCTGCGAAGACTGTGCATTTACATAATGAGTTTACATTTGATCAGGAGCTGAATATGCATAAGCACAGCCTGTTTCACAGGCAGAGCTCTGCCCACGTATGTCAGCTGTCATGGCATTCCAGACACACCATTTCCATGCCATCTATCCAGCGGTTCCATGGCTCCCAGGCCACGGACGCTGCTGGCAAACAGCACAAAGCAGCACTGCCCAGGTCCCCAGGAACATGCCAGGGGACCAGAAGTCCTTTTACTTTGGGGTTTGGCAAGCACAGCAGCACCACTGCTCTCTTTATCATCATGTATAGGCAGAGAGAGAGAGGGAGAAAGGAGAAAATATGCAGCCCTAAACTACAGTTGATCTGATTATTGGTATCAGGAAAGAGCAATCTGACAGAGCAGCTATGAGGGGTGAGGTATAAGCTGGAAATGCCCTGCCTGTCTGGAGCTTCCCACTACCAGCACCAGGCTGAGAGAATTCCCACAGCCTTCATTTCCTTACTTCTGTACTGATTATTTCCTCGGTAGACATAATTGTGGTTGTTTTTGTCATCTTTTACAGTGAGGTTTTATCCTCTATCAGAAATAAATTGGCCAAAAATGTGCAGTCTCTCTTGTGGAATTTTCAGCTATTGAGGAAGAGTTGAGTGCCAAGAAGCAGATCCCTCTGTGAATGCACTCGGAATATTCACTTTCAGTTTCCAGGCTGTGGCATCAAAGACACAAACTCCCACCACCTTTGGGCTGCAGATATTAGACTCGAGCTATGTTGAACAAAATTGATTCTGAAGTTAGTTTTTCAGCTGTTATTAATGTTCTTGTTTTCTAAAGTATTACTTCAAACAGATATGAAAACCAATGTCATTGCCACATATCCATCCTCCCACTCACACACTGTCTATTGAGGTATGTTATCTGGCTGAAAATTGAGTTAATTCCCAGGCTGAATGAAGTTCATAAAACTTTCAGCAAAACTGGGCGGGATTTTATGAGCATGAAGCTGCATTACAGCTTGGGAACGAGATCAGGGCAAGCTCAGTTTCACTGGGAATTTTGTACATTCTTCTCTGTCTTGCTTTGAACTTATTAATTTCCTCCACTTCTACATTACATATAAGGTGAGAACTTGCTTGAATTCAGTAGGAGAACAACACACCCTTGAGATACTCCCCAGTCCCTCATAGCCCAATGGACACTCAAGATCCAACTGAGATTTTCTCTCAGGCTGTTGATTTCAATACAAATCCTCCAGATATCTTAAAGAGTTCTCTTCACCTCTGCTGGTCAGAGTAGGAGGCGTGTAATTAGGTTTGAGTTCTTACTAAGACGGAAGACTGAAGACCTCTTAAGCTGTGATGGAATAAGGAGCTGAAAAGCTTTTCTTTAAATGTATTTGGTGGAAGGGAGAAAAAGGATGCTTTTCAGGGACTATACAACACCACATGGAACCACGGGAAAGAAACCCAGGCACATGCCATTTAAAATCTGTTGTGAGTGAGTGTTTTAGTCACTCTGAGATCATAGTGCAGACCAAGGAGGAGGGGGATGCACCACCGTGAGACCTAACAAAGCATCACACTAAGGGAAAGAGCAAACTCTTTTTCTAGGCTTCTCAAACAGTAAAAATACTCAGGACTGCATTTAGGATTTGTGCAAAATATTTACTCTCCCAGCAAATGATGCCCTTTGGGTGTGAAATGCAGTGTATTTGCAGGAGAAGGAAGAGCTCCTACTGTCTCTACTTGTGCATAATATTACTCCTCCATGAAAGAGAGACTTTGGTTTGCACAGCTATCAATTTGGCAGGCTCCTCACACAGACAACCCTGCTGTACTGCCTGCAGAAGAGAATCTTTTCTGTTGCTTTCAATAGCTACCAGGCCCAATTCCTGCAAAACAAACTCGGGAATCAATAGAGTCTCTGAAGTAGCTTTCACCTCTGACTGCGTCTTGCTCTGCGTCAGGGGCTCTCAAACTGTGGTATACAAACCATTTCCAAGTGCTGTGCCTGCATGGTGCTGCAGCTGTGGTAGCTGGAGTTGAATCCCGAATCACTGAACAGCACAAAGTGGAAAGCATGAAGTGCTCAGGCAGCTTGGGGAGGCTGCACATCCCTGCAAGGGGTGTTCTAGAAAGAGCAAGATGTGCCATGAACCAGGGTTGGGGTAGGTCTCAGCTCCACGTTACGTCCAAACACAGACCTCAGGACAAAAAGGTTTCCTCTGCTCATCTTGTACAGCTGCTACCACTGCTGACAGTGGTCATCACTGCCAGGGATGACAAAGTCCAGTAAAAGAAAGTTTGGTCACTATTACTTCTGACCACAGATACAAAATGGAGGCAGCAGGGAAGGGTGGAAAATTAATGACAAGTCTTAATGAATTTCCACTAAGCACCTTTCCTCTCATACATCACACATTAATGCAGTGTTTAAAATTTTATTTCTTTAAGTCAGTAATAGAAAAATTAATTTATGCATTATTAATAAAGTAGCTTGCAGGGAGGCTTCCAAGAAGGTGAAGAGAGTTTCCAGAGGAGAGTTGAGATGGCGATACTAAAAAGGAGGAAAGTGTTTGGGACCCTTTCAAAATTGTTTCTGGACACTCTCAGGATTTACTGCTGGGATGGCAACAGTCAAAGCTGGAGAGAGAATAAAACTGGGGGTAAAGTTGACTTTGCTGTTCAGAACTGGTCAATGATAGCCCCCAGTCACAGCGTGTGTTAGACAGAAACGTGGCTTATCTGTTAACTTTTAGGTGAAAGAGAGTTCTGTGGGATTCATCGGTGTAAAGACAATTAGAGCTCATAAAAACCACGCAAAGCACATGCTGCTATTACAGCCATGGAGACCTGTAATTGTTTCACCAGCACGAAACTGCTAAAACAGCTCTAAGCCTGTGGTCACAATCCAAAGCAAATCCAGCACTGAAATTTATGTTACTGCACATAAATCAGCTGGGCACCAAGATGATTCATAGCCCTTTTTTACCTATGCTAACTGAGAGCTTCATTTCTTTAAGCTGATTTTCCTTCTTGGGTGGATTAAAAAGTTCATGAACACAAACACAAATAGAAGTTCACAAAGCTATGGTGATTTAACCATTGCAAGTCATAAAACAATACCCCACTTTTCTTATCCTGTCAGGGCTGAGGTGAAGTGACACTGGTGCCAAAGAAAGAAGATTGCTTTTGCAGGCTTGCCGGGGTAGGGACAGGGCCTTGCAGTGAGGTATACACCAAGTGAAACAAAGTCAAGCCTCCTGCTTTACTGCAGTAATAAATAATCACTGATTTAAAACAGAGGAGGGCAATTACCCAGGATCTTGAGAAAGATTATTTTAATATGGAACAGAGTACTGCTAAAGCAATTAAATAGCTTGTAAAAGACCCCCAAACTCAGTAGGATTTCAGCATCTGCAGGTAGGCAAATCAATCGACACCACTTTTTCTGCCATGCTTAGATACTCCTTCCCCCCCCGAACTGTGTGTGCCCTGCCTACCGTAGGGAAAGTTTATTCTGGATTGCTGCTGCCCAAGTCCCTTCACACCCTGCCACACACACACTGAACTCTGCCTCCAGCTCCGAGACAGTTCTCAAGCAGGAATGGAGGAGAAGCACAGAAGTGTGTGGCAGAGGTTTGGGAGAGAGGGAAGCTTCTCTCTAAATCATGACATGGGAAGTATAAAAATTATTTCACAGCGGCAAACCAAGAATCCAACTCACCCAGTGTCAAAATCCTGAAAAAAGGCATTATAGATTCTGAATGCAACAAAGCAACAAAAGCATACCTTGATTTTGTGCTAGCAAGGTCTTAACTCGCTTATTAAGGTTAGAAGCTTCTGATACTGAACTGAATTTCCTCTACTGTACGGGATGCATGTCCTCTCATACGAGTACATCATGGAAAATGAGTTTCAGTATATATTCTGTGAAACTTCGATTATTCTTTTTTTCCAAAATATTGTGTATTTGGGTGGGATAACAAGAGATAACATCCAGACCTGCATACAGAACATTCATTCCAGTTGAGTCTTTACAGCTGCCCAAATATAGGAGCCAGAGAGGATGCTCTGTTCCTTTTTTTCTGCACCTATTTGTAGAAGAGGCGTTTTGCTGAGGGTTAATTAATAATCCAACCTGGGTAGATCAGATACTTCCAAAGGGTGACAAGAAAGATGACTTCCCATCAGGTGGATTTGCTACCTGTGTTCAATTCATACAGAGAGACATAAATTCTACAGGTGATTTGAGATTATCAGCATCTTTCTAATTAAATTTCAAAAGCTTTGAGAGGCTACTGCTGCTTACAAGATTCACTTCTAAACCCTGGATGTTTGCTCTAGTTAACTGTCCCCTCTCTCACACATTTTTAGCGAATTACACTGCTAATGATGGGATTATTATTAAGCCATTTCACTATAAATGGGTTGGATTTACTGCTACTATCTTGAATTAATCTGCATTTGGCAAGCACATCTCTGCCCTTGTCCTTCTTTTCAAAAGAATGGCAGAAAAAGAAATTTAGAATGGCAGAAATAAAATGTCTTCAAGGTAAACCTGTGCAGTAGGACTGGGTGCCTTTTATAAGAAGGGAAGCTAAGCAGACGTTCCAGGAAACAGAGGGACTGGACAATCTCACAGAGTCAGACCTGAAACCAGTCAGAATTTACCCGTGAGATTATTACAGTGAAATTCTGCAGTTTTAGTAAAACCCACAGAGAAGGCCAAGAAGATATCAATGAGAGAAGATGTTCTGGACACAAGGGGAGGATGTTCTTGTTATGGGACATTGAGAGTGTACAAGGAAGAACTTGTGGATAATATGTAGCAACTATACTTTTGCTTGTATAGCTGGTTGTTTTACTGTCTGAATGGTCATTGTTTATTTGACAGCCTTGTCACTGTTTGCTAAGCAGCCAATCTTAAATTTGGCCACAGCCATAGTGAAGAGGTTATAAGAATAGTAGAGGAGAAAATAAAAAAATCTTTTTCAACCTTTCTTGACTATGGATTACAACTAATGTGGCTTTTATGTCCGCCACAACAAAGCTACAGGGGTTTCTGTTTGCTGGTTTCCCCCCCACTTTCTAGTAACTACAGCAGTTGCTTTAATTCTGAGAGCTCAGCTCAGTAAAAGAGCAAAGTCTCACATATTTACCTTTGGGCTTATCAAACCCAGCGAGTTTGGTTTGTGAAGGTCTTGGCTCTTGGCCAGTGCTCCAGCTCAGACCCCAGTGACCTGGTGACACTGCTGGGCGTGTTCCCAGCCGGTCACCTCAGTCTCCCCAGAGCCAGCCACCTCTCAGCCTGCCACTGCACCTGCAGCAGAGCTCAGTCTGAACCAAATTCGTGTTTTGCTTTCTGTAAGGTGGTTAGAGAATTGGGCAGCACTAAGATGAGGGGGTTAGAAGACTTCTGGAATCATCTACCCCTTGACCACGGAGCCAGTGAAAGGCAGTCTCCAGCATTCTGCTTGGCCTGGAGGCATCTGGAGTTGGATTCTGCATTACATGAGAGAGCAGATGGAGATGCTGAAGGGATAAAACCTGCTTCTTCCAAGGAAGAAACTCATCCTCTGAGGGGATATCAAGGACAGGATGATTCCCATGACTCACCTTTTGATAATGGTTCAAAAGGAGTGTTCAGGGAGTTGTTATGGACTGTGTTATTGGCCACATAACTCAACAAGGGTTCCTAGAACAGCTGAGGGCCTGACCTATTGCAGCGGGCATTACGCTGCCTGAACAGGGGCACAGGAATTAAGGGACATTACTTTGAGCTTCTACTTAGCTTTGAAGGGAATTATTGCAGAAAAAGGGGGAGGAGGGGAAAGTGAGGGAAGGAAAAAAGATTGATTTTACTTTTGGCAAATATTTGGCGACCAGGATCTACTCACCTGTCATTTGTCTTGCCTTGAGAATTGGCCTTTGCAGAATGAAACAAACAAACACTGCTACACTGTGTGGCATTTTGCAGTGACACATAAGCCTCGCTGAGGATAACAGACATTTATAGAGCAATTCATATGACTTTAAAATTATCCACCTTTGCTTTATCATTGTTTAATCTACTAGTTTGCATTTGTTATTTGAAATGTAGACAGAGAGGTTGTGCTGCTGATAGCTACGTGAAAAGCCTGCTGTGTGTTAAGACTTATTATTTGTGTGTATTCTAAGATCCTCTCCAGAGGACAGGTTTTCACATGGACAATTAAAAGCAGACTGTCTTCTTCCCCTTTTCCTTAGAAGGTGCAGAGAATGGCTGCACCCACACAGATTCCCCAAAAGATGAAAATAATTCCCCAGAAGAACCATATACACGACAGTACAATCTTCCACTGCATGGGGTAAACTGGAAATAGAAAATATAAACTGCTCTGATTACACCCACCTTGTTCCTCTTCCCATGAGGGGTCACTGCCAGTTGCCAAAGGTTGGCATAATGCTGCAGCTTCAAATAAAGCTGCTGTGTGGACAGACAAAATTCAGGGACATGAAGGCAGCCTACTCACACCGAACTCCTTGACAGCTCATCCTTCACATTTCCTGCCACCCACTCACACACAACACTCCCTGCCTTGCCAGCACAAACATGGTGAGACAGGGAATTGGGCTTTAATTGCCAGAAGTCTTATCCTGTGGTACTTTCTGGGGGATAACAACTTCACAGCCAACACCTGTGAAGCACAGCAAGAACTTGGTCACCACAGAGAGACAGAAAATTTACTGTATTCTGTTGGAATAATTCAATTCTTGGTGAGTTTTCAGCTGAAGTCCTTTATCCGTCAGGAAGAGCGAATTTGGAAAATTAATGTCTGTATTCTCATCTTCACCATCCCATGTCTTGCCTTGCTTCAGTATCACAAAACAAAAAAATGGATAATTTGATTTCCTAGCTGACAAAACACAGAAGAAAACTCCAGGAATAGAGAGTTATTTATGCCTGAATGCAGGGCTTGCAGTCATATTTATGTAGTTGGATGAACATTCTGACTATCAGGGTTATTATCACATCAAGATTTTTAAAGGCAGCTGATCCAAATAGCTTCTACAGAGATGCCACTCAATCCCAGCTCTCTTGCCTCCTTCTGGGGTCCAGGAAACCTGCAGCAAGAAGATGATGTACACCTTTGTGTGAGCTAAATCTTGAGAAATTTAGTTTGACACTGAAGCAACATGTTTTACTGACAACCACAGATTCACAAAGAAAAATTACTATTTTCACACCAGTTCTAGGCTTATCTCCAGCTTCTGAAGTGCATTAAAACTCCATGCAAATCTGGGAATATGCTGACAATCAGAGCCTCATGACCATGCACAATAATTCTATTGTCACACCGCTCACATTTGCTCTTCAAGGTTCCAAAGAGAAGACCTTGAGTCCTGGAGCGAGAACAAGCTCAAGTTTATGGTCAGGAGTTTGAGAAAGTTGCGCATGTCCCTGCTGCCAGGCAGGATTCCTGTGAGAGTCTTTGGTGACCTCCACCCTCAGTGGGGAGGTGAAAACGCGACCCAGCAGTTCCACACTGAGAATGGAAATGGGGCTCTTCGGCTTCCAAAAGCCCTTCTCAGGAAAGACAGAACAGTTGTTTTAGTTAAATGATGACAGATAATTTTTTTGGTAGGTTTTTGGTATATTCTTTCATTTTTGATATATTTTTGGTACATATATAAATAACTCTACTACTTAACTACTTTAAGAGCAATTTATCCCTGGGATGTGAGGATCTTCTGTCTCAGGGCACAGGCATGATTACTGCAGGGACAGGGAAGAAGGGAATGTCTTGGTGTTCCCTGGAAGCATCAGACAGCAGCAGTGCCAGAGATAAGATACCTGACTAAGTGGGCAGGGGATTGATGAGAAGCAGCAAAGCTCACGGTCCTGCTGAGATCAGGAATTGTACCCGAGGATTTCTCCCAGGCAATCACTGACAGGATGAGAGGAAACGGTCTCAAGCTGTTCCAGGGGAGGTTCAGGACATCAGGAAGAATTTCTTCACTGAAAGGGTGGTGAGGCATTGGAAGGGGCTGCCCAGGGGGGTATTGGAGTACCCATCCATGTAGGTGTCCAAGGAATGACTGGATGTGGCACTCAGTGCTCTGGGCTGGGTGATGAGGTGGGAGTTGGTCACAGGTTGGACTCGATGACCTGAGAGGTCTTTTCCAACCTCAGTGATTCTGTGATTCTGTGAGAATTTTGTTTTCAGGCAATGTTAAATGGATTCCACCCTACGGAAACGCCAGTGCCAACAAGGGATACAAAAACTAGAAAAGCTTTTGGGCCCAAAATTCAGACATGGAAGGCACAGGCTTTAAAGTGGGACACAACTGAGTACAAATGTGAGTGACAGACTTCTCTGTGCTGGACTGGATGTGTTAATTGTTAGACAATTAAATAAAATTTAATTGGTACCTGAGCAGTGACATTAAGGAGGAGGGACATGCTGAGCTGGGTAAGGCAGCCCAGGGAGGGACAGGGAGGCAGTGAGACCACCAGTGGCAACTCGTGGCCCTCCCGTGCCAGGCTTCAAGCAGTGGCGCTTCCTTTCCTGTGCTATGACACTCTGGTTGCCGGAGACTGAAGAATTAAGACCTGTGACATTTTCACAGCGTGAGCCTCAAGCCAGCAGGCTCTGAAATCACCAAGTGTCCAAACAGTTCTCGTTGTGCTGTCATCCATTCCCCGCTAAGCAAGAGCGGCGGGGGGAAGGAGCTGCCTCCGTATGTGAAACGAGAATAGCAGAGCACCTGCTGGGGCAGGAACTGTATTCATGAGGTGCATAAACAAGGTGACAACAGGCACACCTTGTGGCTGGTCCTGCAGCACAAACTCTGCTAACGCAGCTAACGCAGCTCCCCCAAGATCGATGAGGTTTGTGAACCGAATCGTGGCTATTACAGGAGGATGAAATGTGTGTTGTTCACAAGGCGTTCAAAATGCCGGAAAGCCAGCCCTTATCTAGGGGAAAACAAATAAAAAATATAAAAGTAACAAGTTCAGAGTATCCAGAAGGCCCAGGAGATGTGCAGATGTCCATCCATAGGAGCTATAAAATGTGTCTAAACCTGTGAAGACCAGCTAGTCCCAGCTTTTCCCAGCCAAGGCGCAGTAATGCATTTTACCCAGATGTGTGGGGTTAGTTACCAGGAGGAGACATTCCAGGGTCAGGTGTGCTGAGCAGCGTCTCCACCAGCACCTCCCTGGAGTTCCTCTTCCCAGCTGCTGGAATCAGAAAATGGGAAAGAGAGAGGCTGAGATGCCTAACTTAGCTCTGAGTCAGGACCAGTAGAGCCACATTAACAAAATACTCCTTTTCAGGGCTAGTGACCCTAGGCACATTAACTCAGCCCCCACCCCAAAGGTTAGATTAATCTTTCCCTGATCCTTTACACTGTCAAAATATGCCCTGAGATCTCAGAGCTGACCCTGAGCAGGAGGCTGGCCACAGACCTCCTGAATTTCTCCATGATACTGTCAAACAATCCGTTTTGAAATCTGGTAATGACATTGCAAAGTTGCTTCCTGCCAGTAAAAACGGTGTGCCTGATTCCTGCTGTATGTTTTCCCCTGAAGAGAACACACCTTCTCACAGTTTCAGGGCAATATAAAGCCTTTTTATCTAGAAGTCAGATTTTTTTAATACGTTGTAAATACGTTGCCTCTACGGGGAATTAATATCATTTTGGTGGGATTACTGAAGGAAATAATACTTATCCAGTGGAAGGGAGCATGGTTTTGACCATTAGTGACCATTAGTTTCAAAATGACTAAATGAAAAAGATCGAGTGATGGATCATAGCCGCAAGTAGACTAGATACAAGCAACAGATCAACAAAATGCTACAGGATTTTAGTTGCCAGAAGTAATTTTTGGTTCCAATCAACCTTCTTCCTGTCTTCTTTCTTTGTAAATTTTTTCTGAGTGTGAACTGGTATATTTATAATGAAAAGTGTCATTAGTCCTTTTATAGGACATTCTTCAATAAACTAAATATAGCCATAAAGTCCTCCTTTAGATAAGGTAATAGAGCACTGCAGCAACTGTTGACTAGGTCTGTTAACTCCTTGAGAGCATCAGAGGGGCTGGAACCTTTAAGCCCTTCAAGGACAGTAACATATATGTGGTTCCAATTAAAAGTGGAGCAAGAGTGATATAAAAGTGTACGGTGCAACACCTGCACAAACATCTAAAGGTGAGTATAACTCAGGTGGAGCTTTTGAGAACATAATGCTGATGAACAAATTTGTTTTGTTACTGTTTGAATGGTGCTGAAATTATTTTTATGTTGGTAGATTCCTGTTAAATGTCCTGTTAAGAGTTAAATGTCTGATATGGATCACAGGAGATACTGATTGTTTGCCTTTGGGAAAGGGTGAACATGACATTTTTTCTCTTGGGAATAGACCTAGGTATGGTGGTGGAGCAGAGGGAGGGGGTAAACTCACAGCTCCCAGGCTGTTATTAGAGCCTTGTCCGCTCAGCCAATGTTTTCTGTTGAACATTATAATTACACTGCTGTCGTTGTATGGACTGGTGCAGTATGTGCACAAAATAGCCTGCACACTGCCTATTCACACAGTCACAAGCACAGCGTGAAGATCACCAGAGGAAAGAAAAAGAAAAAAGAGGAAGAGAAAGGGGGAAAAAAGGAAAAAACGGAAAGGGAAGAGGAAGGGGAGAGGAATATTCCAGCACAATGAGGATTACAGAGGTATGTGATTACCGTCTGTATGTTTCTGATCAGGTAAGGGTGAAGGCAGGTGTGGTTTAGGAGGGGCACAGATCAGTTCTGTCACTTAGCTGGACAGGGAAATCCCTCCCTAGTACCACAGCCTGTTCCTGCCACACTAAGCCACTGCAATTCCAGCAGCATTTCAAGTCCCCAGCCTAATTTGTCACAGGGTAGCTTCATCCAGGCCAGTCCTGAACTGACAAATTTGGTCACCGGGATGGATTTTGGTATCAAGCCTCTAACCAACCAGGCAGGGTAGGCAAAAAGATTCACCACTGAGAACATCAGATTCTTCAGGGTGCTTCTTTTGAAAAGATGCCAGCTGTCTATCCAGCATTTCTTCCTCCAACACTGAAGAATTTGACTTGGTGTCTAGCACTGCCATACATGAATGAACTTTTGAGTCAAAATGGTCAGAATCTGACACTCTGAATACACAGGATCACAGGAGAAGCTGGGAATGCTGCAGAGATGAGCAGAGAAATTCGTGGAGAAGCTTACACAACCTGAGTGCTCAGGACATTTGCCAGCAGATATAATGGATCCATGTGGATGGGTGCAAGAACAGAGAATGGATTGCGTGGTGCTTAGCTTGAAAAAGACTCAATAAACCCATGATTACACCAACTTTCATTTTTGCTTCTGACTGTTTCACTTGTCTGGGCTACCAAACAGTTAAATCTATATATAAACAGGAAGAACAGTAGCAGGCATTGTATGCAGAAGAAACAAGGAAAAGAACCTGGATATGAAGGGGATGAGCCAGTACAGCAGTTTGTGTAGCTGTGCTTGGCTATCCTGACAGATAAATGGGAGGCTTCAGCCTACTCACAGTCACTCCGATTATAGAAGATGCCACCTGCAAGGCGGCTTCCCATTTGGAAATTTGGAAATCCAGCTGTGATCCCTCCCTTTATGTGGAAAGTGGGAAGAAGCAAAGCGGGAGAGTTGGGTGTGCAACAAGTGATTTATTTGGTAGCACTTCACTGTTTGGTGGTATAAACTTATTTTGAGATGAGACTGCAAGTTGACCAAGCTGGAATACCTCTCTGAAGTGCATGGATCAAGAGTATCACCCTTGATTTACAGTCCACAGGGCCAGCACTTGCATTGCCCCTGTATCCCATATCTGCACAGTGGAGGCACAAAGCACCCCAGCCCCACAGATGTGTCCGGATAGGAGGTCAGAGAGCTCGCAAGAAATCACAGTTCTAAACTGCTTTAAACAATGAAGTGACTCTTTTTTTCCTAAAAAGGCTAATGTGTAAGGATGAAATAGGGGCATGTCAGAGAGATGTAAGGAAGAGGATGTGAGGAAGAGGAGACAGAACAAAACGAGGATGAGGGAAAGAAGAACAGGATGGCTGTGGCTGGCCAGTTCAATACTGGAAAGCCTGAAGCACTCTGGCAATCCTCTGTGGGTAACTTTCCCTTCCCTCGGTCTGCCCAGTCAGGGAAACCTCCCCACATTGTGCCCTTAGAGGAACTTTCACAGGAGGGCTGTAATGGCACCAAAGGACACCTGTGCCACCACCACTGTGACTGGAGAAGGGGACTCTGCAGGTCTCAGAGGTAGCATCACCTCTGTTTGGTTTGGAAGTACTTTGCCTCAGGGTTGTGGCTTCGGGAACAGCTGCCCAAAGGCGCTCTGTGGTGAGTCAAACCTTCTAGGTGCTAATTGTCTAATGCTAATTGTTCTTCCCAGACTCTGGACACAACGGTGAGTCCTGCAGATATCTTACTGGAGGATTTCACACCATATATACAACAGATTTAAATGGCCTTCTCATAAAAATACAACCGTTGATGTACAGTAGGGTTCAATTGTCTCAGCTGAATATCTCTTCATTTATTTGAATTTCGAGAAATCACGCTTAGATACATTCCATTCCTGGCTTTAAACTGCCTTTACAATGCTTTAGATAGAAATTGCAATGGAACAGTCCTCAATTGTTATGTCACTGTCATCAAAAATAACAATGCCAACTAATACAAAGGCATTAAATGGCTACACTGAGAGATGTGTACTATTTACAAAGCATTTTTGTAGCTGTCTGATAGTTCAAGATACTAAAACACTTGAGACTCTCTGGGAAGTAAAATTTAATTCAGTTTCTTGGCATGTGCAATTAGTTGGTTGCCTTAGCTACTCCTCAGATGAATCTGTTATACCCAAATTAAGCTTAAGCCAATACATCTGTGTTGGGTTGTTGGTTAAAAAGGAGATGGAGAGGCCTCCATGTGTATGATTTAAGCAAGACAAAAAAATTCCAATAAATGTACTTACTTTGTGTTAGTAAGAGCTTTATAATTGTGTTTAATACATTCAGCAGTATGAAGACTTTACTCTTTAGTTTTATTTGCATTCAGGAGCATCATCTTTTTTTTTTATTAAATGATCTATTACAAATGGATTTTTAAATTCGGGATATATTGAACACATCTGCTTGGACAGGTTCAACAATGCCAGTTGAACCCAGCCAAAGCAGTTTGAAGCTTAGGGTGGAGAGCCTGTTTCAAAAATGATGTTAAAAGAATGGGATATTGAGCTTTTTTGATTCGATCTAATATTGAAATTATCCAGATACAGAAAGTTCAACCCAATGAAGTTCTTGGAACGCCCTCAGACCACCTGCCTGGGCACCAGCTGCCACCCCAGGAGAGTTCCTGCCGTTATGATATCCCAGGCAGCCCAGGGCATCACAAAGGCACCAGGGGATTGGGATGACACATGCCTCAAGATGTTTTCCCTTTTTATGTGTATCTGTAGCCTCACAGATTTTAGTATATAGCTGTACAGCTTCTAACTCTTTGTTGCTTTAGCACAGCAGTTGCACTTTCTCACATACTATGCTACCTTCTTGGAATTCTGTTTAGCCTTGCTTTTTAGCCTGGCAAGGACACTTTTTCACCATACGTCATAGGCATAATAAAATGTAGGTCTAAAAGATTCAGGGGGGGCTCCAACGGGGCAGAAATTACCTAACCAACTGCTCTTCTAATTGGACAATATTTGTCAGACATTAATTAATTAAATTGATTAATTAAACTTACAAAAATCATATGAATCTGAGACTGTCCTCAGAAGTGTGGGTGACCCTCCCCAGTTTAACGCAGGTCCCGTGTTCTCAGTTTTAACATGTGCATGGCTTGGCTCCTCTGCTGGAGGACAAGTGTGAGCTGGATTTCTCCCCTGGCTCACACCCCCTGAAATCTGCACGTCCTTGCCCACACTGCTGGCAGCGCCTGTGCTCTCAGCTGGCTTCAGTTATGCAGAAAGGCCTGTCTGTAACAAAGATCGAGGCTCAGATTTCTGCTGAGAGTATGATAAAAGCTATCAATTGCTCTCATGGATGCACAATTTATAGGTGGGCCTTTGTGCCACTTCAGTTGTCACAATTTATAAACTATATAATGTATGTATGTATATATTTATATGTCTGCAAGGGTAGATAAAACAGCAGGAAAATATTAGGGCTTCAACTGACACTACTTACTTAGGTACACTCATCAATTTTGATCAATATAAATGCATTCATTTTAAAACACTGAGTAAATCTCTTGAATTACATGGTAGGAAAAGAAAGATAGTTAAAGTGATGAAAAAATTACACATAATTTTGGTCTAAAACAGGCCAGGATTCAAGTGAGTCTGAATGGCAGAACTCTTCAGTCAGATCATGACTTTTCCCAAAGTCACCTCTCAGAATATAATTGTACTTTAAGTACTATTCAACCCACTTATGTTTCTCAGTTGTAAACTGTCTCTTGTTTTTTGTTTTGCTTTGTTGTTTTTTTTTTTAATTGCATATCATTTTGTGGTTTCCAGCTTACATTTCTCCTTGACAGACTGAACTTAAATCAAAAAAACCTGGATGCTTTATTTTTTTGTTTCCTGTGGGAATCTTAGCAGTAACCTGTGCTTGCTTCTTAAGCTCTGTCACTGATAATTAGTGGCAAACAAAACCAGTAAAATGTTGACTAGACCAAAGTTCCTTTTCAAAACTACTGTCTGCAGTCAAGAGGTAATTAACTCCCCCTATGGACTCAGAGCTCCTGGGTAGAGGGTGGGAAATTAAGTTATTAGCAAGGCTGTTAATGCAAATTTCTAATTTACCAACACTGCTTGCTACGAAGGACTGCATACTATTAGGGATCTGGAAAATATTTTGCCTATAAATTTGAAATATTTTCATTTAGTTTTGGCTTTAATGGTTCCTTAGTTCTCAGCCTTGTTATGAATATGCAAATAGGAAAGCAAGCTTATATAAGCAGTGACCATGATTTATACTACCAGGAACATTTTCCAGTAGAAACAATGGGATTTGTTGGAATTAAAAAAGTAAGGCAAGTGGAGATAAGGAAAAGAAGCCAGCAGGAAGAGGATATATTGTGTTTTGAATATGTAGGGCTGGATATTCTGTAGTGACAATGAACAGCATAGAAGCTTTTAAAGAAGCCACTCTGGAAGTTTCTGTGTCAGCTTAGGATTCTTCAAATGGATCTCTTTGCTCTCTGGTGGATGGAAGCCTGTTCAGAAACAAAAATTCAAATTTATGTGTTCCTACTTATTGAGTGGTCCAGGACCTCTCTACTGACCACGAGTTTCTAGAACACTGTTTTGGGGAATGCCTGAATTCTTAGGAAAGGCAAGGTCTTGCAGAAACATACAGGGCAGATTTAAATTTAGTCACTGAAATCAGTGTCACTCATTGTGGTGAGACTGTTTTCTTTCAAATTAGCCTTGGTGAAATTATAGAGCAAACTGGTATAACACGTATCTGATAACACAGACTGAAAGAAGCATTTCTTCTACTTCTCTAAACACTTTTTAACATAAAAACAAATGCTGGATACAAACAAGAAACCTCAAGAATTGCACAGTTGTAGTGTGTCTGAGCACTAGACTGAAACAACGCTTAGCACTTTGAGGAACAAAATACTTCCCAGATTTGGGATAACTGTAAAAGAGCTCATCGGAGAAAGCTGGAGCTGAAATCATTGTTCCTTTTTGGTATCAAGACCCTCACTGCTGTGCTGGGATCTTGTGGGTGGCTCACTGCATATTGAAGTGTCTCCATTTAATTAAGTACTGCACGGTGTTGGTACAACTGAGATGTAATCTCAGGCCCAAGGTCCTGACTCAGAGCACTTTATGTCAATGCAAAGGCTCCCTTCAGCTCTGATGGGTTTGGGCTGGGCCATATATGAGTTGAAAATCTTGAAAAAACCTTTCTAAACTTGTCACAGAATTTCCAAGTCATGAGACAGACAGATTTTCGCTCTTTAAAACACAGAAATGGCTTTTCATTGAAAAGCAATCCTTCATTCTGCTTAAAATATGTCTCAACACTATCTGGTTTCTTTTATCCTCAGTAACTACTGATATAAATGAAATATGGAGGAGCAGCATATCTACAAGGAATAGAAAGCAGTTGTAAATTGTCATGTGTCAAAACAGAATGCAAGACACCTGCATCACTTAAAAAAGCCTTTTCACTGAAGTACCAGGTAAAAAAAAAGTGGCAAAGGAAATAACCCAAATAAGAAGATGAACTGAGCCTCTCACATGCATGTTTCTACTCCCTCCTATCATGTTCTTTTGAGGTGAACTGAGTCTCTCACATGCACGTTTCTGCTCCCACCTATCACGTTCTTTTGTCCCTTCCCCTTATCTGATGCATCCCAGACTTTATCTTCTGTCCTGCCTTCCCAAAGCATCGTTCTTCCTTGCCGTAATATTTGAGAAACAACTTGATCCACGTGGCCTGAGTCTCTGGAGAGGCAAGGGAGATCTCCTGGAGCTCAAACAAGCCCTTGGGAAGAGGAGCCATCAGGAGAGGAGCAGGTCACAGGGGGCACCTTGGTGGAGAGATATTTCCCCAGGGATCCATAGAGGTGGCAATGTGGAATTTGCTGTGGCCGAAGGAGCCACAGAAAGCTGGGGGGCAGTCAGCAGGGCTGGAGGAAAGCACATGGCCTGTAGAACCCAGGAGGAGGATGCTTGGTCACAACATGGGGTTTGTTCCATCTCCTGCAGTTTGACTTTTCTCCCTTTTCAAAGTTCTTTTGTTCATGGTTGCAGAGCCAGTTTGAGTTCCCATAATTTTTTCTAACAATTTTTTTTTAAAACTATATACAACAAATGAATAATTTATTACATACTTTTGCCAAAAATGACCAACCAAAGATTTCACATCTCGACATTTCTTCCTCCTTTCCCCTAAATATCTCCCTTTTTTCAGTGTAGAAAATAGAGGTGGTGAAGGAAGAAAATTTAAAAAGCTAAGCACTGAAAGCCAGCCAGCCAAAATAATTTTTGTCACTTGTGTGAGAAAATGAAAAATGTTTACAAGGTTCCATTGAATGACATTGAATGCTTCAGTTAAAATGCAGTTACCATTTGTCAAAAGCTCCGGCTCAGTAGTATTTTTTTTTTGATGTATGAACTGCAAAGATATTCATTTAAATAATATGCAAATTTCTAAGCCATGACAACAGAAAAGTGAGTAAAAATTTAAAATTTAAAATCCATCATTTTGCTGAGTGTCATTTACTCAGCTGGTAGCTCACTTTTGATTGTGGCCAGTGACCATTATTGCTTTGCTTTTACAGATTCTCTGGTGATAAGAGACTTGAGCTGCTGACCCAGAAGAAGCAAACATGATCCCCAGGGTGTGGTGACGCTGCAGTTACTGCTTCCAGTTTTCACCACACTGGACTTATCTGAAATGGGGAGTGGAAAATTGCTCACTGTGCTGAGCTGGCCAGAGGGTGAACAGGTACAAACCACTGCTCCTCTGTAAAGAAAACCGTGATTTATGTGGTGACGTATTGGCTTATTCTGCTGACACCAACCACCTCAGGGACTGCAGGCAGGGAGAGAAAGCATTAATCATCAGGACAATGAGGTGCAGGCGTTTGCAGCTCTTGTGTACACAAAGTCAGAGGTCTTTGGCCAAGTACTGATTGGAGAAAACACTCAGTTGAAGTTCTTGACTTCTTGTCTTTTGCTTTAACTGAGGTTCATGACAAAATAAAAGAGACAAGTTTAACCACTGTTTCAGGAAGTTCTGTGCCATGAAGTAGTTTCAGCTCACTGATATAGTTAATATAAATGAGATACTGAGATATAAATCCATCAGGAAAAAGCGCCTAAGCAGTACTGCCTTGCTAATGGCCATTTCACTTTTTTTGATCTCTCCAGCTTGGTTCAGTTCCTCAGAGCATAAGCAGAAGGCTTGTTTGTCTTTCCTCTGGGGCTCCCTAACTACATAAGGGGGATCAACAGCACCAAATGTGATCATAGAATCTTTAAGGTAGGAAAAGACCCCCAAGATCATCAAGTCTCGCCTTTGAACAAACACCACCATGCCCACTATATAATATAAAGAGAAGATGCTTTCTGAAGGGTGTCACTCACAGATAATGCAAAGCTTTCAATGTAGACATGAGCCATTGCCATTGGGGAATCAGTCCCCAGCCCCTTAACGAAATCACTGTGAAGTACCGATCGAGAAGTGACAAAAAGGTGAGAAGCTTTGGGGGTAAAGTTTATGGTTGATGTAAACACGCTTGTTATTTAACCCTGCTCATGATAAACAACATTAAGTAGCTAACAGAGTCTGCTGCTTGTAAGCAAAGCCTACTGTTCCCAGAGTGTTCTCTCTGAACATTCTGCAGAGGGGGAATATATAAATGTTCCCATTTTGCAGACAGGGGAATGGGCACCTGGTGAGATACAGTTGGATATCAAGCTGTTCAGCAAACAGCCTCAGAGCAAGGAATTAGAGTTCATGCTTCTTAAGGCAAATTTGGCTTTCTATCCACAAGGTATTTTATTCTCCATTAAAGTACATTTCTCTGTAAAACACCCATTATACAGAGAAATCTGTGTTTGGTCAGAATACTGAACTAAGGGAAAACACTGTTAGGGGCGATATTGCTTCTTCTGTCACTTAATATGCTGGAACTGCAATAAGCTTGCGAGTCATTTCTTGGTACATATAAATGCTAATGGCATTCATTAAACACGGGCTCTGAGAGGCAGAGCCACAGCCCACTGAAATACGCAGGAAAGGGAACCCTTGATTTTCACAAGCTTCTGAGAGGGACTGGTCAGGCACAATCTCCTTTCTTCTGTGTGAAAAACGAGGTTCACTCTCCTGTGAGAATTTAAAAGTTTAATAGAAAGACAATCAGACACACAGAAATAAAGCAAAGAGGTCATGGCCGGGTGCCTTGGCGCTCAGCCAAGAGCACACCTGAGACCTGGGGTAGTCTCCTTTTTATACAGTTCTTACTGTCTATTTTTTATGCATATTCAAACTTTTCCAGGAAGTGTTCTGCATGGACATGCCTTGGGTCCGCCTTTTCAGAGCATGCGCATTTCCTGGCCTTGCGGTTTTATTTCTCTTGATTTCTGGGCTTGGGTTTTTTAATTCCCCAGACAGTGAGGGTTGATAATGGCTTTGGGCCTCTTTATTCTTCACGCATAGTGCTGATAACAGCTTTGGGCCTCTTCGTTCCTTACGCAGAGTGTTGATAGTAGTTTTGGGCCCCATTCTCTGCCCCCTTGGAGGTTATCTTACCCGTTCAGGTAGTTGAAACATACTTGCTAAAAGAAAGAAAACTACATCCACGCAGCCAAAGCATTTCTAACAGTATATAATATTCATCTTAATGCTTGCGAAAAGCCAACAATACAATATGCATTTATAACATTCTGTGACTGATGCACAGAGAGGGCTCAGTTGAGGGGAACCTCTGACATCATAAAGTCGTATCAGGCAAAGCATCATCGGGAACCAGGCAGAGCAGCAATGCCTCAAAGATTTCTTTTACAACTATGAACCTTGTTTCACTTGTGGAACGCAGTATTTGCCTGTAAACAAAAATTATTCTAAAGGAAAGAAATAGCAAAGGGCAGGTATGGCTTATGAGAAACCAGCACCGAAGTTCGCATGTCTGATCTGATGAACCTTGCTTTAGGGGTTTGAAAATGCCCGGCTGCCACTGCTGTTTTGGTTCAGCTGTGTGACCTGTGTCCCGCTCTGTCAGGTTATTTCGCTGCGAGGCAAATGATTCGACACGAGGGCGTTCTGCAGAAGGCTCCTTACCTCAGCACGGAGCAAAACTCTGCCCTCAGCATTTCACTATTCATAGCTCCTGCCCTCGTCAGGAAGAGTCAAGGGCAGAGGAAAAGCAGGTGCTGGATCAGGTTACCCTGGCATGGGGAGGAGAGGCAGAGCAACATTTATCATTTGGGTTTGACAGACTGGTTTCTGTTTCATAGGAAAGAGAGATTTTGCCCCCTCCCCTCCCTTTTGAGGGTTAACAGGTGGTTGTGCATCAGAAGTACCCTAAGTCTGGTTACTGCTGAATGCCTTCAAAACAAGTCAAGCAGACATCCTGGCTGTAGCAATATGGTGACACTGTAAAAGGCTGTAGGTATTTATGAACAAAAGAAAAAAGGGAGGCGGTTGCTGCACGGCAGACAGGTGACAATTAAATCATTTTAAATACTAGCTTGATGTGCTAGGGGAAGGCTAGAAGGCATTTACCATGCTATTCCCACCATGCTAAATACTAATTAAAGACTTGTATCTCATATGGTTCTCTCATCCTGCAGCACTTTGGTGTTTTCAGTTTTTCAGTAACAATTTAACACCCTCATGCCAAGCTGTGGAAAATTATCTTGCACTGCAGCATCTGCTCCCAAGCTCGCTCTGTGTTTGTGGTATTGAGGCCGTGCCTTTGTACTCTGCTTTGTTAGGCCGAGTTAAGGGCGGTGGGATCTCTCCTTTCATTGCCGGTTTCCAATGAGAGGTGTTCGGTTGAGATAAATGTGTGGCTACTGGCTTTTAATGAAAACCTCCAGGGTGACAGCCCTCACTTGGCCTCTCACAGGGAACACCATCCTTTGCTGCATGGAGGACAATGAAAGCATGTGCTCATTCTGAGAGGGAGAAACTGTAGGAAAAGAAGAGCAGTGACGTCTTTTTGCTTGTGGTTCCAATTTATTGTGTGTGATATTCTGCTCTTCACTCACACTGATGTGTAAACATTTTGCTGAGGGTACTTTTCAGTTAGAAAGAGCTCTAGAAACAGGGCTGTATGCTCCTCTTTATATGGTTTTTAAGCCTGGAATATCATTTTCCCAAAGTAACTAATAATGTTTGGTGTCCATCTGTCAGTGCCTTGAAAGAACATATTTTTCCAAGACTAGAAAGTTAGACTACATTAGGTTGGCAGAGTTCCTAATCAGCTGTTTTTTCTCAGACCAAGCAAACAAACCAGAGGAGGCTGCAGATGTGGCCCCCAAGAAGCAAAACACACACGTGTGCTGTCAGAACATCTCTTATCCTCGGATGAGAAGTCTCACACTGACAAAATGCTGAGCTGTGGCTTTCAGGTGAGATTAAAGGCCTTTTGTGTCCCCAGTGTGCTCTCCACACCACTTCTGCTTTCAGAGTCTCTTTAATAATTCATTATTTCTTCTAATCATGGAGTTCTTCTAATCAGAGAGATCTCTTTCTGAAAGACTACCTTGAGATATATTGCTGGTAATTTCTTTAAATCTTACTATTTGTGACCTCCTAAAAGAAAACTGTTATATGTTAGGGAGGTGCTTTATTGGGAATGAATTACCTATTCTTACGCTAACCAAGAAGTGTCCTAGCCAAGAGCAATGGCAATAGTCAAAGCTTTTATGTCAGAGAGTATCTGGATTTTGTGACTAAAAGGTGGGGTGGCCTTTACAATAACTGCAGTGTTATTGTCAGCATTCCACAGATTTTTTTTTTTTGCCTTTCTTAAACAAGGATGACAAAATAAAATAAAGAACTCATCCTCACAGTTTGCTTTCTATTAAGTCTATATAAAATAGCTCACAGAGACCCTGTTCCTTCAAGAGAATGTCACGTGTAGATGATCTTGTAATAAATTATGTCCCATTATGAAGTTATTTTTTGTATCTTTCGTCATTAGTAAAACACAGCTGTAAACAGGTGTAACAAATTAGGGCTGTTCGTGCAAGCTTGAATGCTTCAATGAGAGCATTTTAATTTTGCAAAAGAGAGAGAAAAATCCTTAAATATTTAAAAACAAATACCTTGGTAAATAGTGAGCAGCTGGTGAACTGAAAACAAAACTTCTGGGAACTCTGTCACTTAAAAAAAATTTTCTATTTTTGGCCTTTCTGTCTTCACTCCAGGAAGCGGATCATCTGTTTGTTTCTCCAAGGCTTGCATTTTGGTTCAAGATGTAATTCCAGAATTTTTTGTCTCCTTTAGTTTCAACAGACCACTTATGATTGGCTGATTTTCTTTACTCAGGATTTTATGTAGTACTATTCATGATGTCAAAAAGTACGGAAAGTTGCTCCCAATAAAACATTTTTCCCAAGATATAAGGATGTTTAAAATATTTTCTACTTTCAAGTTCACTTGCAAGTTCATATAACTGTCCAATTATACTAATTTCATTTACATTATAGCATTGTTCCTATGTTATGAAAACCTATTATTATATTTCTCTATCTCTTTTTAGGACTATCACATTTGTCTTTGCAGTTCTGTGTTACTATCATGAATACGCTGCACCTACAGCCTGTGATTAGTTCTTTTATATTCCTTTTCATATTAAGAAGGTAATACACAAATTTGTATCACAAGAAACCTGCTGCCTCTAGCATACATATATTTTTATTTTTATGTTTATACATGGTTTTTATTTAATGCATTTCTATGCTTTGTGGTGACAAAATTCCCTCGTTTTTGGGAATCCCACTAAGGTGCACAAGATATTCTGGATTTTTGAGTCTGGTTTCAAAGTCCACGTTGGCACTAGTGTTTCATAAGGCATCCAGAGCACACAGGGTGGGTGAGGACCTTGATGATCAGAAGACATGACACCTATGGGAGAGCTGCAGGTCTCCCTGTAGTCTACTCAGGTGGTTTTTCCAACAGGAATTTTGGGAATACTGGGGGCCCCCATGGGTAGCATAGGCCATGCAGGTGCAGTTTCTGTTCACCTGGTCATGGAGAGTGGTGGAGCTCTGGACATCCCAGGCACATAATGCCACAGCAAAGAGAGGCTGCAGTCAGAGGACCTCAGGTGAAATATATTCCTTATCTTTTTTTTTTTGCTACTGGCTGCACATTTTCCGTGGCAAGGGCCTGTCTCATTGCTTATTAAACAGCCTGTGTTCCCTTCTTTTTATTGAAATCTTCCTCCCCTCTCAATTGCCCTAAGCACTAGGTTTTTAAAGGACTCAGCCTGGCATCAGCATGATATTATTTTTAAACTGTTTTTTCCATGTGGCTTAGGATTTTGCAAGACAGTGTGCTTGAGGGAGGTCATCAAAGCTGGACACTTCCATTTTTCTCTCATGCAATACCACCTTAGGAACCATTTTGCTTCATCTGATCTGGCTTCTCAAATTCATGGTTTTTAAGACAGCCACTCAGCTGATATCGGTTGAAACCACATTACTGGTGGCCAGCTCAGCTTGTGCCTGGGGAAAAGGCTTCCCTTGATTCACGGATCAGCAAGCTCTCCAGCTGGCTTGCAGGGGAACTTTTCCTCCTGTAAAGCAGCATTGCTTTGGCTCATCTGGTGCAACAGGTGTGTGTTGGTGACAGCAGTTACTAAAAAGTCTGAAGTACCCTGTTTATTTGATGGTGAAGCGTAAAGATAACAAGACATGTTACCTTTATCAACCCGGCCGTGTAGCAAGTGCAACGAAGGAACTTCTAGCAAGTCAGAGCATTTAACTATTGAAATGCCACCAGGATTTTTTCCTTGGAATTGAAATTGATATAGACACTGGAAATGTGAAAGATGCCAATAACGATGAAATTTCAACAGGACTTGTATCTGAATTTCCTTCTATCAGAAAGTCAAATGGTCATTTGCTTAGTGAGGCAAGTCTGATGAGGGTGGCAAGTAGAAAACTAATTAAGGCTCTAACTGGGGAGAGGGTTGAGAATGTCCTCAGTATTGGATATTGTTGCATGTTAACATGATCACAGCATCATGAAAAAACTTTTTTTATTCCTTAGACAGTGGAAGGAGGCCCTGACTGGCAGTGGAGTCCCCTGAGCTCAATCCTGCCTGGAAAGTGCCTCACGGAAGAGCTGCCACCCAAGGGTCCAGAATTCAGCAACTCGAGGCACTCTCGCAGTATCATCCTCAGTTTCCTGGGTAGTGAGGCTCATAGGAAGGAGGTGCCAAATTTCTCTTCATCTGGGAGTTGATTCCAGGACAGTCAAATACCAAAATGGGTGTTGTTGTTCTAAGGCTTGGGCCAAAGTGGGCGACTGCAGATCTCTGCAGCAGAGGCCAGGACTGAGTGGCACCTGCTGGGTCCCAATCTGGTGCACTAATGTGGCAATCATTTAGTCATTATTCTATGTTTGCTGCCAAGAGTGAAGTTATTTTCCCCCTGTATTTTTCCCTTCTTGGATGTTTGCATCACATTATATCCCCTTCACGTTGTTTTCCCATTTACAGTAAACAAATGTAAATCTGACAGATTCATCTCATAAATCTGAGTTGGACATTTCCAGCGTCAAGCATTAATCTAAGTTCCCTTTCAGACGTAGTTCTCCAGGCTATAAGCAGAAAGAGAGATGGTGGATGTTGCTCCTTTTAGTACACTATCATTATTCTGACAACTTAATATAGTTTCTTATCATTTGTCTCTCTCTGCACTGCCAGCTCCTACTTGTACAACTCATTTTTCTCCAGTAGACACCACTGTGGGGATCATCATTTCCTTTATCCTGTACCCAGGGGCACTTTCTTCACCCTGCTGTTGTCAGCCCTAGGCTCTGTTTCCACAGTCTACCCAACAGCCCCAGCTGGGAAAAGCACAGCACTGGGCCCCAGGACTCAAAACCTTTTTGATTGTGTCCCCCAACTGCCCTACTCACAATGAGTGGATAAATAAACAGGCAGCCAGGCATATTTGTTTTATATCCTTAAATCCCTGCAGGCAGGATTCTGGGCTCAGAGAGGCTCCCAGGCACGGGGAGGTCCTACACAGAAGCCCAGTGGCTGCCAGTGACTGTACCACCCATCCCATCCTGCTGGAAGATGCTGTCCATCCTCTGGCTGAGTTAACTTGGGCTGCCCCTCAGCCAGCACCTAGGTTGAGGCTGGTTTCAGCTTCTGTTACAATAAACTGAAATTAAAATACATTTGGAAGTTGGTGGTTCTTTCCCCCGCAGCTCTGTCAAAGCTTCCGTCACATGAAGCCAGTGTGTAATAACCACAGGGAACCTTAACTGCATTTATTTATATTTATTTATGTTTAACATGAAGCAAAGTGTTACAATCATCGCTCCTTAACCAACCACATAGCCATGGATTCTGTCAGATTAAAAGTACGGGGGTCTGTACATCAGTGATCCACTGGCACTCTTCACTTTCTACAAATCAAACCTCTAAAACACCAAGGCGGTATGGGGGGAAGGCATTGCCAAATGCAATTTCTAACAGGACAGGCCATGTTTATTTTGTACATCCTCTGTTTCCTTGCTGTTTGGGGCCACCAGAAGAGTTATCCCAGAGCTGTTTAGCAAACAGGAAATGCAGACACTCTTTGCCGTGCCCCTCTGAAACAGAACTTCCCAACCCAGCAGCACTCAGCTCCCCATCCCCCTCCCACCTCCATTATCAGTTTCTTCTCATTTAGAGGTGCTCTCAGCAAGTCCTTTCTCAGTTTAGTAAATTATTTAACTGGTTTTTGTATGTTGTCATGGAATTCTTCCACTTTGTGATATAGGGCCAGAAGGCACATTCCCAGGGGAGGATTGTGAGTGCCAGGCACCCATCACTACTGGGGTCAAAGCTGCTCAGCCCTTATAATTCTGATTCTACGAAGTACAGCATTCCCAGCTCACAAATGAGCATTCCCTTGCTGTGTCTGTGGTCTTTAATCCCTTCTCTCCATGCACAGCAGCCTTAGGGACGTGCAGTAAATGAAAAGATGCAGATACAACATATCAAACGACAGAGTTATTTTAAAAATAAATAGCTGCATTAAAAGGATCAAGGTGGTAAATTGAATATATACACTGCAATATTATCTTCCTGCTTAAAGATCCTTCCACGCATTTTTGCAAGCGTTTGGGGCAGGATGTTTTGCAGCTGTTTAAAAACACATCAGATATGTGTTCAGCTCTTCTTTTATGGCAGAAAAAGGGGAACCCCTGGCACATCCTGCACACATTTCATACCGCTTGCAGCTGCTGCACAGCAGAGGGAAGGTGGGTACAGAAAGATGAGCCATAATTATGCCCTACGCTGCTGGACAGCGGCAGCACTAAGCAACCTACCAGAGGTATTTCAGTCTCAAAAGGCTCTTAGACTGAAACTATTACCTCTACTCGGATGAGCAGTCTGAGAAATAACACCCCGAAGGAGTGTAGAGATGATACTGCACAAGAGGCTGTAAAAGGTTCCCTTCAACACCGAGACTAAACTTGCATAAAAAGGATGGCTTCTGCAAAGGCCTGAAAAGCTGCTTAATAGTAACTCTTGCTTCTGCCACACATCCACTTACAAGGCTTTTAAAGAAAGCTTGTATTTTATCACTCCCAGGCATGCTATTTATGTCATCAGTGGGCAGATACAGCCAGTCCTCTATGCAGCTTGTTAACAGCTTTTAAAAATACATGAAGAGCCAGGCGGAATAAAGGTCAAGTAAATAACAGGAGTGTATAAAATATGTTGCATTAAACATTTAAACTAGCGGCTTTCCTAGTTTCTTTATTTCATGCTGTTCCTTCACAATACTTTAGAAATGAATTTGCCTGGTGTTCTTCTAGGCAATGCATCTCAGATGAGCCAAGAGTGCTGAAGCAGAATGGGCACTGTGGAAACCTTGGTGATCCGTCAGCTCCCATTCCTCTCTCACCCAGCAATTGTCATCTCCTGGTAACACGGGGCTGCATCCCAGCAGTGCCACACACAAACGCTGACACTTTACCTATTTAAGTGACAGGAAAAAAAAAAAAAAAGGAAAACAAGTGCTTTGCAACCAGAAAGGGAATTTCCAGAGGCCAAGGGTAAGAGACAGTTTGATTTCTCTTCATTTCTGGCTTTATTTTATGGTTTATGCTTTATAATTCCCATTAAAACATTGAATGGCAAAGAAGGAAATCTTGAGCAAATAGGCCTTTGGATTCAATTACTGGGGTTTATTTTTTTTTTCTTGCCACTATGTAACATCACTGAGTCATGGTGACCATCTTGCCAGTTATTCCATGAAAATCCTAATATTTTCAAGGTAACAAACATTTCCCTGCCATTCAAATTCTACAGGGTCAAAAAGCCAATTGTAATCTGAAAATTTTGACTGTCTTAATATCACTTCATGATATGGATATCACAAATTTTGGTTATTTCTTGTTTGTATCAAATTTGGGCTCACGGTACCCAGCATGGACAGAAATCCAACACTGCACCAGGAAAACAGGTTTGAAACAGGAAGAAGTTATCAACTTGTGGCTCCATGGTTTAACGTTATTCATGGCAGTGTGCACTTGGGGGTCAGGCATTACATTTAAATGGATGGTGCAACACATGGGTTGGAAAAGAAGGAAAATTGCATAAAAATTATATGACCAAATTTCTGAAAAGTCTGTCATAAAATATACCTTCTCTTTAGCCTGTCATCATTGTTTTCTGGTAGGTTATTTTGCTTTTCCAGATCGATATTTTTCCATATAGGAACTCTGACATCTAATTTTAATTACCTGAGCCAAAGGCCTGTGCCACTAAACAGGTGTTAGTCAATTGAAGTACCTTGTTGGGTTTAAGTTATAAAGTTACAAATATTTTTCTCATGAAAAGGGAAAAATGGCAAAAATCTACCATACAGGCCTCAAATGCTCAATATCCATGAGTTTCCCAAAATTATCTTTCATGCAAGTAGCAAAACCAGAAAACAACACTTAACTGAGTCCTGACTGAGCCCTCTCAAAATGACTAAAATTACCAAGTTTTGGGCCAAGCTCTTGAAATGTAGTTAGCTATGCTTTAAAAATGTATTTGAATAATGCTATGTATATTTACACCAGGATTACAGAACTTTAGCAGATAATAATTACAGTACTGAAGAATGAAGTCATCAGATAAACCCTTCCACAAGTGGGTGTGGAAGCAGGACCCCAAATCCTATTTCATGATTTGTTTTGACATTAAGGTGACTGACTTTCACTGAAAATCAGGTGGGACCCAGATTCCTTACAGAGTGTCCAAATATGCAGCAGTTGCTTCTGGGAAGAATGAAGGAGGAAAATTATTCTTGATATTTTTGAAGAAGTTAGAAAGCAAAAAAAAAAAAAAATTACTCCAGGCTCTTTTCACCAGAGGAACTACGGTGGAACCAACAAAAGGAAATTACTGGAAATAGTTATGGGTTATATCTCATGGTTCTGTCATGGATAGCACACTGTGATTGTCCTCACTCTGTGTGATGGCTGCTTCCAGCTGTGCTGACATCAGTTGCTCACTGCAACAGCATTTCATAAAGGGGCCAAAAATTTCTCTTTGTAAAGGCAAACTGTCCTTAATTTTCTTTTCCCAGTTTGAAAGGTCACAGGGATCACAATTAGGGATACATTAATTTTCTCAGCTCAAACAAGTCTCCCGGAGTTTCCGTCAAGACTGTAATTAGAACTGAAACTTTTGCTGGACGTTTAACCTTGGGTTTTCTTTTCTACCCCTTTTTTCTGCTCTGCTTCTTCATGGTGGCAAAGCCTGTGGGTGTGCAAGAGAAAGGCAAGGTGCAGCCTCGTGACACACACGCACAGCTTGGACAGGGTCTTGTTCAGGGTACCACTAACTCCTCCCAGCTTCCTGCCCAGCCCTCTTGGTGGAAGCTGCTCCAAGATAAAGTCAGCAGAAAGGAACCAGTTGCTTCTGTGAAGAGCTTGGTATCCTCATACCTGGTACTGGCTTCCAATAAACTATTAAAACCTGCCCAGAAACTGCCTTGCTAAAGGTGCAGGTTCCTTTACTGGAAGGCTGGTAACCTCTGGCAGTGACACTGGAGATAAAGCAGGATTACATCTTAAACCTCAACACTAAGATTTGCCAGGGCTCATCAGTCATTTTCCTTTCCTTTCCTCTTTTTTTCTGCACTGAATTGGAGGTTGGAAAAAAGGGGATTGCTAGTTTTATGCCAATAAATCCCATTCTTGTCTAACACAGCTGGATTAAACGCTCTTTGAGCTTTATGATCTGGAATTACTGTCTCCTCGCTATAGAATATATGTCTTGATAATTATTCCACAAATTTTATAAGCCTCCATCTAGCTGGGCCTCCAACCAGAATGGGAATTATAACCTCATCTGAAAAAAGGGATTATGACTACATCCTCCCCTGCCATCACAGAGAAGTTGCTCCCTGAGGACTCACAAGACAGGGCTCACAGATGCTTAATTTCATGAAAGCAGTAAGTCACAGTGACACAAGTGCCAAAAGGAAGAATTACACCCCGTTTTTTAGCTGCCTGCAGAACATACTTGAAAACAGTTCCCTCCCAATTACCAAAAGGGGATCCACAGGACAATGTCGGGTTGCAAAGTCTTCCTTCGCTGTCACAGGGCTCTCACTGCCCCACCTACCCCTGCAGACAGTGACCAGCTCATGCACCAGCTCATGGAGGCTCATTAACTTGTTCCTAAGTGATGCATGCCTGAAATATTTTTCAAAATGTAGAAATAAAGCCCTTTCTGTGACTGTGTTTCCTCTAAGACAGTTACCCGTAAATTTCTGGAGAGCCATGAAAACACTCCGCTGGGACAAAATAATTGCTGATGATTCAGACAGAAAAGTGACAGTAAAGGTTAATATCCTAGAAAAGAATATTTTTCTAATAGAGATGCAGTAAGAGGAAACTGAGGTCAGAATTCTGCAGTTTCAGAATTGAATCAGACAACTTTTGAAAAAGGCCAATATAAACCAAAACCTCTGTATTAAAAATGTTGGAAATAAAAGAATGCAAAGACAAACATCCCTTTTCTGCAGCAGGTAAAACAAAAGACACTGTTCTATGGGGGTGGAAAAGGACTTCTTTAGTGAGAACCTTGGGACCTTCATGAATAAACATAAAGCCTTTTAAAAGGAGCTCTGTGCAAAATCCACCCAAAGGTTAAGACCCTTTTAACAATTAAGTACCAAGGAAAAAGAAATCCAATTCTTCTTTTGATCTGAACAGACTGCCGCATTCAGCAGCAAGCAATAATTTGGCCTGCAGCCTGCTTCCCTTTTTCTCTCTTTTTTCTCTTTCTCTTCCTCTCTTTTTCTCTTTTCCCTTAATTCATTTCTCCCTTTTTCATTAACCCCTCTAATTTCTCTTTTCCCTTCACCCTGCCCCTTTATCCAAACCCCACTGCCTATACAGTAGGTCAGGAACTAACATGCCAAGTGTGTAATTTACTAATAAAAAAACCCTCTGACTGTTTGCAGACCCTCTGAATTTTGTCCTTCCTTTCTACCAGTGGGCATTTTTGAATCTTAAGTGCTCAACCTTAAACCAATACCTGTGACAAATACCAATACCTGTCACAAAGAGTGACCTGTAAAAATCTACATACATCTCTTATATTTCTGAGAAGCCATTAGAAAACAGCCAAGATCTGACAAGCCACCAGCTTCTGAAATTCCCCAAATGAGACAACTGACAGAGGAAAGACTGGAAAGCCTGACAGCCAAAAGATGCATTGGACATTGGAAATGCTGGAGAGAGAAGATGAACAGGACTGTTCCAGAGCTGAGAGGAGAACCAAGAGCTTGGCAGCGAGGTGGCCCAACAAGGTCCTCTGGGCTGTGAGGCTCTGAGCATTTTGGAAGTCATTCTGGCTCTGCAGAAAGCCTGGGGATTGCTCTTGGCTCCTTCAACCCATCCCAGAGAAAGTTTCAGCAGACAGAGGAGATTAAATGAGCAATATGCAAAGAACACTGCCCAGCTTTTGTATTTTGTGCACCTCTGAGAAAGCAGCAGGAGCACTGCAGGAGAAATGCCTGCATGTCCCAGGTCATCTACTTCTCTTCAGTTGTTGATCGTCTCTGAGCTGTCATGCTCCAAGGGTTGTGGAACATCTCTGTGATCTCTTTCCTCCATGGAAATATTTAATTTAGAGTCCACTGTCCATGGAACATTAGGATTGCAGCCAAAATAGATCTTATGGGATTAGAGCCTCTTCAAAGAGAATTGATAATTCTCCAAGGGGAGGCACTGACCAGAACTGTAACTATGTGCAACTCCTACTCAGATTAAACCATAATTGCTAAAAGTACAAGAAACACCACACTGATACTGACACCTTTAACCTACTCATGACTCAAAATCAGCAATCTGCTGGCAAGGCTAAATTCCAAACACCAGTGGCACTGGAGGCAGACACTGACTCTCTTCCCTGTCCTTCCCTACACATACCTTTGAATTTCGAATACTACTTTTTCCTGCCCAGCACACAAAATGTTGCAGAATAATGGATAAATGCTGAAGAATGTTTAGACAGAGCTAGAAGGCAGCAGACAAAGCGATGGTGCAGTGTGGTGCCTGGGACAGCAAAAAAATATTAGAATAAGGAATTGTAAACTTCAGTAATATGGACAAAGTGAGAGATTTAGGTTAATTAAGGCCTAATAAACCCCAGCATTGATAGTCACTATTAGATTTCCAAAACTTTGATCATAATCAAATATCTGGAACCAAAGACATGGGCTTCTTATGTGAATCCTAGCAAAAAAAAAATTTTTTTGATGTAGTCCCTTATATTCATGTGTTTGAACACTGCTACTTATTATTGCCATTTAAAATATTTATTACAGTTATTGACTTTAAATGCCTTTATACATTTCCAACTTGGTTGAATAAAACGAAATATTGCATCTATGTCTTTAGCTGCTAGGCATAACCTCTATTAAATACAGTGAAGACTTTCAATGTGAAGTAATCTTTGCTGCTTAATAAAAGTGAAGTTGGCTAGTGATAATTTATGTTCTTTCTAAGCAAGGAATGCCATAGAAAGAGATGCTTTGATGTGGCTCAAATGAGAAAAAAGGAACAGACTTCAAGTCAATTATATCAGCAGCTTCATTAAGGCACTCAAAAAACTGTGGACATCATTAATTAAGTTTATTTATGTTTCCTTCCCTCCCTCTCTTCTTCCCCCTCCTGCCACCTTCAGTCCCAGAACACTCCCACATCATGCCAATATTCTGTGTAGATTTAAAAAATAATTCTTCATCTCTGGCCAAACAGGAAATGTAATTTTCCTGCTCATCTTCACTATCATGGTTTTGCTGTTATCACTTTGCAGTGAGGTGCTGGGGTTCCATCAGATTGGCCAGCAGAGATTTCCAATCTTCCCAGTAAAAAGCCAAAAATGGGAGCAGCAAGTAGAGGCAAGTCCAAATTGTGCAAGAGATTGGCATCCTACTCTCTTTTTGGTCTTCCCATGTTTGGTTCCAAGGTTTTAATTTGAGCCAGTCTCTGTTTCTAGGTCTTGATGGGCTTTCCATCCATGTGCTGCCTCCAACCTTGTGTCTTCTGTGAGGGACAGCTGGTGTGGGACAGGGTGCAACAACCCTCCGGATGTTCGCTGGGCTGGAGCCCCTCACCACCCCCTTTTGGGTCAAGTTCTGACACTGCCTGAAGGGCTGCACACAGAGGGGACCCAGAAGGTGAATTGCTGGTTGCAAAGATGGGACCTGCATTCAGGAGCACCCTCCCCCCAGGTAAGATTTCTGGAAAAAGCTTGGGGATCACACATCTTGTAATCATGCCGAAATAGCAGCATAATTTTCCAAGGCTGAGGGAATCTTCTCTGTGCTGGCCAAAAGTGATGCTAAGCTCAGGGAGACGCCTTACTTCAGATCTGTTTTTAGTGTTTTTAAGCCCACATCACTCACCCCTCTACCACAAATGCTGTTCTTCACTGATAGCACTGCCCTGTGCTTTGTTTAGTCAACACGTTCTGTTTCACTGGAATGAGCAAAAGGCTCAAAATCACAATTCTAATTTTAAAAAGAATTGCTGAATGGTTCTTCTTTTGGATCATGCACCCAGGGGGTGCTGGAGCCACCTGTGCCATTTGCATTTTCCCTCACACTGACCCACTTGAGATAAGCAGCACCACATTAAACCACCAACTTGAGCCTTGAACCCCAGCGCAGGCAGAAGGGAGCACCTAATCCTCAGGAAAAGCAAATTTGCCATTGTTCAGGAACTATTCCCAAGGAAGGGCCCGGAGTTAAGTGTCCAGTGCTGCCTGAGGGCTGGTTTCCAAAGAAACAAGGAAGTTTTCACAGTGGCCCTTGCACTGCTCGAGCATCTCGCACATCTCAGGCTCCTCAACACACCGAACTCTGACTGCCTGCACTTGTCATTAACAGCAGCCAGACACCCCAGGTCATGCCAGTGCAAACTCCAGGACTGAAATATGGAGGTTACAAAATGATCCTGCTGTTGCCTGCCATTGAAGTGCCTGTGTTTTCATTTCACCACTATTTGGCAGTATGGGAAGCTCGTGCAAATACAGCATCATTCATGAGGGTCACTTCCTTTGTGCCAGAGGGATCATGCCATTTGTGGAGGTTGAAGCTGCACTGTTTAGGTATTAAGTTGATATTTTGAAGAGTTTCAACAATTAGCCCTGCCTGGTTAGTGGTGGCAGGAAGTCACCAACTTCAGTAAGAGCAAAGATACAGTATATTTAAGCAAAGCTCTCAATACTTAGATTTAAATTAATTTCTGACAACCTCTCTCCAAAATCAGAATATTTTAACATCGATGCAGCACATGTTTTTTATTTTAGGAGCTTTTTTTTCACAGAGGAAACCAAATTGAAGACTGAGAAAGCTCCACCTCAGTCTGTGTTAATCCGTGGAAGGACAAACTCTGTACAAGACTTCGCGTTAAATATTAAAATACTGAGACACATGCTAGCATGAGAGAATAGAAAAATATTCATGCTTTTTTTCTTACAGCAATATTCATACCAAGTAAGTCACTGATCAAAAGCCTACATACTACTTCTGTAAAAAAATGTTGCATACATTAGGACATACTGTTTATTTAGGCTAGATAGACTTTGAGATTATTTAGGCTCCAGTCTTTGATAATATGTCACTACAGATTTTATGTCCTGATCTTATATAGAAACGTCAGATTGATCAAGTAGAAAAAGCTGTAAAAATTCTTTACAGGACTTGAACTCTTTCTAGTGTTTTCTACCCACGGAAATTGAGGAAGCTGTTTTGTTTGTCCAGAAAAGGATCAAAATTTCATTGCAATTTCACTTGCTCAGTAAACTTGGGTTGAATCTGGACACAGCTGTTTCACTTATATTTTTGGGTCAAATTGTGTGGTCATTTCAGTCCTCAGAACAGGAGAGAATCTCACAGATAAACTAGAATTAGACACTGCAATATGCTTTCATTGATTTTTTTTTCAGTCAGTTAAATTGGTTTATTTTTTATTGCATGTAGAATGAGTGGGCATGTTAAAAAACCTACTGTATTTTCCAAAGCAAATTACTATCTCAGGCTAATACCAGACATTTCTATTATTTGAATGAAATGTTCAATATTGATGGTAGGTGATTGTTTGTCTTTACATAGTGTCCTTAACAGAAACAAATCTGCTAAGAAATCTTCTAAGAAATGTTTTTCAGCAGAAAGTGTCCAATCATCAAAGCCAAGGCCTTTTAGAAAGGACCAGACATGAACAAAAACATCTGGAAAACACATCTTTGTACCAAAATTTTTACAATACCTCATTATAATATTTTTCTAATTAATCTTTTTGATTTTGCTTCAAAATTTCAGGGTCTCTGATCTGTATATGGATTAAAAATGTGCAAAATGTGCAAATGTCTGTTAAATAACTTAGATTTGAAAACAGACCTTCAGATACCAGTAACGAAATCAGAGCAAAAGCAGACAGCTTTTGGGATTGGTGAGAAACAAGGATTAGAGATGAGAATCAGGCAGAAATCTGTCCTCATGTTACCTGTGCTCAACCAGCCATTGTGACTGCAGAATCCCAACAGGGGAGGCTGTTCATTTTTACACATTAAACACAGGGTTTTTTGTGAAAATATGCTACCTGATACAAAGGATATCAACTTTTTGCTCAAAAGACTGAAGCAAAAAAAAAAACCCCACAAAACCTTCTAGTGGCTCTAATTAAATATTATTTTAGAGCATGTTTTACAGTTTTTTATCAATTTAAGGAACGTCTTTCTTTCTTTTAGGTCTTTTTGTGTGTTCATTTGTCATTGTTCGCCCGTGAAACACCTCATGAAGTCCATTTTTTGAGTACAGGCTGTGTACTCTTTTCATTCCTGCAAGCTTAAGAAAGAAGAAAAAAGGCAGGAAGAAAGAGGCGGGGGGAAAGGCAATACCTTCCTACATATTCCACCAGCATCCTCATCTGGAAACTCCCAGGAGATCCGAGTTCGGCCTCACCAGGAACAGGATAGAAATGGCAGTAAAGGTGTCTTTGATGTGCTGGAACTTTTGTGCCACCAACATAAAAGCTCCATAGCACAATTTCCTATTTTTGCATTGTATTTTCATCCCAAAGAATTCCATGACTCTGGAATCTGGGTTGGAGGGCGGCACCCTCCGAGTGCAGAACATGCTGAATAATAGGAGGAGGAGGAGGTGCCCGCCAACTCTTCCTCTCCTGTCCTGACACAGAGCACAGGGAACCCAGCTCTGAATGCTAAATGACTCCTCGGTATAATTAGGGCTTCGGCTTTTAATTCCAGCTTGCACAAATAACTCCTTAGCAGCCTCAAGGGATGACTCAGAGATGGCCTGTGCCATTTTAGGGTGCCCCAGAATTCTGCAAAAGGTTGCCAGACCCTGGAAGGAGCTGCAGAAGACACAAGTCTTTCTGGAGCTGCAGCAGGAGGCCAGGCCCAGTGCACCAAAAATAGAAATATCAATGCATGGCCGGGCACCAAAATCCCTCTTCTCTACTTAAAAAAGCAGACTAATGAGTCTGTTGAAATAAATTAACTTTCCTGGGTAGTCAGGCTGTCTTCTGCTGCCTGTTGCTGGCCGTGCATTGGCAACTAAGTTTTCATCCAGACTTCGCACAGCACTTTTGGGAATTACTGCACACGTGGGGCAGGGGGACAAAGGATGAAGCTGCAGCTCTTCGAATGTCACACAATGGTGATGATGATAACACAGTAAATACAGATGTTAATTATAGCATGATTTTTACACAGTAGCTAATACCAGAGGTGTCAATATTTTCCAGAACCACCAGATAATGTCCCCCAAAATCAAAAATATACATCTGCCCTCCAGCTTTGTGGAGAGATGTGCAAGCACAGGCTCAGTACGAATCCCGGTGTCCTCATCCCTGCAATACCTGCCATTCCTTACTCCACACATTCCCTAGAATAATGAGGCCCATCATCTTTTGATGAGACTGTGGGAGTTGGTATTCCCAAAATACAGCATTACACTATCACATAATCACTACTACTTAATACTGCTCTGCAAAGGCTATTTCTGTGAATGCTACTGGGAATACAATAGCAACGTGGGGAAGTCAATACGAGGCAGCATCACTCTGTTTCTGCAGGGGATTAAAAGGCAGTTAGAAACATTAAATAATTATAAACCTGATTTTATGAGACTTATTAAACCTACAGAACTGGACTAGAAACAGGAGCCAAGACAAAAAATGTTTTATCTCACCACATGTGCCACAAAACCACCTGCTGGCAAAGGGACTCCATTTGGGCAAAGATTGGCATCTGTGGACAAATTGGGCATTCCAGCAGTATTAGAAAATACATTTCAGTATCTTCTAGCAGCACAGAAATGAGAGCAACACTGTTTCTGGCTGGGAAAAGAGGTGGCTGGCTACAGACATGGAGAAAATGCAGAGAATCAAAAAATACTCCTCCTTTCTTGAATTATCATAGTTATTTTTCCAGCAACAGAAAAATATAATCAATAAACAGCTTTAGAGATCACTGGAAGAGGTAAAAATGTGGCTTGAGTTCTCCTGGCAAGATTTTATTCAGCTTGTCACATAGCATTACTGACCTAGGCTGATCTGCAGACAGAGACGGAAAAAGATGCAAACACAGAATCCTCTGAGCTTCCACTGGGAGAAGGAAGAGGACTCAGAGTTCACTGTGTTAATGCATTATGGAAAACAACTAAGCATGTTTAATTAAATCTTCATGAACTGCCAAGCTCTTAGGTTCTGACATAATCTTCTGGTAAGAATTTTAGTGAGGGTTTATTTCTACTGCTTATAGCTAGAGAGAAATTCAACTACCATAACAGACCCTCCAACTGCTCTAAGGTACCTCTTGCACATCCATTTCACTTTGGCAGAAGGTTGGTATTTGTTCGGTAGGTTTTGGGGCTTTGCAGAGACCCACATGGTGCAACATCTGTGTATGGAGGAGGTGGAAATGTTTGCCTGGCAGCAGAGTTGTAAGATTAATTTTAGGCTGAGCAACTCTGAGGGAAGAACCTGTTGAGCCCAGAGGGGAGGAAGAGGTGCAAAGATTGATTTTCATTATCCCACAATTTTTAGTTGTTACTCCACCTGAGCTCAATGAAAGCAGATGTTTAAAAAGCATGGACAGTGGGAAGCGGTGTTGGGAGGGATTGGAGAGCAGCAAGGGCAGCAGAGGGTCTTGCTGCAGCTACCATCACTGCTGCCAGCACTGATCCCAGCCACAAACACAGGTCCAGTTATCATCATAGGTGGACTGTCCAAAATGGCATCTCCTGGGTCACTTTAAGAATTCCAGGACCCCTTGTTCAGAGAGGTGGAGAAGGGAGATCCATCCTTCTCAACAGAGTAATTCCTTAGTGCTTGGTGTACAAGGTCAAGCCTGGCCTATTCAGTGGCTCAGACATGCTCGTTTGAGTAGAAGAAAATAGGTGGAGGGGAGATGGATCTGTGATAGTTTCCACCGAACCATCTGTGCCCCGTAGCCCAGCATAGATCCCTCTTCCGCCCTCTGTCCCCGAGTTTGAGGCCTAACCATGGGTAGTTATACAGGGAAGCATAAAATGAAGGAACCATCCCGAGTCCCCCACATTCAGACAGCCTGCAGCTATGAATTCTGAAAAATCAGGAAAAAAATTTGGCCCCCTCCAATTTCTTCCACAGGGCAAAAGGATCAGGGGCAGGAATCAGAGGCAGCCTTTGAGCCTAATAACATTACAGCAGCAGAACCAGATATTATGAGCCAGGGGAAAATGCTGTATTCCTGCCTGTTCTCTCAAGCTCTGTGTAACACGGAGTCAAATGATTCGTTGAGGTTTTGTAGAGATTTAGTTTAAATAAAATGTTGTTATTTAAAAATAGCAAAACACATTCTACTGTGAGTTCCAATGAATTTCAGAAGCCTGCTCTAATAACAACTCTAATAGAACAGACTGTGTCTAACACACGGAAGCAAAACTACAAGCACAAATAAATCCTATCAGAATTTATGATCAGCTTCAACACAGTCTTAGTTTCATCTGTTTATATATTTCTGCAAATTCAGAAAGAATTTTTTTAAATTTTTAAACCATTGATAAAACTGTAAATTTCTTGTTGATTTTTAACTTTTTTTTTTTTTGGAGAAGGGAGGTACCTTAAGTTTCTACAATACTTACATGTATAGAAGGCATGTATAGAAGCTTTGAGCATCTCAGTTTGTCTAAAGTCTTTGAATGAAACACATCTGACAAAGAAATCACCTTAATCTCACAGTAGAACCCTGCATTACTTTAAATCTCTGCAATTGCGAGTTCCTTGATCGATCAGGCAATTTGGAAATTTTAAACTTATTGTCATAAAACCCCTATAGCCCTGAAATATTCTTTCGTATTTTGGCTGGCATTTGCTTATTTATAAAGCAAGCCATCTACCTTTCTGCTTTCCAATTTAAAGAAATCGACTTTCCAATTTAAAGCTTGAGTTATGATACCCTTTTCTCAAACACACACAAAAATCCCCCCAATAATCCTTAGCACTCTTCAGTCATTCTCTAGCAGAAGCATAATGACTTATTGTTCCTACTTTATCTATAAACTCAGCACTTGACTTGGCCAAGGACATTAGAAAGAAACATTTGAAGAAGTCTGAAATTTCAAAGTGCTCATCTCCCTAAAGGCCAGCGCTTTTTTTTCTCTGTCTGTAGAAACAAGCTGGTGCAAGGTGTTTCACTTTAAGATACATTTATATTTTATTGCTTGTAATTTTATTGCTTATGGCCTGCCTCTGAAGTAGAGGAAATATTGCTTTCCAGGTAATTTCATTTCTAATGCTGACTATAAAAGGGCCATGACAAAGATTGTGCTGGGAAAATGTTCTGCTAAAAGCCAGTGTCATTTAGAAAAGATCAAGTGCTTCAGGTGAAACTTAAAAGAAATGGGACTTAAGAGTCAGGCTAGTTCATGTAGAACATTATTTTTAAGATCATCTGTGGAGCAACTCTATTGAAATGGGGCAGAGGAGCTGTAAAGGTCACCGATTTCATCATGCTGAACAATTTCGGAGACAACTCTTCAAAACAAAACACACACATTAATTTCAGGCCACTTTTTCCCCTCAGAAAGGCTGGTCCTCATTCGGGCTGCAGGGAAGCAAAGGACAAGGAACCAAGGCATGCAGGATGATTTCCAAACCCATCAGTGTCGTGGCAACTGAGGACCAAGTTCATCTTTCAAGTAAGTTAGTGCCTGTGATCCCTGGGAAATACATCCCAAGGGTGCATAAACAGGCTCTTCTGCCTTAGACAAGTCAATGAGACATCCCTCAGTGACCACTGGAAACTGCACCTGGAGGGAAAGAGGGAGAGTCCAGCTCTTTTTTGCAGCAAATCCTCTCATTAAATCCTAGCAATGCCTGTTTCTGACGCTGCTTTTAAATGCAGTGCTGTTTGGCTGGCACTTAATTACGCTCCTGCTAAGAGACAGCCCAGGAGCGCCTTCATTTGTTTTGTGGGCAAAGGGAGGAAGGTAACAGTAATGTATGGGTAGGACTTAAATAAAGGAGATTAAAAGACAATGAACTGTGAACCAGCTAGATGAGGAAATGCAGGAGGGAGGAACTGCTCTTTCCAAGTAATTAATTGCTGTAATTGCTGTCTCCCCACACAAATCCTCCTAGGTCAGTTTTATTACAAAACTGGTGCGGTTTTGCACCTTTGAAAAAATCATTTTCTTCAGGGAAGAAGGCTTATTTATAGGTGAAGGGATATCAACTAGTTATAAATTATTTTAACCAACATATATCTGTGCACTTAGGAGAACTCTCAACAGCTCAGAGTGCAAAATGGTGGGATGTATTCACTGCCGTGCTCCAGTTGCTTTGCCTTTCTCTGGCCATACTCAGAGGCTGTAAAACGGCTTTAGCTTGAGCTGGTGTAAGTTTACAGCTCTCATGCATCACCAAGGCTGCACAAAACAAGAGTATGCTGGTAAATTCGGTATATTGGCTTTAAAGTGCAGTAAATGGAACAAGGAACTGATAACACCGTGAGACTGATGCAAAGCTTTAAAGAGAGGGAGAAAAGGACAATAATCAGGCTTTGCTTCAAGGTCATCTTGTTAAGCCCGGGAGGTATCAGAGGGGAGTTTTATTCCCTCTACCATAACAGTGGTTTAAAAGCACTGGGGATGTATGGGAACCAAATGCTGCCGCCACAGCAACGTGGATGAGATGTTTTGTCCTCCTACTTCTGCCCCATTTTGTCAGAAACACCAGTCTGAGCACCAATTTGCCTTGTACCTTACTGGCACTTATTTAAAATCATGTAAACAGGACAACTTCACAGGTCTGTGTCCACTTTTCAAGTGTTCTTTTAGAAACATTACATTCAGTACCTCTGTAATAGGTTACTGGTAAATAGGTGCTTATCTCTGAATCCTCTCCTAGTCAGGGCCAGAGCTCATTAAACCTTCATTTCAAAACCCGTGCTCTAAGCTCATACCAAGGGGATCAGAGATTAATTCCCTCCCCGCTTTCTTTTTACTGCTTGCTAATAAATTTCAAAAGTAGGAGAGCAGATGCTTGAAAATAGTCTAAAAAGCAATGTTTACAAAACTGCAAAACAAATCTGCAGCTACAGAAAACCTTGGTATCCTTCTAATACAAAAATCAGTGAGGAAAACCCTCCCTGTATTTTCACCACAGATCACACACGAAGAAAGAGAAGAATTTAGACTGAGTTACACTTCTTACAGGGAAGGTCTTAACTATTAAAATTAATTTTTCTTGCTGTAACACAATCCTATTAATTTGTAAATGTTCAATGCCAGTCAATGTTATGATCCATACATATGGTAGAAGAAAATCTGGTCGCTGTGATAGTTTCCTGCTAGCAGGTAAATGTTAAATTCTGTCAAAGGTCCTGAGAGCAACAGCATGTTCCTGACAAAACTGGTGAATGCAGAAAGGAGACTGCTGAAGGATTGAAAAATACCTCAAAGGACACTGAAGCCAATGGTCAACCCATCACCACCACCATCTTCCCCACTAAACTGTGTCCTCAAGTGCCACATCCAGACATTTTTTGAACACTACAGTAATGGTGCCTCAACTACTTCCCTTTTCCAGTGCTTGACTGCCCTTTCAGTGAAGAAATTCCTCCTCATGTCCAAGCTGACCCTCCCCCGGCACAGCCTGAGGCCGTTTCCTCTTGTCCTGTCTCTTGTTCCCTGGGAGCAGAGCCCAACGCCCCCAGCTGCCCCCTCCTGTCAGGGAGTTGTGCAGAGCCAGAAGGTCCCCCCTGAGCCTCCTTTTCTCCAGGCTGAGCCCCTTTCCCAGCTCCCTCAGCCCCTCCTGGTGCTCCAGACCCTTCCCTGACTCCGTTCCCTTCTCTGGACACGCTCCAGCCCCTCAATGTCCCTCTTGTAGTGACACGTCCAGAACTGGACACAGGATCTGAGGTGTGGCCCCAGCAGTGCCCAGCACAGGGGACAGTCACTGCCCTGGCCCTGCTGCCACCCCATGGCTGGCACAGCCCAGCTGCCCTTGGCCTCTTGCCCCGCTGGGCACACCTGGGCGTGTGTCCAGATGTTGCCAACCAGCAAACAGCTGGTTCACGTATTTTACCTCTGCGAGCCCAATCTGGCTGAAGATGTAGGACTGTGTTGTCTGTTAGCAGTAAGTACTGATGGACTGCAGCGCTTCAAAAATATCTCTGCCATTTGTTTTAGGATGGGAATTGAAATGTGTTTGATTCTTCACTCAACCCCCACCATTTAATAAAAGAAGGAACGAACGTTTAATAAAAGAAGGAATGAAAAATAGGGCAGTCAACAGTTGCTTGAGGGCTCTCACCTTGAGATTTCACGTTGAAAAATGCTTAGTTCCCCCCAGTGCCTCAGCTTCAGAAAAGACCTAACAAAGGGCCTTTGCTGATTCGGTTGCTTACCCTAAAATACCCTGGCCTCCTGCAGGTTTGGAGAGCAGGTGAGTATTTTACAAACATGTGTTTTATGTCAGACAATATTTGAGCTAGCACAGGCTGTTAGTATCAGGCAGATGAAAAGATTTACCTTTGCAGGCAACAAGGAATGAAGCTTGTTCTTTTTAATTGGCAAAGTGTGCAATAAAATAGCAACATGGCTTTCTGAACAGTGAATCTTTTGACAATGCTGTTTTTATACGGAAAAGGATTGAGATGGGCTTTAATGCATGAGGCTGACTGCCAGCCTTTTGTTCTATCAAGAACTGCCTCACCATTCTCAATAACCCCCTACCTGCTTGTCTTTCGTGAGATGCACAAAGGAAAAAGTGTTTCTGAGAAACTAATTCATATCTAAATGTCAAAAAAGCCTTTCAGTGAGGATTTTCTGTGGTCCAAGGTAGAATATGTGCTTGAACCAAGAGTAGGAGAGGACTAGCTCTCCCAGCTCAAGAATATAATGTCTAAAGCCAGTTGTGTTTCCATGTTTTTGTTGTTTGTTTTTTTCATTTTGTTTTGCTTTGTTTGGTTTGGTTTTTTTGTTATTGGTGTGTTTTTTTGTTTATGTTTTTTGGGGGGGGTTGAAATTGTTTTTGTTGTTATTGTTGTTGTTCTTATTGGGGTTTTTTTTGGCAGTTGTGTTTTGGGTTTTTTATTGTTGTTGGTTTTTTGTTGTTTTGTTGTTGTTTAGTTTTTGGGGGGGTTTTTTTGTGGAGCAAGGAAGGGGGAGTTTTAAGCCAGTTCACTCAATAATTATTGTAGCTAAAAAAACATATATGCTTTTGTTACTTGCAGAAAAGAAGCTTTAAAAAGTACCTTTTTTTTTGACTCCAGAGTTTTTGGTACCATCCATCCACATGGGCTTAGTGTGGGAGACTTCTGCAGTTCTTGGCTGTATGGCCACACATGAAATCACACTTCCTAAACTGGAAACATCAAGATGATGCACTTCTTTCTGAGACCAGAGTCCCAGCCTCAGGAACAACATCAGATCAGAGCTGTCAGTGCCCACAATAATTTCCAAATTATTTTCAACAACTACCTCCATGTCACATCACTGGACATTTTAAGGGATGTTTATAAAATTCATTTCCGCATCTTCAGCATCTAGAGCTCTGCTCTCAGACTGATTTTAAAATTGTAGCTCCTTGGATTGTTGATGTTATTCCAAGAGTGTGTCTGAAAGAGTCACTTTGTCACTCCAGAATGTTTTCCTGTGTATTTTCATGCAGGACTCCAAATGTTTAATAGATAATTCTACTTCTTGTTTGAAAGCTGCTTTGAAATTCCAAATCCTATCAAGTATTTACTTTTTGACTGTTACTCAATACCTAATTTCTATTTCACTGCTCTTCCACACTTTTTCACTGGTTCAAGACTTCATCTCTCTGGCCAGTCTTGCACAAGTGTTGTAGCTCAAAGGACACATGGTCCAGATTGGAATGCACTTGAAATTTTAGCTTTCAAGCTTTCAAAATTTGTAAAACGCATCCAGATTTTATCCGGGGCCTGCTAATGAAGCCGGAAGAAACTTGTATTTGGTACCCTCACTGCTTGAGACGGACCATATGTGCCATGGTCCTGTTCCCTTCCAGGATGACTTGACAGAGCAGTGCAGAATGAGCACTGCACTAATTAGTCCTCCACTCCTTGCTTGTAGGCAGCTTGAATCCAGGCACAGCAGGATCTACTAAGCAACAAGACTGGAGCCAATTGTCAAGTTGCCAACATAAAAAGTGACTTGGACCTTTGGAGGAGTTCTTGTCACTGGCTTCATAGTCAGAAGTCTGTCTGAACTTCAGGATACACTTCCTCAAAGCAGAGATTTCTTCCTTTTCCCAGGATGGGCACACGTACCGTGGAAGAGAGCAGTGGCACAGCAATTGCTCAGGGTGACAAGGCAGTTCTCAGCCCCCAGTTGCCTTCCTTGAGCTCTCGCTGGACAAAATCCCAATGGCTTTATGTCATGGTTTGACACTGGACACAAGCCAGTGCCCCATGAAAATATATTTTTACTAATAATGGTTGTGAGATGTGATCAGGAATAGAGCAGAGCAGGCTCAGACTTAGAAATAAGAAACTTTATTAATCTACATTAAGGAAAGAAACACACAGGAAACATGAAAACTCTCTGAAACATTCCTCCTCCTCCCAACTTCCACCCTTCCCACAATCAGACAAAACCTTGGATTTCCTGATCGGTTAACAATACTAAAATAATCAAATCTCAATCCATCAAAGAAGAGAGGAGTCTCTCTTGCAAACCATAGTGTCCTTCCATGTCTGGTGCTCTCACCACCATCCATGGATTGAAACTGCCTTCAGGATTCAACGATGCTTTGCCAAGTACCAGAAGCTCCTTTTTTGGGACAAACAGTCCCCCCCATTTTATAACCCCTGGGGCCGAGGGTTTCTTCTGCTCTGAAGAGAGGGGGCATAACCACACCCTCTTCCTGGTCTTCTGCTCCGAAGACAGAGGGCACCACCACACCCTCTTCCTGGTCTTCTTCGCTGAAGACAGAGGGCATCACCCCACCCTCTTCATCCTCTCTCCTTCTTCATCCACTTGGCATCAGCATCACTGCAGCAGGTCGCCTCATCTGGCATCCAGCCACTGCATCCACCTAAATGCAGTCTCACGTATTAAAGACAGATTGTTCAGTCTATGGCCATACAAGATAAGTCCAGCCAAAGCCACTCCATCAATCTCCTCCCACCAAATTCTTCCCATCAATTCCTCTAACGTCACAGGATTCCAGGCTGTCTCTCTTCTCACTCCAAACACTGCTCAAGAAGGATTAATGTTTCATAAAGCTTTCCTTTCCCAAGGAAGAGAAGGGTTAAAACATCTCTGTCGCTACTGCCGTGCCGTCAGCTCCAGGACTCCCCCACAGCCGGGAACCTCCCCCGCTCCACTTGGCCGGCACGGACAGACACAGTCTCTCTCTCTGGGAGGGGAGGGTGGGTAGAGAACCATCTCCTTGTCTCTCCACCCTTCCATCCTGCAGAAGCTGCCTCAGTCCATTCCCTTCCACCTCTCTCTCTCTCTCTCTCTCTCCGGGCTCCGGCCTACCTCTCATCCTCAGGCCGAGTGACTTCAGGCCGCATGGCTGCCCCTCCCCGACCCAGGCCCAGGCCCAGGCCTCGGGCTGGGTGAAGGAGGAGATGTGCTCCTTTCTACCGCCGGAACACAAAAGGAAGTACCTCTGTGATTCTCTCCTTTATCTCCCCATGTTCTCAGAGGTGACACATCTCCTTAGTGGCCACACCAGATGTCAATACTCATTTCTGACCCATGATTGGTTTGACTATACCGTCCTTAAAAAACACCCTTCCTGTCAAACCAGGACAGTTTATCTCCAGTACCAGTTAATCCTGTGGTAACAATAGCTTTGGTATTCTCTGATCAGTAATCTAGATGCAAATGAAAATTTGCAAACTTGTCAGCCTTAAGTCTGCTTCAGCTTTTGGACATCACATAAATGGGCATATTGCTTTACTAAAATCAGGAAAATCTGCGTGGTTCGTTGTTCTCACCCACTGTCCTGTCCAGTCAGACCAGAGGTCCCTTGTCACCACCAGCAGGGACATTTGCTGATGCTTTCCAGAGCAAAATACTCAAACTGCAATTACCATGGAACATTCCCCAAGGTGAAGTTTCACTCTGACCTCCCTCCAATTCATGGCTGAGCCAATTTCTGACAGCATGGCTGGTGCTTCATGGGTAGATGATTAAATTATAGAGGTACTTTTGTCATGAAAAACAGTTTAATCTCTATTTCTGCTAATTGTTTCAGGACTCATTTTGACCTGCTTTTAGGACTCTTAATAATTATTTCAGATGGGGCACACTTGATCTGGTTCGTATTTGTTAGACAGTGATAGATTCATGTTTCAGTACGGATGGTTTCATCCTTGAAGGTTTCATCCTTAAAGCTTTCATCAAAAGGCCACTGCTCCTTTCTTTTGAACACATCTAGGCAAAAACGTTCACATTCATAATTAAACTACTATGCAACTGTGCTCTTTTCCTAGAAAATGGTGGTTCCTTAATATCAATGCCTGGAAGGTGATTGCTATTTAGCTATTTAATCCTTAACCTTAGATTTCAATCCACAGAACAAATACACGACCATTTACTAATTTGTTTTCAGGTACTCACTTATCCAGTACAGTCAATATTTTTAAAACTTTAACATGGAATCAGTTTCCTTTGGGCTTACAGTCACACTCAGACAAAGCCTGACTGACTTCTTCCTTACTTCCCTTGGAATTGTATGCATTGTGTTTCCTTAGCACTGTGAGAGGTAGTTTTGATTGGGGTTTTTGTTGTTGTCAATTTTAGTTTGTTTTTTTCCTCGTTCGTTGTTTTTCTCTATTGTTGCTGTTTTGGTTTTTTTTTGTTTGTTGAGGTTTTTTGGAACTAGAGTACCCTAAGTGTGTATTTAACTTGGACACATAGAAATGGAGCAGTGTTATTTACACAAAAATGTAACAAACAAATGAGGATTTCAGACTCCATGGCCCAGAATCAAATACAAATATATTCCTGTTCACTCTCCCCTAGATGAAGTATTGCTGCAACAACCAAAACTATAACAAAACTATGATTTCTTCTGTGCAAAACTCAAAGGCTGCAGGTCAAACTTGGAGTCCAAGTGCCAAAGAAGTTTCTAGTTTATATGAAATATTCATTCTGTGCTATGAGAAATACAGCTCAAGACCGGCTCACTGGTAACACTCAGCAGCTTTGACTGCACAGAGTTGTCCAAACTGATTTTACTGGTTTGTTTCCAGCCAATTAACGTAAATGGGATGGTCTAACATTGTCAACACCCACTGGTGGGTCTGGCTTTAACTTTCAATAAAGAAGTTATACTTGATGAAGTCAAAGTTTTTTGAAAACCATATATTTGCCTGGGATAGAAAGCAAAACATGTCAAAACTAAATTGTGGGTGAGCAAAGTTCACAAAAAACCCCTATTCAAGATGCAATAAATAGAGCAATCAGTGCATTTTGATTAACTAATTACCAGCTTTCTCCAGTTGCAGGAATGACCTTCTTCTCTAAAATCACAAATTATTAAACTGGGAGCAGATGGAAAGCTGTTTGTGTTACTGACATTTCGGTTCCTGAATACCCTTCAAAAGCGTGTGGTACAGCTACATTGTAGTGTAATTAGAATAAAGCAACAAAATCAGTCTCTCTTCACTCCACAAATACTAAGATTATCATCCAAAAGGTCAGCCTGTCATACAACAAATATTGACAATAAAGAGCTCATCGCTTTCTAGATGTCATTTTGCAGTGCTATCAACACATATAATTGTGACTAAATAAAATTTCATTCAGCAAATAATTCTTAGGCAAAAGAGACTTAAAAGGATTTTGTATGGGAGATCAAACTGGAATCAGACAGTAAACTCATGGATCCCAAATTAGTTTCAGCAGGCTTTCAGCTATCCTTTACAACAGGATTTGGGCCACAAACAAATCCAGAAAGAAAAGACAGATATCACACATTTATGTTTGTATAGGTTGCTCTGGATAGATCATTCATCCTTTAGGAGACTGAATTTGGATTCTGTACTTTTATTTGATATTGACCTAGTCTCTTTTCACTGCAATGGCAACTAACATCCTTTTGTTTCAGGTAATTAAGATAAGCATAGCATGTATTGGTTTTCAATGTTCTGCTTCCCAGGCCCAGAGGAAGAAAATTGACACATCTTATAAAACTGCTTATGTTACTTGGAAGGCAAAGTTTTCAGCAGAACCACCTGCTTACCAGTTTCACAAACTTCTCAAAAGTCAAGCTGAGTTTCAAGTGGCATTAAGCACATGAATTTGGATCTAGAGATCTTCTGTTTTAATTGATCCCCATTTAAAGTCGCTTCAGGCTTTTCCTTTAGATACAGAGTTCTAACTCTGGAAGGGATGTGTGTTGCTTTAGACAAAGCTGCTGTGTGGATAGCTCTCCCACAAAATTCACAAAAGGGAGCATCCTGAACTCTGCGCCACATTTGGTATAACAGCACCAGTAAAATGGTGATTGTGTACAGGATTTTGCATCGTAATAAATCCATGGAAGTATTTTGTATTAATTGTCAAACACTTATACAAAGGCTAAAATTCAAGGATTTAAAATCACAGAGTTGTTTGTTATAGAGCCATCCTGGGTGAAAATTCTGTTTACTGGCAGGACAGTCTCATTTCAGTCCATGTAGTGTCACTTGGACTCAATAAGGTGAGTGGGGAACGTAAAGATATTGTTAAATTCTGAAAAAAACCTGGCCCTGAAAAATTGAGATGCAGTGTTATCCTCAAAATGCTGCAGTGCAGAACAGTTTAACCACTATTTTTGATTTAAGGATGTAAGAAAAAAATAGTACAATATCCTTTGGATATTTTATAAAATACACTACATTGTAAAAATCTTGTGAACTGTAGTTTTTAAAATCTCTTGATTAATCCAAGATGAATCTTACTCTTTTCTGGGTTTTGAGAGTGCTTTCAGAGCCCTTTCATAACATGTAGCTTGAAGATGCTTTCTACAATAGAGACAAAGTCTCAAAAGGTAAATATTTAATCAAGGGACTGCTCTTCTTGTCAACCTTCTGATAATATTAAATATATTACTTTGTTTGAGCAGCAAAACAGAGATTTTCTCTAAGCTCCCTTGCATCTGTAACCTTGCTTTAAAGGAATATAAACTCCTGCAGAGTTTGCTGTTTAAGAAACAGGTGCATTAATCAAACTGACAAACCATGCTCAGCGTTATTGTTCTGCACAGCACAACACCAAACTGATATGAAACATTTACATTTATTAACATCCATTCACATTTATTACATTCATTACTCCAACACCCTGGCACTAGTACAGGACTGCAATACATCTACCCAAGTATGGCTTTTTTTTACTTTTACAGGTTTCAGTATCTGAGAGGCAAGAAAACCTGACTTGTGGTCACTCTGAGCTTGTTCTGGAGGGGTGAAGAGGGGATGGCCAAGAGAGTCAGGACACACATGGCAGGGCCAAGCACACCCTCAAAGTGCCATGGCATGGATTTTGCCATTTTCTCCAACATTTTCAGAGAGCGTCGCAGGATTAAAGCTTATCTTGGCTCAGTGTCAGGAGATGCTGCTATGCTCACCTGGTGCTGTCTGGGCATTCAGAATAGCACCAGGCCTGACTCGATGTTTGTTTCACACACAGAAAATTTCTGCAGGCTTTCAGAGGCTGAAACAAAACTTCAGGAGATCTAAAGGATCTCTTTGTTCTCCACATACTGGTCTAGCAGAGGAGGCTGTCCCAGCTGGGACAACAAATACCAAACAAACCACTGTGGAGGTCTTATCCTTGGCCTAAAAGACAAGGAGAAAAGATTGCCTAATTAGCGGGAATCCAAAGTTTTACTGCTAATAGCAGTAATATTGTTTCTGAACCAAGTTTCCAAGGACAGCCTGTGTCTATGAAGAGGTGCCATTTTGAAACAGGGAGACTGGCTCCATTCTTTCAATAGTTCCCTTCTCCTTTGCAGGATGTAGAAGTGAGCAGTGCCAATGATTTTGCTCTGCCTGGACCTGCCAGCACCTCCTCGGATCCCATCACCAGGTATCCTGCAGGGATGAGGAGCCAGGTTCCTCTCACCCTCCCTAAACCTCAGGCAGAGGGAATAAGAGATGACAACATGCAAGAGCTTTGCTCTCTTATTTGTCCACAGAGTTAAATACAACAATCACATCCTCACCCTCTGCCCAGCCCTTGTGCATGGGTCTGAAAAAGCTGCAAGTCCTCAGCATGGTTCCATTTTTGGCTCAAGTGCCTCGCTGGTGTCCTGAGTGAAAAGCAGCCAGACCGAGCATTAACCTGCACATCACCCCCAGGCACAGTAAGGGCAGCAAGGTTACAGCAAACTCAGCTTCCAGGTGAAACTGGGCCTGTTCCAAAGCCCCCTGGGTTTTGGCAGTGCCTTGTCCTTTTGAGGTTTGCGTGGGACAACCAGGGCAATACTCACACTGCTGTGAGCTCCTGGAACACCCAAAAGGCAGGGGATGTGATCACTGTGGAAACCCTGTGGACTGGACAACAAAGGCCCTAAGGCACAGCTGAATTTGGGCACAAGGTAAAGAGTGTTTCTGAGCCAAGATATCCCACACACGGTGCATGACAAAATGCACCAACCCAAGGACTAAAGCAGAACCTCAAGCAATAGGACTGACACCAAAATTCTGTCAGCCTTACAAGAGTTTTCCCACTGGTTCACGGATTAACCAGTCCTGCAGGATTGGAGCCGAGCATAAAATAGTTTAACAGCTTTAAATCTGAAGACTGTTTTTGCTCATTCTGCGAAAGCTCGCTAATAGGCGCCCCAGAAACGTCAGTAACAAATGCGGGGGAATCCTTTCCTGTGGTGATAGGCACCAGTAACACCCATTTATTTCAGTAAGTAATCATTTCAGACCAAACAGTAGTTATGCTTCTGGTTTTAGATTGGGCAATTTGAAATTTTCCTCACTAGGTGTCAGAATAATTTGTTTTATACAAAAACCTAAAGAGGCAGGAGTGGAGATAGACTCATTCACTGCCTCAACAATGTTGGATTTTTATTTTTTTAATTTCTACACCAGTCTCCTTTTTTGCAAAGCCATTTAAAATTGACTAAAAATTTGCATACTCAAAAAAGCTATTAGTGAAAGCAATGTAATTTTTTCTTCTCCAGTGCCCTAGCTGAGTGCCTAATTCAGTGTTTTGAATAAATTGAACGTTGGGTTGATTTATGAATCTAGAGAACATTTTTCTTTTTTTAATCAACTACCATTAAACTGAATTGCCTGCCAAAGAATTTAAATTAAAATGACAACAGTCCTATTTAAATTTTATCCACACATAATTGTGTCAAATTAAATAAATATTGCATTTTATGGGATGTGTTATTACAGTTAAAGTGTCTAAAACAGAGACAAGTAGTAAAGACTGATTATAATTCAGTGATTTTTGCTATGAATACTAAAGTCTTTTTATAGAAAGAAGACTCCTGGATGTACCTATAAATTTTTTTCATTCTCTTTCTTCCTGGAGAACAAAAAGAAAGAATTCTTACTTATGCCAGCAAGTGAGATACCAAACTGCCACCTTCCCCATGCCTTTTTTTGTCTACAATTTTGGATAATGATACAGGTATAGTTAGAGACCTACAGACCACTTTCCCTTAATAGCAGACTGAACTTTGAATATGTGTTTGAACATGGATGCCTCTACTACCCTTAAATTAAAAATAAAGAGAGCCAATTATGTCCCCTTCCCTGCATCATAATGGCTTTTTAGTGGAAAGAGTATGTTCACACTGTAGCCATATAATTATTTCTTTTGGAATTGGCTTGTGAACTTAAAGTTAAAATACTTTCCATGCAGTTGAATCCTACAACAACTAATGATTATATTTGGGATTTTTGCCAGTTTTAGCTGTAGTTTTCGTAGGTGCTCCCTATTCACTGGGAGACATTCTCTTAGTATCCACTGTTAACTATACAAACTGGTTACATTTGATTCTTGTTTTTCAGCCTTTCTGTAAAACCTTAAGAGCCAGAGACATCAATAAACCTAAATATCAGGGCCAAGATAATAGGAAACAAAGTAGCTTCAATTTCTTTATAAGCACACAGCATCTGTTTGGGACTTGCTGATAAATGAAGGTTACAAAAATGACTTGGCAGAGCAATTATTGGGTTGTTCTCTGTAACGTTATAAAGGCTCCTTAAGACTGGGACTTCTCCATGGCATTTGTACAGCACTTGACAAAACACTGCACAAAAATAGTACTGCTTTAAACTGAGCAAGAGAAACAGACTGCTGCTCCAAACAACAAAAAAACCGTGAAAGCAACGCGATGCACAACTTAAAACTCACATTACAGACTGAGCATTGGGATGGAAAACCACAAGCCACCCAGAGAACAAGTCACATATCGCTCATTTCATTCAAGTTACATTAATATATCAGTTTTCTACTCTTCCAAGTGAAGCTATTTCCAATAATTAACATATTATTTCTCAGGAGTCGCTGCAGGAGTGGTTTTTTTCCCGTTCCTTTGTGCTGCTTTGAAGGCAATGAAGCATATAGTTGAGGGGATAAAAGGTAGACAAGGACTATCCCCATCTTGGCTGCACAAGCCTGTTTCAAACCACACTCCAGAACAGCTCATCCACCTGAGAGTTATTTGGAATGAAATAAATGTTTGGCGTGACTGGGCCACAGGACTCACATAAGAAAAACCAGCATAGTGCAAAATAAAATACGAATAGTATTTTAGCCAGTCCTCCTTCCCCCACAGTTAACTTGTGACACAGGTGAGATGCTGATGGGAGAGGAAAAATCCTTCTCTTACTCTCTCCGCTGAGATGAGACACCAAAGTGCTCTGTGCCTCCCAGCCCCATGCCAAAACACAGCCAAGGGCTCATAAACCAGCACGTTCTCACTGCAAAATGTGCTAAGTCACATTGCCTGAAGCCTCATATCATCTTAGAATATCTTCTACTCCTTTTACTGCTGTCTTTCAGGGATCATTTGACTTATGAAAAACCAAATGTTTCTTTCTGCTTCATTTGTCATCTGCCCCTGCCATACTAACTATTTTATGGGCAGCTCCAGTTTTCTGCTGGGTGTCACTAAATTGCCTCGTGATTGTTTGAAATGACTGCCATAAAAATGTACTACACAGAAGAAAGATGACGCCTTAAGTGACACCTGATGACACTAAGCATTTAATAAAAGCCAAGTAACCTGGTAGAGCCTGGCCAGTTCCCTCATGACATCCCTCCCTTCCAACTGTTCTCTGCAGCATCCTGTGTAGAATAATTTGTCACAGGGGTGTCTGTCAGAAAGAAGTTTGATTTTATCATTAGAAAATTCAGACTGTAATAGCCTTAACTATTAAAGAGAAATCCTTAGGCCTTTAAAATGTCATAGGGGTGTCTGAGGGATAAAAAAGATTTTGAAATAAAGCCCTGCAGAAGTTTAAATGATTCTGGAAACAAAGTTTACTTCTCACAGAAACCCACTTAAAGCAGAAATCAAATCAACAAAACCACCTGTGATAACATAAAGATGAGGAGTTGTGAAGTTAATACACATAGCTGTGTTTCTTTAGTGTGCACACTGCATTTACACTGTAACCCCTCAGTTAATCCTACAGCACATTCCAGGGACAAGCCATGACCTCTGTGAGCGGTGAGCACCGGGTGGCCAGAGTTCCTGAAGGCAGCTCACCTTTGATAAACCCCAGAGCCTGGGCTCTACTTCCCCTGTCTGCTGTTGATTATTCTCAGCCTCTCAAATACAACCCACAGTTACCCAAAATTCACTTTGCAGAAGTGCTGAAATGTTTATTTTATTTCTCCCTGGGCCACGCTGGAGAAGTGTTTTCACACAATGTAGTGTTCCTTTCAAATACTTTCATGTGAGCACTTTCAAGAGCAGAGGAGAGGGTAGAAAGTTGTTTAAAATACACCCTAAAAATGCTGGAGTATGCACCTCTCCAGCTGGCACTCCCTTGTTATTCATGGCCTCCCCCTCTCTTCAGGACCAGCATCTGTATTTCCATCTCTGCAGAGCAAAGGCCTAACTTAGGCCCTCTTTTCACAACTGTTTCCCTTT
>WEIT01028792.1:424837-439093 GCA_013389985.1 Dryoscopus gambensis
TTTTGTTAAAAATTGAGTTTGCTAAATTTCAGTGGAGCTATCTCAGAGCCTGCAGAAAATCAGGTAGGCTGGTGGATAATATTTAGCAAACTGGTGAAAAACTTCACCTTAGTGGGCAAGGAGATGGGATTTTTAAAATTATATCAATTTACTTAAACTCTGGAATTGAATGGCTTTGAAATTAAATAATCCAACTGCTTTGATTTAACATACGAACTAAAATGACTCTCATTATAAGGGTGATTGCTGTGTAATAGTCAAGAAGTCATGGAAAGGGATTCATTAAACAAAATTCAATGAACAAGTCACCTTTTAGCAAACTAAGACCATTATTCAAGACTTTGTCATATTTTGAACAGCTCTGATCCATGTTCTGTAATATGGGGAAGTGCAATTCACAGGCACACCCAGAAGCACTGCACTTAACACTTATTTAAGTGTCTGAAGAACGGTCCTGCTTAAATGAGCCACTCTATACTATTTAAATCATTTATCTACAGCACGTTGTACATAAATGCCAGGACCAAAATGGGCTCCCACCATATGTGTACAGGGAAAAGGACACAGCATATTTAGGTAATAAGATCATGTAAGCATTACTCAACGCACTAATCAAATCAGGTGACTCTACATGGCTTATAGCAGATGCACATCTCCTGCTAATATCCATAAAAGCCTCATTTGTTTGGTGAGAGAGTAATTCTAATAGATGGAGCTGAAAGATAAACAGCAAAAGGCTGAGTGCCATGTTTGTACCACATATCTTCAGACACAGGCTGCTTATTTTAACTTACCTGTTATGCAACAGAAAAGGATTCACTCTCTGTATTAATGGATGAGATCCTGCCTTAAATTGATAATGTGACATTTGAGATCTGATTTATTATTTTCCATTCAGTGCATGCACATACAGAGAGCAAAAGGAAAGGGTTTGAGTATATGAAAAAGGTCACGAATGAGAGCAGCATACGCTAAAGATGAGAGCAAGGCTCTTGGCAGATTTTAGGAATTTTATCTGCCTCAAAGTCTGAATGCTGGAGCAGACAAGTCCTGTAAGAGGAATCCGCATGCTGGAATTATGGTGGATATATGATTTAATCTAATTAACAAGAAATCTTAGGAGGAGGGAGTATTAGAAGGGCTCTAAGCTAGCAACATTCTACGAAAATGAGAAAAAGCTGTTTGAAATACAAATCCCTTCAGAATTATTTTTCAGATCACCTTTAAGAAATCTGTAAGATAGGGGGAAAAAATCTAAATATCCAGTAACATTTTTAAGGAATTTTAGAAGATTTAGGAGTAGCCTAGAAAGATGGACAGTTCTTTTTTGAACAAGGTCTTCTACATTAGCAAAAAAATCACATTTAGCAGCAGCTGTCTAATAATCCACTCTACAGCTTGGTTACCTGAACTTGCTTTAAGTGTCACATTCTAACAGCTAAAATGCATCTATGGGGTTTTTTTCCTTTTTCTTTGTCAAACAAGTGAGGAGATTTGAGGCTGTCCCTGATGTTTAGATCTAGTAACTAAACAGAGAAATTGTAAGGGACAGGCCTTCTCTTTAAAGGTATTCCAGCAAATTCACACAGCTGAGGCTTCCATCCCAGCACTTAGGGCCAAAAAAGGCAGCACCACCACTTGGCTGTTATTTTTCATGTAAGTGACAGCAATACTGGAAACCATCAAGCAAGAATTTGAGAGTTAATTCCATTTCAGTTGAAAAAGATGAAGAATTATGCATCATTTTCTCTGGAAGAGGAGAAGCTGGTAAAACAGGCAATGGGAGACCTTCAAGCAGGAAGGGAATGACGACTAGGAAGAGTGCCTTTATGTTAGAAAGGTCTCAAGCTTCATACACTTTGTTTGCAGAACTTGTGCTTTCACACAATCACTAAAAGTTAGAGAGAAGCACAATGAAATGGTTCTTGTAAAAAGGGGGAGTTTCTCCAAGCAGTCCCACTCAGTTACTTTGATTTTGCATTTGTTTTAGATAGAAACCAGGTATACAGAGAGCTGATAAATGTAGTTTCAGAAAACATTAGTGATTCACTGGATTTTTTAAACTTGTCTCTAACTGGGTTAAAGACAACCTTTTGCTTGGTCAGAAAAGTCATCTTGTCCAGGTTAAACACAAGCATGGGTGAGGTCAATAAGACCCATATTTACCAGGATTTCTCTGGATTTAGTGGATTTTTCACTGGCAACACCCATCTTCTGCACAAATGACAATATCAAAATGTCAATAAAGCTGAGATGATTCACCATAAGATCTGATACAACCACAGGCTGAGAGCTGTGGACAAACCTTTTCTGACATGACACTTGAAGTTGGTGTGTGAGCTCTGCAATCCTGGATGAAATCGTGAAGTTTTGAATTTGTATTTCACTCGGAATAATTTTACTTCACTGTTTGTTACTCAGAGCAAAGTTAACCTAGAAATTTTATGTGGCACACCAGCTAAAAAAGAAGTTATCTTCAGAGCATTCAGAAAGCTGCACTGGAAACAAAGAAAGTTAATTCCCAACCAGAAAAATGTTTTGAGCCTGCGGAACAAGTGTAAGTGAAGCCATTGGTATTATGTTGGCAGTTTACCCAGCCTCCATATCATCTCAGGTATCTGGAGCATCAAAAATAAAGTACTATAGATTAGAATTACTGCACTTAGGCATTCTTGTTGCTGCAATAATGTACTAAAATTATCAGCAGCTCCACAATTAAAACCTAGGCTTCAGGGGCTCTGTGAATGTTACTGTATCTTCAAAGCACTTTACAGATCAATCCTTTTCAGCATCACTCCAAAAGTGGAAAGAATTACCTTTATCTAATTGAGAAGCAAGCTGCAGCACAAAGGCACAGTGAGTCATCTGCCAGTTAAGTGCCTGGATACCGGGGGGATGATGCAAGAACAGAGAACAGAGTGTCCAGAGCACATCACATCATCTGCAGCTGGTTTCCAGAACATTAATCTCATCTCCTTTCTATATTTAGTCTTCCATATACTTGTTCTGCAAACCATTTTCCATACCTGTGCTACACAGCTGTTCAGCCAACTGCCCAAAAATGCATTTTCCATCTGTTTCTCTTCTTTTTTACATGACCCGTATTTCCTCTGCTATCCGTTGTCTCACACTGCCAGTACCTGAAAGTTACAACCACTTCCAGTCCCCTGCATCCTGCATCTTCTTCAAGAAATCCAGGCAGCCAGGCTGCTTTCCAGTTCCAGCAGCTCTTTGGAAATCACAGTGCAAGTGGGCTGTGATGCCTTAGGTTTTAACTTTTGTATTTTCAAATCATGTACTGCCCAGTGTGTAACTCTGAAGTTTCTTGTAGCCTGCTAGCTGCTGTTCCCTCGTGCCAGTTAGACATAGCAAGCTTCTCAAGCCTGCTCTCCAAGGACACCCAGACTGTCCTAGGCCCAAATGTGTAAACCAACATCTTTAGAAGGGGGGTGAGCTTGGGGAAATTACATCAATAACTGAAGCTTTAACTGGAGAATTAACCCTGATATGCAAATGAACCAAATTTATAAAAGTGTGAAGAACTCGTGACTCGGGGTCCATCTTGGGTGTAGCCTCTGACTCCCCAGGATGTACCTTTGAAGGCCCTTCAAATAAATACCTACCTCTATTCCCTTATTCCTGCCTAGTCTCTGTTTTCTAGGTGGCTACCTCAGGCATCAGCTGAACACTGAAAATGGGATCTGAAATTCCTTTAGTCCCAAGGATGGTACTTTTGCACCGAGCCTACAAGGGCACAGTCTGAAGCCTCTTTTCTTCATCAGCATATATCAAATTCTTTGAACTTTCCCATATATTAGCAGTCTTCAAAATGCTTTCTTCTGGGTAGCCCAGAAGTCAACATTTTCTAAGCACTCCTGGTAAAGTTACTGCTCATTTCAAGTAACATTTTTCCTTAGCCACTGAAATTTACACCAATTATATGCAAACTTGAAATTTTGTAGTCATGTACCTCAAAATGGCCTCTGTTTAATGGCACAGAGTGACACTGAATACCATCAAAATCAATGAGACCTTCCCGTGCAAACAACCATCAATTTTTATTTCTGTTCTCAAGGACGCATTTCAGTGTCTAAATTTAGGCACTCGGGAGGAGAAGGGACAAAGACAGAATCTTTATTGGAAAACACAGACAATATCCCCGTGTTTCCCAGTGCTTTACCAAGACTAATCTGCTTCAGCAACTTTAGCTCCTATTCCACTTAGATCTAGCTGAGATTGCTGTGTTTAGGTTCAGGACAGTTTGGAAGATAATTAGGCAGGTTCCCCAGCCTCTTTCAGCCCATGGTCTGTAAAAGCCCTTTTGTTCTGGTGGATTATCAGATCTAAAGCTTCACACACTTCCTACATGAAATACACATTAAATTGCTTTCCACTACCCAGTTCTCTATGTGTTCAAATCCTATTAAAGCATCTTGACACCCAGAGAATACAGGGATAAATATATACTGGATGTTATTTTCTCCTCCTCAGATGCCTTCGTTCCTGGTCTGCAAAGTACTGTGGTATCAATAAGATCACAACAAAGCTGTTGTTTAAAATTGCTGTCTCCTTGTGTCTTTTTTGAAGGGCTCTTCGTGCTGGATATTAAGTTCTGTAAAACTCTGCAAGACATTTTTCTTTCTGAGGATAAGGTGACTCTAAGGTTTAATAGGCTGAAATGTTACGGTAACTCGTGGTTTTATTGAGCAGCTATTATCTAGACCTTTGATAATAGTCTATAACTCTTTAAAGCATACATTTTTAGTCCTGGTTGACTTTAGAAAAAGAGGTATATGAAAAGTTTATTAGCATTTTACAGGTGCTGTTCTTGTACACATTTCCTAAGCCTCTGGTCCAACTCTGTCTACCTACACTGACCTTTGCTGTGTCCTTGCTCATAGCACAGTTCCTTGGATTTCAGTCAGATTATAATCCAGATAGAGGAACAGATCAAAAACTAGGCTAGCTCCCTGTGCTGTAGGATACCTCAATAAAAGTTAGCACAACAACATAAATTTAGATCAGGTCATGGTGTCTAAGATCTCTGAAAACAATCCGTCCAGCCAGAAATATGTTATGGTAGCAGCATTATTCACTTGCTCCTAAACTTTAACTTAAAATGATAGTAGAAAAAAACACCCCTATATGAGGAACAATTATAAACCCATTCAAAAACATATATTGCACCACCATGAAAATGTCAAACATCCTCTGATTTTAAAATATTTCCCCGCAGGTTTTCATTTCATTGCGCTGCAGTGAAGGAACCCCTTCCTGCAGGAACTGCAGTGGTGGTTGTGATGTTATTTGGGCAGCTACCCTAATGGTGCCATGGTTCTTAAATCAGGCTTCTGAAGCTACAAACAACTCATAGCAATGACCCTTACAGCCTCTCTCAGCACAGGAGCAGGGAGTTTTAGGGAAATTAATGAAGATTAAGTGGCAGTGAAGTGGTTTTCGTCAGTGGTAGCTTTAATATTTAAGTGTTTGATTGTACCACCTGCAGAAGGCAGGTTTGGGATCCTCAGCCACTGATAAGAAAAATCATCATCAAGCACAAGAAAGGATTCAATCCCAAAAAGTCCGGATCCAAGAATTATATTTTCTCCCTGGCTAGAGTTGTGCAAGACCATTTGCTTTCAGGATAAACTAGCAAATTGCCTCATCAGCATGAAAAAACAAGATAGATTAATGCTGACACAGAAATGGAAACGTATCTTCTAAACCATAAGTATTTTCTTGTGGAGCTGAATTACATGTCACCAACTAACCACTTCCTGCAGCATTAAACCAGTGATTTCCCAGCCTGAGTTCCTGGACTCCCCAGTGAGTGCACACCGACTCCTGGCCAGGCCTGTTCACCAATGCCTCCAAGGATGAGCAGGAGGAAGCACCAGTCTCAAAGCTGGCACGATTCACTTTGCTCAGCTGGTATGGCAGGAAGGCTGGGAGGAGGGAATTTGTTTTCACTGGTGTTACTGCACTATTTCAACATGCTTTTAATTGTTCGAGCACGTCACCTACTGAGGGCAAGAACTGGATAGACGGAAAGTAAAGGCTTTCCACAGGGAAGGACAGCTTGAGACGTTGAACAGCAGCTTCAAGCCAGCATTTGCTGAGTTTGATTTTACTCACTGGGTTCAACTTTGTCATCCTTGCAGCCCTCTGAGAGGCTCAGGACAAGCCAGAGATTTTCAGTTCCTCAGCCCCACTGCTGCACTCCTCTTCTCCTGCTGTCTACCTCAGACAAAAGTTACCTCTTCCCACAGCCATCAACCTTGGCTCACGAACTGCCATGATATCCTAATTGGGAATGAGCAGGTCCAAAGGAGACAATATGGGATGCAGATTTCATATTTAGCCCCTCCTTCACATCCTCACGGAGGCCACATGACTAATGCACCCCACATTTTTAATTGTCTGAAACTCAAAGCCTAAAGAAACTTTTACAATGGCCTCGCCTTTATACTTTGTTACACTCAGAAGGCATAATGAGTCCATGCTATGAGTTATCTTACTAATGCAGCTGTCACGATAATGATTTTTCTATTTTCATCTTCACAACCAGGTGGTTCAGTCCTGAGTTAGAAGAACCTGCTTGCAATTGATCTGGCCATCATCAATTCCGGGAGTAGTTCAGCCGAGAAAAAGGATTCAACATTTGCAACCTAGGTATAGAAATGATCCTGGGTGCCCCAAGCAGTTCAATAAAACAATCTGCTCTTTCATAAGGTAATTTGGATCAAAAATAAGGTTTTTGCCATAAACATCCTTTTTGCAGGATTATTTAGACAGTAAATAATATTCAGATATATCCCTATACCGTAGGTTGAAGAGATTCTCAAAGCACAAAGTGAATCATTGCCAGCAACAAAGACAAAAAGACATTTAACAGAATAATTGTGCCTGCTTACAGTTCGTGCAGAATACGACTGTCACCTGCAGAGACAACTCCCTTTGGAAACTGGGGAGGCGTTGGTCTGATTTGGACGAGGCACAACACGGTGACATGGCAAAGGTGCCCATTTCCCATCACCCACAGCCTGACCATTCTCCTGCTCAGCTGGGTGGCAGGAGAGAGTCACCTTCCCGCCTGACACCCTGCCAGAGGTCTGTGCAGACAAAGTATAAACTGCATTTGTCTGTGCAGTCCTTTTGTTGTCAACTGAGTACAGCTCCTCTGGGAGCTAAAGTGCTACAAGAGCTCACATTTGGTATTCTGAATATTCTTCTTTTGTAAACTCTAACCTGTCAACATTTTCTGTTTTGTCAGGCTGGAAATTTGTCACCTCGCATGTTGATTTCCGTTGTTTTCTGGAGAGTACATCTTAAACCAGAAGCAGTTTCTTAAATATACATAGTATAATTGTGTGGATTAGAAATACATTACAGTAGAAATCCTATGGAAGTGACAATTTACAAAGTTTTATTTCTGAAAAGGCAGAAGAGTTTGAGATTGTGCAGATGGCATGCTGACAGAAAAATCTAGATTAATTTGCCAGTCAGATTAAAAAAAATTAAATCTATATACCAGCAACTGTTCTGTATATGCCTTAGAAGTTTTCTTTTTTGGCATGTAATAAAGTTTCCAGGAAAAGCCACTAAAATAACAACTCAAGTCATTTTATTTTAATGCAAATTCCAAAATTCTGTCAAAAGGCTTCTCTTTGGCAACAACTACTGGCTAGAGTATTACACATTAAATAATTGCTGACAAAACAAAAGAAAATGGTTTGCCAGGTATTTAATATTAGCACCTTAACTAAGAACAAAATTAGAGCTAAGCAATTTATACCTACAAGGAGGTCTATAAAGAGCATTACCTGTTAGCAAGTCAGTTGTCACCACTGATGGGCCTGAAAAACAAATAATAATGGGTTTCAAAGTGGCTGCCTACTGATCGATTTATTCCAAGCTCCACGTACATTCAGAACTGCAGCTCTGAATGAGCTTGCGAGAGAAGGTTCCCTTGGATGCCATTTCTGTAATGCAGTCCAAAATAAAGTCCATCTCCACCCTCACCCCACCAAAGTGAGGTGTTGTATGTCCTCTAGCATCACCTAAAGCTCCACTCCAACTCAAAATCAGATTACGTCCCAAATCCAGGTTGAACTGATAGAAACCATTTGGTAATCTGCCATCAGATTATCAGTTCATATGGTTTTAATTTTCCTGATTACAAGCGCTCTGTTTCCCTTCTTAGGTTGTCTGAAAGGTTTTATATTTAGCTCAAGACCCCTTTCTAGACAGGAATTACAGGAGAGCTTTACGAAGATTTTCAAATCCAGAATTGCAGCCTGTCAGTTTTTCTTCACACAGCTCTGAGCCCAGTTGTGAATTTGTGGGGGTGGATGTGTGGGGGAGTTGCAGTCTTCTTTCTTCTTCTTCCTGCTGATGTTAAATGATAGGCAGCAGAAAAAAAAACAGGCATCAGGTTTACAATGCTGAGACAGAGAGAAAAGGCAGCTCTAATATGCACGTCACCACGGAGCACAGCAACAGAGGGTGACAGCTCCAAGGGAGAGCCTGGACATCCCAATGACATCACTCAACAACCCCTGCTGTCTAAAATTCCATGCAATTTTAAAAACACCAGTGTTGGCAAGTACAGGATATGTTTATTTTTTAAACCAAGAAATGGGTCACAGCTCATCAGCTCATGGGAATTTCAACAATCGATCCAATCAGGAACTCTGAGAGCACACAATAGGAAGGGGCATTTTAAGCATTAACCCTTAAGTATGCCTCAAGAAAGGCTGCCCATAATGAAGATAAATATGAAAGAGGAACCTAAAAAAGGCCTGTTTCTCAAAGCCTAAATATGTGGTTCTGGAGCACAGCAGGTTTATATCCTACTTTCCCAGTTCGCTCTGGTATTTCCAAGACCACTAGACACAATATTTGCCTGATGAGAGTTTTAAACTACATAATCTCTCCTGTATTTCTTTGACTAACACCTAATTGAAACCTGCCCTCTTTCACTTCAATCCATTTTCCCTAGTCCTATCATTACATGCCTTATAAAAAATCACCCTCCAAGTTTTTTGTAGGCTCCCTCCAGGTATTGTAAGGTGGCTGCAAACCTTCTCCAGGCTGACCAACCCCATCTCTCTCAGACTTTCCTCATAGGAGAACCATTTCAGCCATCTGATCATCATTTTATCCCAGCATTGCTAGAACTGATAAATGGGTAAGATTGAAGATTGAGAAAAATCTGATGAAAATATGTGTATCTTATTTTCAGCCTAACCACTCTGCAGCTTACATGTGGTCAAGGCATTTGAAGTAAATAACATGAATAAAAAGAAAAAGGCTGTTCAGAAATACTTACTTTGAGAACAGAGGTTAAAAGATTTATTCACTTCTAGGTTCAGATCTCTGAGTAGTGTATATGTAGCTCAAATATAGTGAGTGAAGCTTTGCTTGGCAAGTGAACATTTATATCACAAAACAGTAACTTCAATCCTCATCAGGAATATATCCAAGTTAGTGAAATTGCACTGAGAAACTTAGCCACAACCAGCAGTTAATTTTCTCTATATTAGTTATTCAGACTGCTGGTACCCAGGACAATAAATCCGTTCTCAGCACCTATCTCTGAATCTGAAGTGCCAGGAGCAGCTAAAGCCAACTGGCCAAAACAGAGTTTGCCAAGGCCAATCTGATCAGTGATTATGTACCCCCAATATTTTTCAAGTGCAAGCCTGTGTCAGTTCATAGGGAATAATTCTGAAAATATTGTCAACATTTATAATAGCTACAGGTTGACAACATCATCTATAGACACAAGCAACCAACAGGTATTTTCCTAGAATCCTCATTTGTTCTAAAGAGAAAGAGCATGGCTGGATTAAGTCAACTAACAGCTAACTCAGGAAGCTTAGTCCATCACTAAAAGCTGGCTCTGATTCCCTAAGCAATGTCCTAGTACAGATTGAATTTGCCAGGCTTGATAGAGTCAGGGATCCCCAGAAAAAAGTGCTATAGCCCCTGCTCTGTACAGATTCAGAAGGGCCCCCTAAAAAAAGTCCAGATGAAGGAAATCTTAGCATTGCCAAAAAAAGGCTGATTGTTCACTGTTCTTCTTCAGTGAGAAGGTGGAGGAAATCCATTACTTTAAAGCTCCACTCATGCCCAGAATTGGGTCCATCACCCAGAAAATCACTTCTTACTCAAAGTCTCCACCAAAACCATTCTCAGGCTGAATCCTTATGAAGGAATCAACAACCCCACCCTTCTGTGTCCAAAAGGATATATTCATTTGATCCTAACTTCAGAATACCTGTCAAGAATAACACAGGGCTTTATCTCCCCTGGAAACAAATCATAAACTTACAGGAAATCCACCTTGAATGGCAGCTGATGAGAATGGTCTGACAGAGATGCTGTGCTGGGACTTGGGCAATCAAGGTTCATTTTCTGACTCTTCACAGGGTCAGCTGGACTCTGTCCACTGTAATTCTTCCATAGGAAGGCTTAAAACTCCATCCTTCACCTGCCCTTTTCCCTTGTCCAAGAGACCTTCCAGGACTCCGTTTAAGGTTTTGCTATCTACTTTTATTATGACAGCTCAAAATAAAGCTGGGAGACCTGGTCTTTCTGGGCTAAAGCAATAGGAGATGAACCTTCCATTCATGTAAAGGTGATATTTCCAAAGTTTGTTTTTTGGCTTTGTGTGCTCAGAGGTATATGTGCAGACTTGGGTACTCTTACTGCCTTGGAAACATTTTTGCACTGAATTGAAGCATGCGCCAAATGAAAATTCGTATTTGATACAGTAGTTTGACCTAACTTCAGCAGCTTCTTTTATGACATGCAATAGGAAGGGAAAAGCCAGCACAAGTCTGTCACCATGCAGTGTTGTTAGTGCTGCTTTCATTAGAAGTTGAAACGATAAAACTGAAGGCCTCACTTCCTGCATGTAAAAACCCAGCATTCATTTAAGTGTTGCTTTTTAAATAAATACAGCCCCAACTGTCATTCCTAGCTATTTAATCATGAGAGGTTTCCTAGGAATATGAAGCAGGAAGTGATTAAGTTAAATTAGAGTCAGTATCTATAAGCCTCCCCTTAAACAAGCAATATATATATTTATATCTATTCCTGAGGGCTGTTCAAACGTGGTATCTGAGTAAATGAGACTGTTAATGGATGAAGAGCACAGCATGCACCTGCTATCTGCATTGAACTAACCTATGACACAAAGAAGATTTAATGAAAATGTACAAACACTAGCCTGCAGCAAAGGAAAATTTTACAATTAATTATTAATACCTCACTCATTTTCCTAATTTTTTCATAATAATTTTGCGCAATAGGTGAAGACTCCAAGATGTCATTTCACTTCTCCTTTCCACCAAAAACTATCCTTCACCTCTTGAATCATCCCTACATGCAATATTCTGCTTATACCGGATAAAACAATAGAGGAAGATGCTTGTTTTAAACTAGATACTTGCAGCATTTTCTTTTCCAGGCTCTGTTATGTTCTCCATAATTGTATGTATTGCACACCTCGTGATGGGGAGGTGTAGATCATAGTGGCTGCTGTGGGAGAGCCAAGGGAAAAGATAGTGCTCAGCAGCTTTTCCTTCAAACCTACCCCTCTTCTTCCTGAACACACCAGACTTCTTCCAAATGTCTCACAGTCTTTTCTTTCTTTTTATTGCTTTAGGTTTTGTATAAGTCAAGTGCTCAATACACTATTTTTCATGACATTAAACAGCATATGGTCCTGGATACCTTGAGCATGCTCCCGAGAGAATCCCTGCTCTCAGAGGAGAAGTTTGTTGCCAAACTGGCAGGCAGCTTTTGAGTTCCCCAAGCCCAGTGACAGTTAGTCAGTATTTATGATCTTTTTTGTGATACAGAACTCGGGGATGCTTTCAGAGCCTGCATCCCCAGCTTGCCTGTTGTATGCAACAGCTGGAGAACAGATGTGCAGGCAGGCCGGCACGGCACAGCTGGGTTTGCCACCCCTCAGATTACTCACTGCCACAGGTGAGCAAGCTGTGTGCTGGCAGCAGTGGCAGGAAGCCAGAGGTTTGGGATCCTTCATTTTTCATTTTCAGAGTTGCAATACCAATTCTTACACCTTCTCACATAATTTCACAAGAGCTCCATGTAAGTCATTACAATATCCACATCAGAATCTTCCCTCGCATCACCGATTTTATCATTTCTCCCGATTTAAACAAAACCAACACCTTGCCATTGCTACTTGCCAAGTTTGTTGATTGTCCTTGTCTAAAAGGCTGTGAATCACTCTAGGTGATCTCAGTCCCATGTCCGACTTCATAAAGGAAAATCTTCAGGCTTACTGAACTCTCATAGGCTGCACTTGCTGTTCAGTGTATAGCACAGATACCTTAGAACATCATTTAATCACCATAACTTTGCAAAAATGAGAGGATTTAGGCTTGAAATTTAACATGTATCTCTCCAAATCAAAAGACATTCTAAAGAATATATTTACGTGCACAGAATCATGAAACACAAAAGCTACAATTATATATCCAGCCGCAGCTCTGGTTATGATTATTTTTCCATGTGATCTCTTGGAAAACACCACCCCATTCTCCACTTCCAAGCAGGTTGCAGTGAGAACCTCTCTGAAGTCTCCTCCTTCCTCTGTGGAGTCAGACTCCCTCCCTCCTCTATCAAGCCAAGGTTCCTGGGACAAAGTTTCTTCTCCCAGAAGTACGTAAGTAATGTTCTTGGTGTGCCACCAGAGGTTAGTTCTGTCTGAAAAAGGGGTGAAATCCCAATTTTTCAGCCATGGAGGGAAGCAGCTTCATCTGACTCTGCCTTATCCTCCATACATAACATCCATGTCAGGTCCCCACCTGACTTTCAGCAAGGCATTAATGCCAAAAGCTTAACCCAATACTTAATTTGCACTTCTGCTCCTGAATGTCCAAGTTTCTGGCCTTGATAGGGAAAGGTTGAGGCTCTGAAATGCTCTCTCACATCAAAGATCAAACTTGCAAATAGAAGTCCTTCACCACTTCTGTTTTTAACTATAAAGCCTCTCAAAAGCCACGGTCCCTTGTGCTGTCCTACCAGTGCCCCCACCTTTCTGCTTCAGAGATCAATTTTTCCTTGTCTTGTTATATACATCCTTTTTAGCTAATACTCCCTTGCTGTTAGGCTCTTGTGACAGTAGATCTTACATATTTGCTGTCAAACAGAGATAAAATACTTCTATGTTATTATAAATTTAGTGGAGTCAGACATGTTTTCTGCTTTCTTTCATTTATGGGATTGGTGGGAGAGGGTGTTCTGTTTTTTCAGTGCAAATATCCTCAGGGTATAAAGCAGTACAGACACCCTCTGCTCACCACGGCTGACAATATGACAGACAACTGACAAATTAATCAATTTTACCTGCACTTAATGTTCAGAGATTGAGTACTCTGAAGCTGAAAAGGGCCTTGGATTGTAAAAGGAACTAATTGGTAAAATCACCATAAAGCAGGCCTTGAGCTGGACTATGTAGTAGTGAGCCAGGACAGGTATTCTTTGTTCTCACAGCTTTTCTGGCGGGGAGAAGGGTGGCAATCAGGAGATAATTGCAGTGTGCTGTGGCAGTATTCACACACAGCAGGCATCCTTTCAGCCAGGGCTGCCAAAACAGGACAGGCAGGGGACTGAGCTTTCCCCTCCTGCAAGGCCTTTTGCTGGTCAGGCCATTTTTAGAGCTTTTCCTTGTTGTATGGGGAGGTGAAGGTAGGCAGGGGAGTCCAAACCATTTGTTTTCTTTTCTCTAATTCTGCTGAGCATCGAGCACTTTAGCTGCTGCATTCAGAGAGAAAGGCTTGCCCTTCCTCTTTCCCATTTTCACCCTGTTAGGCAAATTTTAGGGGGAAGAAAATAAATCATCATTTTCCAAGCTTCTCTTTGTCTGAGGTAGGAGTAGGAAATGTATTCCTTTCAGGGTAATCCTGAGCTTGCAGCAGCAAAGAAAGCAGCCCCTCGGCAAGCAGAGGCAAAACTAAGTACAGGTCAATGAAAAGAATACAGAGAGGTTGTGGTACAAGATCTGTTCACCTTTCTGCTAACTACTGATTGCCTAAAACCTCAGTATTGCAACATCTACCTACAAACACTCCTTCTGTAACCCTAGAGATAGGAATGAAATAGGCTGGCCTGAAGAACAGCACTGAGAGGAAGCAAAATCAAATCACTTCTGTCGCTTCCACATCTGGAACCTTGTTAGGAGAGCAAGGTACTTAAATATTTCCTTTTTTTTTTTTT
>WEIT01028792.1:439108-501570 GCA_013389985.1 Dryoscopus gambensis
TTTTTCTGTGAAAAAGGCCAGGCGTGCAGGGGAATTGCTTGTAGCCAAATCATCTGAGTCAGAGTGAGCTGCTAGAACTGCAGTTTTTCTTTGGAAGGGGAAGGGCAACTGTTTGAAGCAAAGCCTTGGTGGCCCTTGTGGTTTTTTTACATCTGACCCCAAGGGTCACTTCTTAAAAAGCCTCTAGCAGGATAGAACAAGATAACAAGTGTTAAGATACCACGTAGCTCGTGTTGATGCATAAGAGACAAAAATAATCAGTTTCAGGGAACAACTCTGAACACAACAGAGGAAACTGATGTTCATAACCCCTTGCTCTCTTACCACAGAACAGACACACACGAAGCCCAAAAAGAAAAAGTTTTCCCTTGCAACAGTTTGTGTCTGCCTGAGTCTCAAAGGGAGCTGACAGACATGGACACACAGATGGTGCTGTGCAGGGCCAGGAGCTGGACTCAGTGATCCTTGATCCCTTCCAGCTCTGCTTATTCTGTGACCTGTTTCCTGTGGCTGCACTTTGGCAAATACACCTGCAAGGAAGTGATTTTACTTGTTTAATCTGAAGGCAGGACAGGCACACACCTCAGGCTGCTCAGGATGAGTGCACACACCTAGACTGTGTTTATTCACATGAATGCAGCCATGGACACTGTTCCTTCTCAGTAGTCTGTTTCCATTTTTTGCTCTAGAGGATTCCCAGGAAATACATGAAAGCTGAGCACAATATTCAGCCATCGTAGCAAAGAGACATATGGCGAGAAGGAGTGTTACTTTAGAAGTTGCTTTTTTAACCAGGCAAATATGCCAGCTGCTTTTAAACTCTTCACAGGTTTTCAGTGCTGCAAATAATCTCAAGATGCAGCTCTTAAAGGGAGTGTGAGCAGGTGGTCAAAGTTCAGGGAAACTCCATTTGATGCTTCAGCATGTATCATCTGCTTATTTCCATTATTGTGAATATTATAGCATGCACAGTATTATAAATAATTGAAAGTGCAACACATTCATAATTCTTCAGTGGCTGGGCTCTGGAAGGGTTCACAAATTAGGTTTGAATTACTCAAAAGAGAATAAATTCATACTATTTAGAAGAGTTCTGACGTGTAGAGAGCTTTTAGAAACAGAACAGAGTTCTGCAGAAAGAGAAATTTCCACATAACAGGTGACATTATCACCTAATGTGCCTCTGCAAGGCACTTGGCTGAGGGATGGGGATATAAATAAAATGGGAACTGAGCACAGATAAATACAAAATCTGCTAGTACAGACAAACTAAGGCTTGGACCAGTGAGAAAAAAGCCCCAACTGCAGAGCCCAGAGGTGCAGGAACCATTCGTGGTACACCAGAACTAGAGCCACACAAACCCCCTCTTCAGCTTTCTGGGAGACTCAGAAGGGTCTAGAACCTCAGAAGGGGGATAAAACAAACCAGAAAACTTTGAAATAATTCAGGTAGCAAATCATAAAAACTTCCCAAATGCATTGATGTACTTGTGTCCAAAAATCCTTTTGGGAAAATGAGATCTAAAGATGATTGTCACAATCTCAAAAAGTTTCTATTTAAACAGAACAGAGACAGTTTGCATGAAAAATCTTTAAGCTGTAATTAGAACAGAGCAACTTCAGAAAAAATATTCAGATTACCAGATTATAAATCATTAAAAACCATCCTTGTGAATTCCCATAACAAATCTTCCTTGGACCACACTATACTTAAAGGAATCTCAATGAATTTTCTACTGCAGTAATTCGTATGAACAAGCTACTACATTACAAGTTGCACATTTTTATAAATTAGAATTGAGTTTCTGAGCTTTTATTTCAGCTTTAACGTGTTGTAAAACTGATTGGCAAGCAGTATTTTGAAAGTTTACGGCATGCTGTACACTACCAGCTGGAATAAACGGACCCAGACACTGAGAGCACTTTCCATGTAGCCAGGGGTAAAATCAACATTTCTGCCTTTTACACTGTGGTTTAAATCATGCTCCTCAGCAGCAGACACCTTAACAAGAAGTCAACAAAATTTGACTTCATGGGAGTTTAAGCCTCTGAAAGACAGGCTTAATAAACAAGCACATGGTCAAAGGAATTGGAAAAGTGAAAAAAAAATATAAAATACTTGCCTGTAGTTGGGAGAAGAGATCAGAAATGGCTGCATGAGACAGGATTTGGTACCCATTTGAGGCACCTAGGACATATTTTGTGTTTTACAAAGATGGGTAGTTGTGGGTCATGCATGGGCTGGGGTGCACATTGTACCTGTAACCATCTGTCACAAAAAATTGGCATGTACTTAGTCCAAAATGTAGAAAGTCTGAAAGGAAACTCTTAATTCCTTGACTGAAAACCAACATTTTTCCTCAGAAAGTGATCAATAGTTCTGGTTGAAACTTTCTGGGTCCTCACACTTTCCCTCCCCTGCACATAAACTTAGTCCAGGCTGGTTATTTTGGCACAAATAGTCAAAATGTTTGAAGTTTTTGAGCAAATGGAAACAATATGTTACTGGAAAGAGTCACCTTGAACCCTTAGCCCCACCTGTACCAAAAGCATTTCACTTGTGCTCTGACCTCAGAATGAGCTCCCCACACACAGTGGCTTCTGTTTCAGCTTCTTTTCATAAATACATGAAATACGCACCTAGACGTGTTCTCTCTCAGCACACCACAGAGAGGCAGTTTCAGATTGCAAAGAAGAGGAATAGCAAGTGAGTGAGCTCCTATTTCTCTCAACTTCTAATTTTGTTCCCTTCTGGTAACTTGGGCAGCTTTATTCTCACTGAAATTAGATGGGCACTGGGTTAATGACAAGAGCTCTCCCTGGCTCTTCTGTAAACATTTTCATTCCCATATTCTGACACAGAAGAATGAAATACTTGTGGGAATTTTTTTTTTGTTTATTTAAACCAATAATAAGGAGAGAGATAAAATAATTTTTTTCCCTGGAATCCCAAAGTTTTGTGTCTACAACCTGGATCACTGTGCAATTGTGTCTCTTGACACTAAGCACACCTATGACCACAGTGTCTGAAAACCTTGAGCATTTTAAAAGCAAGCACAGATGTTTATCTTGTTTAACCCGCTGCTCCATAAAGCCAGAGGTACCTACTTGTTTCCTCATACATTCTTTGCTTTTTCTGGTATGTTTTTTTTATTTCATGTTGAGCTGCATCGTTATTCTTCAAGGCATTGAGTCACGAGATGAAAAATCTCATTTTTTTCTTGAAAAGAGAAAAAAAAGTATTGAAAAAGAAGCCTATAGGGAATGGTGTTTCCGTGCTCCATGAAACCCGAGATCTTACTTTATTAAAGGTGCAAGCAGCAAGATCCAGAGAAGACCTAATTAATCCTTTACATTTTCACCGAAGGTGACAAACCAAATGAAAGGGAACACTTCATTTCACAGCCAAACTCCCAAGACACCGTGTTCTCCATGGGTTATTAATTGACTGCTAATGAAGTATAAAACAGTTTTTGTGTCACCACCCTGTTTGAGGTGTATCTGTGAGCAGAGCCTCTGCTTCAGATCGCTTCCATTATGACTTTTTAATTTGGAATGCCGTTCGACCAAAATTAATTTTTCAGCTGAGGCAAATAGTTTTCCAAAGATGTGCAATTGCCTTTATTAATAACACTAATAATAATAAAACATGACTCCAGTACAGACCTACCTGACTGATCGATTATAAATTATTAAAAAAAAGGGAAAGCAGATTGTATTAATATTTGCTTGGTTTTCTCCAAAGTGTAATTAAAAATAATCAAGAAATTAGGACTTCATATCTGTTCTCTTCATTTCCTCACTGTGTGGTGCACAGTCATAATTTGGAGTGTGGCACTATTTTCCGTGGTGAAAAGTGTAAATATACCATCAAATCTTCTGCCACAGATTGGTTAATGGTTTCATGGCAGCTTTGCAGCCAGTAGCTACATAGATTTTTTGGAAAAAGTTTCTCCTGCAGCATTAGGAATGTTGAAGACACAGCATCCACCACTGCTGGCAGCTTTTTTTCCTTTTTTGAAACCTTTTTGTCATTTTTGTTATGTTGTTTATGCCTTGGGAGCATTGTGTGTTCGAAAACAGAAGGCTGGCTCGGGCTCACGGGCTGCTGAAGAACCGAGATCGCTCTGGAAATAAAAGTTACAGCAAAAACTTCCTGAGCTACAGGACAGCTCTTATTTCATAACATTCCCAGAAAAAGATTATGACGTCATAAAACACGCAGCCAGTCCTCCTTGGAAGTCACTCGGTGATTATTCATTACCAGAAGATAGGTCAGAGCCAACTTCCAAATTTCCTAGAGTCTAGGAGACCATGACTGACACACCCTTAATAAAGTAACAAAAGCGGGGGGGGAAAAGAATCCAAGCCTGTTCTTCCTAGCAGGAAGAGGTAGGGAAATGCCAAATCTAGCATTGGGCTAAAATCCAATATTTAGATTTTTATGAGCTTACTGAATTGATCAAGATGGAATCAGAGGAGCTGGAAATGATCTGGAATTTAAATAGCTAAAGTTCTTGGGAAATCTCATCAACATTTGAAGCCACTTTTTGAGAAATACTAATTAAATTGCCATGCCTCGTTCTGGAGAAGGATATAATTTTCCTTTTCTCCAAATGTATTTCCAAAGTTTACACTGACTATTTTTGTCCTTTGCTTGGAAATCTGTTACTCCACAGTCAACAAAGGCAAATTGGTGCTTTGGCTTCTGCTTACATTTAAGTGCATCCTAGATTTCCTGAGTTAGGGAAAGAATTTGATAAATTATTCTTGGCAGCTACGGAGAAAGACAAAGTTGCTGAATTTATGTCTGACTTTCCTATTCTTCTTAGTGCCATCTGATCCAATGCAGTTCAAATACCTAGTGGGAGTAATATCCTACTTTCATGTGGTACATTTGTCTTTCAAAGCCTCAGCATTTAAAAAAAAAAATTTAAAAAAATATCTATAAAGCAAAAATTAGACTATTTCACGAAGGTCACAGTGGGGATCACTGGCAGGCTAAGGAGAAGGATTTCTGAGTCTCAGAGCATCACACATTTTGGAGGAGAGATGGAAATAATTAGTTCAAAACAAAATATCAATCACCCAGTGCTGAATAAACTTAAAGAGGAACTCTCAATGGTTTCTCATTTAGATTTGTTACATCTCCCAGACTTTACAATATGAGGTATTTTCACTTACTTTTTACTTTGTCCACTATATTAATACATGTGTAGTCTCAAAGAAAATAGTGATGGTGAAAGGTAAAGTTCATTAAGGTCATGAATTTCACCAGAATCCCTGGGCATAAGCACAGGGTTTAAGTAATATTTTACAAACAAAGGAAAATGTACAATTTCCTTCAGATTAGTTTTTCATTACCTGGATTAATACCTCAACTTCTCTGCCACCCCCTGGGAAAATCTCACAAATTTCAGACTTATTTGGAGGCCTCTGTCTCGGACAACTTGAGAGTTTAAGCAAAGCAAATGAGAGTCTCAATTTTAAGAAGGTGTTTAGTGTAGTTTAGGAGCTACTATAAGTAATATAATAAGGTATATTGTGTTTGCATGGCCTGGTTTTGGAAGTCCAATTCACAGCGAGCTGGTGCTCGTGAGATGGACTCACGTCAGGGAAGTTCCTGGAAAATTGTCTCCCATGGGAGGGACGCCGTAGTGCAACAGGACTGCTGTCCCTGAGCAGTGGGAGAAACAGCAGGTGATGAACTGACCATAACCCTCATTCCCTGTCTCCTTGCACCACTGGGCGAGGAGGTAGAGCTGGGAAGGAGGGAGGAGTAGGAGGAAGGTGTTTTTAAGGTTTTATTTCACTTCTCATTATCCTGCTCTGATTTTGTCAGTGTAATAAATTCAGTGCATGTCTACAAGTTGAGCCTGTTTTGCCCGTGAAGGTATTTGATGAGGGATCTCTCCCCCAGTCCTTATCTCAGCTCCTGAACCCTCGGTTATATTTCCTTTACCCTGTCCAGCTGTGGAGGGCAGTGAGGGAGTGGCTTGATGGGTGCGTGGCATCAGGCCAGGGTCACCCCATGACAGAAGGCTTTTCAGCAGTTTGCAAGCCTTGTCTGGAAATTAGGACAAACTGTGCCGTGGGTCTTCTTTTTCCTTCTGTTTAATTTTCTCTTTAGCTTGACTGTTATTGAGGGCAGACACAGCTCCTTTTTCCTGCAGAGCACCTCACCCAACAGGACCTCGGGATTCAGTCCAAGGCGTCATACTAGAACGTTCCAACAGAATGACTTTCACGTTCCATTGGTTCCATCCATGGAAGTTGGAGCGATTTATTGTGTCACAGTCCTGCCGTTCAGTTCAGAACATCAATTCCACTACAGGTTCTTCTTACAAATTCTGCTTTTGTTCCAAGTTTGTTTATTCTTGCAAAATGTTGAAATGCAATAAACGACAGGCTGTTGAAAATAAATACAGGGGATCTTGTGAGGCCTCCTGCAGTACACCAATGAATATTGAATTTCACACCTCTGATGCTTTGGAGTGGTTTAGGATGACAGACACATATCTACAGAAGAGGTTCTTGTAGACAATTAACTTCATCTGGGCAGTGTTTCCAGATAACTTGACTGCTTGGAAAAGTCCCAAATTAAGGCTGAGTATCCAAAGCAGGGATGGGCACTTGCAGTTCTTCACCCTGTCAGCAATTGCTTTTTCTATTATGTGTGGATGGATTCAAGGACAAACACATCAAAGTAATAAACTAAAGGACAAGATGACACTTGCATGTGTGTTTATACTTCACAGGCATACCTACATTTGTGAAGTTGGATTAATCTCAGCTCCTCTCTTGGCAGCAGTCTAAGCATCTTGTTTGGGAAAATACCTATTTTGCCTATTTCACACCAGTTTCAGTAATGCCATAGCAAATCAAAGCTGTTAGAAATACCAGGGCTTACTTTCTCCTAGCAGCAGTGCCCACAGTAGTGTACACCTGCAAAATACTACTCACTTCAGGGGATTTAATCCTCAGTGGCACCTGGGAAAGAAAAATCCAGCTCTGCATGTAGGAGTAGGGAGGAAGAACTCCAACTCCTTGCAAATGCGGGAGGCAGCTTGTCCAGAGTGATAGTTTTGACTTTCTCTGTAGATTGAGCAACTCGGTCTGAGTTACCCTACAGCAATCCAAATTTGCTTTTAGAAAAAGCACTGCCAGGAATAAAAGAAGTGGTTTAAACCCAATCCCTTGGCCCCCCTGTCTGCCCAGTCCTCCTCTCAACACCTTCATTCGCTCCTTAAAAATGGTGATGGAGATGACGAAAAAAATAAGGTGAACAAGATGAGAAAAAAAAATTAAAGCAATAAATGAATAAAAATAAGGAGCTGAAAGCAAGGAGAGAATTGTATAGTGTCATTCTAAAGAGCTGCCAGGGACAATAGGAATGAAACATTCTCAGCAGCTGAGGACAGAAGCATGAAGGAATAGCAAAATACTTAGTTTTAGTCACATTTGCTAGATGCTTATGTAAGTGATCTGGTAACAAACAAGAAAGCTGCTTTGAAGTGGAACTCCACATAAAAGAGATCACAAAGATTGGCATACTTAGATACTGCTTCCCTTTTTGTCTTTGCTAATTGGCATATTGCACAGGGCTGAAGCTAATTTGGGTTCCAGCAGCACCACCACTGATCTAGTAGCATTGGTTTTTAAAATTTTTTTACAACTCTACGAGAGAAATAAAAATTCTGAAATACCCGTGTGTCTTGTTTTCTCTGATTTTGGAAAACAGTACAAAACCAGTAGTGAAACCAGGAGGCATCTGGGTCCAGGCTGAAGGTTCAAGACTTTAAGGATAATACAGCATCCTGGAACTGGGATGTGGGGGGAAGTAGTGCACTCCTAAAGACAGCCAGTAGTGGGGTGACATGGTTTTGGGATCAGTTTATCCCTGATTTCTACCAACACAGTCAACATTTTTCTTACACTATGAGTCTGAAAACCTGAAGTCAGAACATGTAAATGTCACAAAAACAGAGAAGGATTTCATTCTTGACTGAAGTTTATCTGTACTTCTTTCAGCTGTACTTAGATAAAATCACGTCAGTGTTCAACCAAACATTAATTTCAGTGGGTAACAGGAGATCTAAACAAGAGAAAAATGCCTGGATGTTTTTTTGGAGTTTGTCACAGGGAGAAACTCGTGAATGCATTGAACGTTTTGTAACCCAGACATCACAGTATGAGAGAATCCCACAAACACAGCTGTTTCATTGGGAAAATCATTAGGAGCAGCTGGAAGTACTAGAGATTGAAGGAGCTGGGGGGAAAAGCATGCTCTGGCAAACAAGAAAATGATCTTTAACATTTTCTATAAGCACATCGTCTCATTAAGTTCTTTTAAAATAGACACACACAGACACTTGCCATCCATGTGAAGCCTCCACAGAAATCTTTTTGTGTAATTATGCCTGAACACATTTTTTCTTAACACATATTCAGTGATGTTTAATACCTCATACAACACAGTAGAGAAATATTAGACAATAAATGACTCTGGTAGTTTCAGTGGCAGCCATTAAGCTGTCATTCAACTCAGAGTGTCCCTCAGCTGGAAATATGCATAAGGGGAAGGATCCTTTTGTAGGTCTGGTACCTATTCTACATTTTAATTTAATTTTGAATGAGTTAAAACCCTTTTATGAAGGAAGTTGTGAGGATTTGGGTAAAATTTGAATACTTCGGAGACAAGGTTTGCTATGAGATGTTGGGATTAATTTAAAAGCCCTCAGTTTGGGAGTTTGGTTGGCCTGGTTGATTTAACAACATACACAATGGGATACTAGCAAATGTTTATCATACCTTCCCTTCTGAAGATAAGAGTCAGAGAAATTCTACAAAGTTTTTGAGTCTTTGCTTTTGTAATGGTCATTTGCCTGAGCAGCAATAGTTTATAACAGTAGAATAAACCTAGAATAAAATACAGGGATAAAGTCAAACATCACAAAAGAAGAGACTGGGAGGTGAGGAAGTGTCTGGAGATGGTTAAAGTGGTCTTCATGGGGATCATACATTAACCCAACTCAGATTTTCTGGCTTTTTATGGATCTCTCTGGGCAAGGAAGCAGCTTCATAGTCTTTCAGAGATAAGATTTTGCTGATAATTAATTCTCTTACCTTGCTCACATGGCTCTTTTTTCCTTCAGGTAGTATCATTATTATTGTTTTTTAAGCACTTAACAATCTGCTTGGCCTGAGATGAGACACACTGTTCAATGCAGTTTGAAGTTTCAATAGGTAGACTGCATAAATCATAAGGGCAAGGAAATATCTGCCCTGGGGGAGGCCAGAATCAAGAGGTAAAGTGACCTTGCCCAGACTCAACACCAGAATTAAATTTACAGCACTGCAAGCATTGTATGTCAGAAAGTGGAGAAGGCGAGGCGAGGCAAGGCAAGGCAAGGAGAGGAGAGGAGAGGTGTCTTACAAAGGCTTCCTTTGAAAACAGACCCCATTCACACCGAGAACACCCAATCCAAATTCAGAAATAGAGCTGTCAGACCTCACTGGGCTAAGTGATGACCAGAAGCAGATTCTAGCACCCTGTGGACATAGGATTCTGCTGAGACACCTGAGGGTGACCCTTCACCTGCCTGTTTTGTGCAGCTCCATGGTGTCCCACGATTGCATTTTCCTCATATGGAACAGACCTGCCCACCAGTCTGGGAGCTTCCACCTCAGTGCTCTCAGGTGCTCAGCCTGTTCTTTCCTCTGTCTTTGCCTCCTCTGTTAGGTCCTGATAGTTTGGATTCCATCTTGTACGTGTTTGGTAGGTTTTATGGAACGAACTGCGCCTTATCATGTGTCCTATCTCAAAGCAAGCACATTCATTTCGAATTAGGCATTATTCAAATAAAACCCACCCCAGCAGCTTTGCTCCAAAGTAATCAGAAGAAGGAAAAGCAGCTGACAAAATGAAAACCGCGGTATGTTCCCTGAAATGAGTAGATGGGGAACAGATGTCACTGCTGAAAAGGAGAGGTTAACCTGACATAAATAACAAAAGGAAAGCAGTGGGGAGCCCAATCAAGGCTGAATCAATGCTCTGATCTTGCACAGTCTGACAAATCTTTCCTGCTATTTACGGCTTCATTTCTCCTTTGCTCTCTGGGATTGCAGGTGGCAATTATGGGAGAAATTATCAGGCTTCTTTTTTGCCCTTTTTATCATTGTCCAGCTTGTGAAACCAGTCAGAAGGTGACACTGGATGAGGAGATGTAGTTAATCAACTGGGATTTGAACCGAATGTCAACAGCTGCGCAGCTTGGGGTTTGCATTGTTTTGACATGTATATTCCCTATTCACTCCTAAAAAGGGCAAAAAGCATTTACTCCCATTGTAGAGGACAAGACTAGTGTCATCCAGAAACTTTATTCTGGCTGCTTAATAAATCACCTCCTTGTGACTTCACTGCAGTGTAAAAACAAGAAAACTGAATGCAGGCAAACCTTTTATTTCTATCTGTATATTAGTACTTGTGCTGTAAAATCCCATATAAATATTCACATCAAAACCCAAATAGAGCTAAAAAAATAATTTTATGAGACCATCTAGCTCACCTTCCCATTAATGGGAGAGCAGACAAGGCCCTGCCTGACACAAATAGAAAAGCAAAGCACAAATGACAAATTTTACCAAGAGCTAAAAAGCTTTTATCATATCAGGCTAGAGAACAAAGTGCTTCCTCAGCCCTTTTTGGAGACAATGAATTCAAACATTGTCCTCAAGGCACCTTTTTCCTCTCCTAGAAGGTACCTGCATGATGTTTCCAGTTCAGCCTCACTGACCCTCAGGGAAAACTCCTGGTACTCGTTCATGATTTCTAAGTGTGCCAATGCTTTCCCTGAACACACAGACATGGGCTCTGCACATGCTTTTCAGGAAGGAGTACACAGACAGGGTGCCACTGCATCCTCTCCTGGGGAAAAAACATCTTTACAGAGTGGGAAACCTATCACTAGTCACTAACAACTCAAAATTTTCCCCTGAATTTGTCTACATCCTTAGCAGAAATACATCTTTTAAGGGGTAAGCACTTGTGTGCTGCTCTTCAGTGAACAGCAGTGAGCAGCAAAAGGTAAAAATTATAATGCAACAAACTGAATATGTTTTCAGGTGTCAGAATCGTTTGACTTTCAGCTCTGAAAGTACACAGATAAGTAAAGCCTTCGAGGATCTGTGGGAGCCTGGAAGGGAGAGAGCAGGTGAGTGTGTTCACGTGTACGTGTGTGTCTGTTCACAGGGAAGGGGATAGAGAGCAGCAAACTCTCAGATGTCTCTGGCAGAAACAAAAACTGAATTTGGCATGGAGGCCTGAATAAGGCTCCTTTTCTGTGTCTATCCCCAGAGCTTTTACACCTGTAACTGCGCAGAGAAAAAGCATTTCCAGTCTCCTCTCACCAGCTGCTGACCTACAGCTCCTCCACAGGCACGCACCCTCTCCCTTAATTCAGTTTGTCTGAAAATACAGCCATGATCACCTCCCTCTCTGAGCCATACCACCGATGCAACGGATATTTTTCAATATTTTAAATAGATATTTCTGCGCAGCCCAAAGTCCTGGCCCGTGTTTAACAACTCCTTCCTCTTCCCTGCCAGGAGTCTCAATAGAGTCTTAGCTCGAGGGTGTCCCCATGTGCACGCTGCAGTTGTGTAATCCTGTGCACAGGATCCTTCTGTGTACAGAGCTGCAGGCATGTAGGAATAAACTGGGCAAGGTATTCCTCATGGTATTCCCCTGGTTTTTCTCTTTTTCCCAGATTTCCTTTGGAGTAACCTCCCATTAGATACCTTTGTTCTACAGTTTTCAGGAATTCCCCATCCACTTACTTTCTGATTCTCCTTATGCTAGACCGCTTATGTAACACATTTCTCTTAAAAAAAAAAAAATAGAACTAAAAGCCTTGAAATAACCTTTTTTAATACAGTTTACAACCCTTCTACAAATCATCATTTGAAACCAAGTCTAGACCAAGTTAGACTGAGAGAAAAATCAAAGCAGGATCTTTAAATTCTTCTGATTTGAAAGATCAAAATAACTGTGGGATGTTGCTGGAGTGTGGAAAAAAGGAAGATCTGATTGCAGTCTGAGAGTTAGAGGGGTTAAAAGGCACACTGGGGAAATTGAGAGAAAGAACAGGAAAAAAATTAAAAACTAGTAAGTTGGGCTGAAAGGGAGGTAGGGATGGATGGAAAGCTAAAATGTCTGGCATGGTATCAGGAAGAAAACCTCAGAGTTCCTGAAACCTAAACATCCAAACCCACTGAGTTAAATATTCTCATAGAATTCATGTTCCCTCTGTCATTGCAAGGGACACTTGGGGGAAACATGACTTTCAAAGTAATAGCTCTTGTAAGCCTTTTAATCTTTGCTTTATTAAAGGCAAAAAGGGGAAGCAGAAGGGCTGCCAGAGCAGGAGCTCTGCTGTAGGTGGCATTTAAGCATCATGAGCCTCATGGATAAGTGATGAGCATATTCCTGAACTGGCTGCTGAATGTGGTATTTCACACTGCTGTGGCCATTTTGCCAGGGAGCTGCTAGTTTACTACTCAATAATGAGATTTCTTTAGTGCTTAGAAATTCAGATTGAATGGGGGAAGCCACAGGAGCCTGATGAGAAGTGTTTTTACTAAAGGAATTATCTCGCATTTTAGAAGCAGAAGATCAATGATTTTTGCTTTTATAGATTTTGCATTGAAAGAATGGTGCTGTTTCTTTGCAGCAGGCTATCACTTCATGTCCCATAAATCAATATTTTGCCATCAGGAAGATGCTATAAAAGCAATCTGAGAAAAAAAAGAAACTCCAATGATCCTTGGTTGTTTTACCTTCCCAGCAATTAAGTGAAAGAAATAAAACTACAGCCAAAAGGGAACACTGACTTAATTTCTGCCTCTACAGCTTCAGCCTTGACACGAACCAACAAAACCACCTGGAAGCATGAAATGATGTCCATAGATCCCCACTGGACACATACTGCCATCAAGAAATGCCGACAGATACCCCTGGTACTTCTGTTGAGAGGCTGTGGTAGGAATGATCTCCTCTCCCGACTCTGGGATAGAAGCACACAGACCAAGTCACCTGTGGAGCTGTGTATTGTGTCTGCACACTCATTACCTGATCTCCTGGTGCCTCTGATATGCACTGGACTCCAAGAGATGCTGTAATAAAGACGTCAGTGAAAATAATATCCATTACTGCATGATTTTTTAGGTAATTTGCTGTAGGGAATTTACAATTAGCCTACCGTGTTTCTCATCTGTAGCAAATGAATTACACTTTCTTAATTCTCACAGGCTTTGTTGAGACTTAGTTCTGTAGGGCTTGGGAAGTATTCGGGTATCCTCATGAGAAGACTCATGTGTATTCCAAAACAGGCTGGGTTTTACACACTCCTGATTCTTGCTGTGCAGAAAAAGCCTGTTTGTTCTGCACATTTCTGGGAAAAATGTACCACTTAAAATATATTTTAAAGAGAGGGAGGTGATTCTCCCCCTCTACTCTGCTCTGGTGAGACCACACCTGGAATACTACATCCAGTTCTGGTACCCCCAATATAAGAAGGACGTGGTAGTGCTGGAGCAAGTCCAGAGGAGGCCACAGAGTTGATCAGAGGACTGGAGCACCTCGCCTGTGGAGACAGCTGGGGCTGTTCAGCCTGCAGAAGAGAAGGTTATGTGGAGACCTCACAGCATGTTCCAGGATCTGAAGGGACTACAGGGAAGCTGGAGAGGAACTGTTCATAAGGAACTGGTGTGACAGGGCAAGGGGAAATGACTTCACACTGAAAGAGGGGAAATTTAGATAAGATATATGTAAGAAATTGTTCCTGTGAAGGTGCTGAGGCCCTGGCACAGGCTGCCCAGAGAAGCTGTGGCTGCCCCATCCCTGAAAGTGTCCAAGGCCAGGTTGGATGGGGCTCTGAGCAACCTGGTTGAGTGGAAGGTGTCCCTGCCCATGGCAGGAGGTGGGATTGGATGACTTTTAAGGTCCCTCCCAACCCAAACCAGCCTGTGATTCTAGGATTCTAGGCATTTATTTAAAACTGCCTTTGTGATTTTGTACAAAAGGCTTCAGTACCTGATGGGAGTGACAACAACTGCGCTGTCTTGGATGCAGCTTTGGCCCCTCTCAGTGCAATCTTGTGGGGACAAGGATGTCACCACCCATGGGCAATCTGGGCAGCACAGAAGCAAGGCCAACCTGCTGTCCCTGTGTCACAAGACAATATTTCTTACAAACAGTATCAGCACAAAATTTGATTAAGGGGGGTCTGCATCTGCCTAAACCACGCCGGAAATATGTTCAGGACAAGGTGCAGGAGCCAATTGCAGAGCAACCCCAGGGCATAGCATCCCCCTAAACACCATTACATCAGTGACGCAGGCAGCCGGTCACAGGTGGTAACCACTAAAACGTGTGCAGATATGTTTTAATTTAAATCTCTGTTGGACTCTTTGAATATTTTATGAAGGGTGCTGAAAAATTTTAATTAGCTCTCACAAGCAACATTCACTTTCTGACTTTCTAACAGCTCCTGTTACAATGGGCTCCTGAAGCTGCTGGCAGCTTGAATTATCTGCTGGGTTTGTAAAACCGTAAGCTCAAACCCTTAACATTTGGTACAGAAATTCCTTGCAGATGCACCTGAAGGTTATGGTTAATGTGGAATTTGGCTTGGTAGGCCTAATCAGGAGTGGAGTTGAACCAGAGCTCCATTCTCATGGAATTCATCCATCCCGTGTGACACTTTGTGTGGTGGGCTAATGACTGCGTGCAGGTTTGGAACCTGATCTCATCACTGACACGCAGAGCTGACCCAGGAATGAGAAATGAATGCCCCACATCAGCACATGAACCTGAGAGGTCTGGGACAAGATCCACGTGATACTGTTCAACATTTTTCTTGGTGACATGGACAGTGGGGTCAAGGTGTCCTCAGCAAGTTCACTGATGACACCGAGATGTGTGGTGCAGGTGCAGGCTGGAGGGAAGGGCTGGATCCAGAGGGACCAGGACAGAGAAACTCTGGGAGAAGCACTGGTGGTGATGATTGATGGAAACGTCTCCATGAGCTGTAAGGACCTGTGAATTACCATCATTCCTTTTCCTCTTGTCATTCCACAGCTTTTTAGAAATGCCACTGCTACAGCGCTGTGGCCAAAGCAAAGGAAAAAGACTCATTTGTTTCTAAGCATATGGATGCCCTTTATTACCAGAATGCTGGGATTCACAAATGTTAATTGGTCTTTACGAAACACCAATGACATAAGAAAAAATGCTTGGTTTGATAACTAAATTACCAAAAAAAAAAAAAAAAGAAAAAAAGGCACAGATAATTAAGATAAAAAACCGTCTACTCAGGTGCCCAGTGCACATCTGTGAGCTGAGACGTTCGTTTATTGTGATCCACTCTTGGTGGCACAGGTAAATTACCATGACAGGTTTTGGGTGCATCAAAACCCTTTGGGTGAAAGTCTCCTTGCCAGGGATTTGACGCATTACACAGTGAAGGACGCCCAAATGCTGAGAGAGCCTTTATCAACCCTTTAGAAGTGCAGGAAAGAAGCATCGTAGGGAGAACTCCCGTATCAATGATCTGGGGGCACATCTGACACAGCAGCCAGTGCTGAAATGCCAAGGGAAGGAAAGTCAGTCTTTTTAAGGACTGCATGATGCGAAGGTGGTAAAGCAGCAGACGGGTTCAGATGTACAGTCTGAAGTTTTCAGTGGGATAAATTACTGTCTCCAACCAGCCTGAGCCACCTCCCAGGCATGATTCAGTCATTGCCACCTAACACTGGCACTGCAGGACACTTGGGGACCTCTAGGAACTCTTCCACTGGACTTTACTCACTCTGCTTTTCTCTTTTCACTTGCAGAAATCCCAGTATTTTGCATAGAAGCATCAAACCTAGATCCAGACACGATTTTTCTCTGATATGAAGGTACTCTGAACAAAGAATGAAATCGCAGTGCTGGTGACATCAGTGGAAGTATTTGAACTTCATTTCAGACAGGGTTTTATGTCACTGTCTGGGACCTTGGCAAACTCCAAAAGTGAACAGTTAACTAATGGAATACACCTCCATGAGCAACATAGAAATTAAATGCAGATGCTAAAAGAAGTTTCCTTAGATCTAGAGGAATAAAAACATTTTTATTAAATAGCCTTTTCATTGGGAAAAAAAAGGTAAATATAATGATGTGTATGGGTCTTCTGTATTAATTTTCCAGTTATTCAAATGGCTTTGCTTTAATGCCAAACACATTGAGTTCAAATGTTCAGGTAGTTTCCAGCTATTATTCCACTGTCATGATGTTTTCAGTTCTAAAAATTTAAATTCATCATGTTTTGTCTGGACTCTAAAATAATCCAATTAGAGAAACGCAAACAATCCCAGTGACTTCTATAACTTAGTAACCATCACCACAGCTGAAGTTCAACTACGCACAGTGAATTAATCACAGGACATTCACATGGAAAAATTGTTTCCAAGAAATATATAAATTATTTCAGACATCCAGGCTCAGCACTTCATCCTCGGCTCATAACAGAAGCAGACACAATTAGACTAATTGTTCATTATAAATTATCCACTCATCTCTACACTTGCTAATCTAATGTGAAGTGATGTTTATGAGTGAAAGGAGGAAGAAACTGCACTTGGTAGACTGACTGGCTTGCAGACATTTCATACTTGTGATATTTGACAGCTTCACATCAGCAGTTGCCCAAATTGTAAACTGAGCAGGATTCCCCCTCACAGTCCCTGATGCCGGGAGGTGACACAGCTGCGACACCCCACATCTCACGTACACCATAGCCAAAGAAAATGTGCATTAGTCTGTGAATTAAAACAAATTGTCTTCAAAGGATGTTCTTTCTTCTTCCTGCCAGTGATTAATAGCTACTTTTCCTTCATTTCAGCAAGCTGCTACTATTTTTTGTGATCTGATTTGCATTGAGCACTACCTCCCAGGAGATGAAGTGAGAAGCTGCCTTCTCGAGGAAGACAGCTCCTAGAGATCAAATAACAAGCCTTGCAGGCCTTCGAAACAGAGGAGAAAACAACAGATCAGCTGGCAAGTACTGTGTGTAAATAAACTGAGTGGGCTATTTGTTATATTTGTGCATATAAATGAATATGCATATGGAAATGAAAACAGTGGTCGGATCCCTCTGCAACAAGAATTGCACAGAATCTTTCCACAAACAAGCTGGGCTCTGGGAGTTGTGATTCCAGACACAGGTTTTCTTCACTTTTCCTCAAGATTTTGAAGGTGGTTATTACAGACTGAGGCTTTGAACTCCAAAGTTTTCTTGGAGCACACAAAACCCCATGAGCTGGCTTCATGAAAGAGCCAAGACTACCTCAAATATATCACATTACCTGTGGCTGAGCTAGGGAGTGGTGGGCAGCTGGTGAGAGAATCCACATCCAAGTTCAAAGTAACCTGGGCAGCCGACAAAAGAAAACGTGAAATGTCCTAAAAAAGTTTGGTTTATCAGCTTAATGGCTATTTCACTGCCTAGGAAGCCAACCTGTCTTCCCCATTGCTCAGGAGGTTAACAAGAGACAGAAACCATGGTTTGTTAAATAGAGAATATTCTTTAAAAAAATTTGTTCGATTTGTTATCTCCCACAAACAGAGAGTGGAGCGAGCCTGGAGGGTGCTGATAAGAAGGATTGTGCTAGAGAAATGAATGGAAAGGTGCTCTGCCCAGCCTCTAAAACTTGTCACTCGGGCTAAGCAATTCATTGTGCAGATAAGCTATTTCTGTGGAGGCCATTGAAAGGGGCAATGCCTGAATAATCTTATTTTTCAGCAAGGGTAGGGAAGAGAACTGAAGCATATTTGAGGAAGATGAGGACCGAATACAAACTGTGTGGCCAAAAGTCAAGACAGTGTTTGTATCACCACAAGTCCCCTTTTTTTAGCATAGACCTCATTAAAAATTAATCATTTTTCAGTCACTTCATAGCAAGCTGAAATGCTCACTGCCTGAAAACACTGTGCATTTTTAGTGACATGGGAAATTTGTTTTTATAAAGCTCAAGCGTACGTTTCCTAACACCCATCACATATTCTAAAGGACTTGTAAGAGTTTCACAGGTGTGCTGTGATATAGTGTTCTTCACACCATAAATGTATTAAAGGGGTACATTTCAAACCTCTGCTGCACAAGATCAGGTTTTGCCTTTGCTGGGCTCATCCACCGTATTTGAAGCACGATCTAGGATTTATTTTGTTGCCTGTCCATGACAGGAAACTTGAACACTTCTCTCCTATAATTGTAAAGTACCAAAGCCAGGACATCTCAGATTGTTGTGTTTAGTCACACGAGTCACCAGATCCTCAGCAGGGTAAGTCTGAGCTCCAGCCACCACTAGAAAAGGATCTGACCTATATATCAGCAAGAAAATGAGGAGTAAGTAATACTTACAACATCTATAAGATCTCTTTTAAATGCAGTCCTGCAGCAGATCCTTAAAGATATTTTCACTGTGCTGAAGCTATCCAGGTTGTCTACAAAATAAGGGATTGTGCACATTCAGGTGTATTAAATGTCTGGTTGGTACATATTTCATTATTTTCTTGGCCATTCGTGGCACTGCCTGTTCTGAATCTGCAAGACCATGACCACCTTCACTCAACTCCTGCTATTTACAGATAACCAAACTGCAGCCTTGCTCTATCCCCTTGAAGTCGGTGACAAAACACTGAATTTTTTTCTTGCTTGTCTTCAACAGTCTGGTGAGCATAATCTGGTTTTTCCCATTTACTGTTAGCTCCACTTTCTGGTTAATATGGATGAACTCCTTTATCCATTCTTATCATTCCTGCTCTGCACAGAGAAATAAGTATAATCTAGGAACCTGGACTGACTCAATTATTTCTTCTATATTTTCTTTTTGCTTCTAAGCTCTCCAACTCTTCACAAGGCAAAATATTTCAATCTTCATTATTTTTTCCCGTGAAAAGCAAAAAAGGATTAAATTTAGTGGTTCTAGTATCATCATACCTTTTATACACAGTAAGAGAATTCATTTTAGGTGCTGAAAAGCAAATACATGGTGATAGATTGTAAAAATATTTATATATATACACCAATATACAGCCATATTTCAGTGGTCCTACCATGAATGTATATGGGCACCCCCTAGTCTATTCTCTGTGACGAAAATGAACATTAATTCCTACTTCACAAGTAGGGATATAGGACCCAGAGGAGATAGGTAGATGCTGGTATGATGGGGTTTGGCTTGCTTAGTCTTCCTAAATGCTCAGCACAGAGAGCCAGATTTTCTTCCATAGGGCAGGGCAAACACTCAGGTTAGAATCCTGTTCTGCACTAGCACTGGAGAAACTTCTGTCTTTCCTCACTGATTATTTCTGGTATGTAAATTGAGGTGTGGAAAATATAGAAATGCCAAAACCCACCATGTCAGATCTGGCAAGTAAAAGATGAAACCAAGATTTCTTTCTGAGTCTCCTGTACATTCCGGCTTGGCTTCCTGGCTCTTCTCCTAGGCAACCACTCCGTGCTTTATGAGACCTGGTTCATGTCCTGAAACAGCACAGATAATAAATAGTGGACCTATCACTGTAGAAAATTATAATTTTTAGAGAGGCAGGACAGACAGATGTCTCTAAGGATGCTGCAGCCATCCCAGGATCAGGCCTAAGTGCAAGAAGATTTTCAAATGGAGATATTTCTGAAAAACCAGATGTGTCTCCTTTCTAACTTCATAGAACTTATTTCTTGTTGCTCTGGTGTTTCTGTCCCTACAGAATAATGCAGAAGCAGAATATCATTCCCATGTATCCTGAAGCCTCCCAGCCCTTTGGGAAGGCTCTAGATAGTGGACAGATGGTGGATGATGACGGGGAAAATGTTGAAAAAAACATTTTCCAAGCTCTGCACACAAAGTACAAATACAGAAATGTTCTACTTCGGAGGTTTGCAATGTTGTGATCACTTAAGAAAAGCCATCCACTTTCAGGCAATTATACCAATCATTCTATTATTTAGTGTGCACTTTGCAGTGATTAATTTACATCTCTGCTTGTAAGAAACTGCCCAAGTGACAAAAAATGTCTCTGCAGGGAGTTTTGCATGAAAGTCTGTTCACAGACAGAACCTGTAGACAGCCCTCTAATCTCATGAGCAACTTCAGTCTTTCAGTTATTTCACTGCTAAACAGGAAATTAATTTTCAGAGCCTCAGTAATTTTATCTTCTAGAAGTGAGGTTGGATTGGCTTTTACTCAGCTTAAAATAACATATAATTCCATTGTGCATCATGGAACACTGGGGTTTGGATTTTTTTGTACTGGCATGAATCTACTAAGGAATTTTCATGTGAACGTGTGTTGAGTGCCTTACAGTGGATGAATTTGAAACCCTGCAGCATCCAAGTCTGTAGGCTAAATGATTGCTTGAGAAAATGAAAATTGGGGTGAAAAAACTGAAGAAATGCTGAGACTTTCTAACATAGGTCTAAGTAAGCTATGATAACTCACCCACTTGGGGCTAAATAAGGGTACTCTACATAAAAGATAGCAGAATAAGCTCATGTTTAAAGGGCTTTTCATGAAGAATCTCACTAGTGGTTCCTCAGTGGATCACTCACAGGCAGGCACAAAATGTTTGTGTGGTCATATGACACATTCTGTAACTTGCACAGTTTTTGACAGCAGCAAAGTGTTTCCTCCCAAGGATGAAGTGAATCCTCTAGAGACTGTTCTAGAAATTTCTTCCCCCCGATCAAAATGCTGTTCCCACCCTCCCTTCCCACACAGAATACTTTTCCCAGAGAAGGACTCACACAAGCTACTGTTTTTCCAGGCTGAAGGGAGGGAATACCAAAATCATTCAGCTTTCTGGCACAGCAAGGTGTCACTTTACATTGTGCTGCATGTGACTGGCTGAAATGCTGCTGCTCGAATGCCAAAATGCAAAGCAGAACCATGCAAACCAAGGGGGTTTTTGCAGGTTTTTCAGAACTGAGCCAAATCTCAAAACCAAGTGAAGAACCTCTGCAGGTTAAAGGTGAGAGATTTCCTCACACCTGGCAAGATGCAGAGGAGTAAAGAAAATCAGAACTCTGGGAGCTTCACTGTGCCTTTTGAAAAGTCCCTACTTCTCCTTTCTTTGAAGGGCTCTTCCCTCCTGCTGGCCCCAAGCAGGACAGATGATCTCCCTGTCTCTGAACCAGAGGGGGCTTTTTATGCCAGTGCTTCATTCCTTCCCATCCATATGCACACACTTCCAAGAAATACCAAACCAAGCCAAGCAGCCCTTTCACACCCATCCCAGATGCTAAACAGTGTCCAGAGAGCATAATTCCTCCTCACTCCCTCTCTTTCCAGACTAGAGCCAGGCATGACCAACCCTCTGGCAATTTCCGAATGTGTTCCCCTACCCCAATATCAGACAACTTTTTAAGTGTTGAAGCACGTTGCTGATTTTACTCTACATACTTTTGTTCCTGCTTCTCTGGCCAAACTCCTGGTCGCTGCTTGCAAAGAAAAACAGTTGAAACCTGACAGGAAATGGCCTTTGAATATACCAAACCTGACCTGAAATCACCTGTGCTCTGTTCTTTCTGTCTGGTTGCATAAGACAAGGCTGAAACACCTGAGCTGAGCCTCTTCTTTGTCTTTCTTGCCAATTAAATGAAATGAAGCCTACATTTCTGGTAGTTGGGCAGGGACTGTATTAATGAGTCTGGAAAAATGAAGTGCTTTGTGGGAAGTCCATGAGCTTATAGGCCCTGGCTGTGCTTAAAATGGACACATCATTAGAGGAACATTAGATATTTAGCTGACTTTCAGACGAAAGAGGGTGGGGTTCCAAACTTCATTATCCGCTCAGCACGCAGTGCTAGTGCGTCATTATTTTTACATTTGAGAGCACTACATGGAATGGAAAAGGCTAAATTTCAATAGCTAATGGACATGATTGAGAGACATTTCTTTGGTGGGTTTTTCTGCCTCATACTTGCTCTGCTTTTTCACCATGTTCCAGGGGAATGTTATTTTGGCATTTGCAAGCGTAATTTCAAAATTCTATTTCCTATAATTCAGTATCAGAGGACATGATTCAATTTCTTCATTATGATAAATCTCCATCTAAATGAAAAGCCTGGCAGGAATATGTGGTACTTCTCTGTTCTAAACAAAGTGGGTGATTTTGAGCTCACCTGTCCTCATTATTTTCTTATTATTATTCATCTATATTATCAAGAGGAGAGGGCTCTGAAAAAAGCAATTTCAAGATCTTAAGATACCTCGCACATAAAAACAATTTAATCCATCTGCAAACCATGGTTCAATTTTCCCAGTATTCCATGTTCCTGACTGATAATCAGAAAGTCAATCCCTTAATATTTTTACCTGATTATGCCCTCCCAGTCTGTCAGGACAGCCTGAGCACTAGGGGTTAAACAGGGCTGTGTTTAAAACTGATATTCCTGCTCCTTCCTCCTCGTCCTCACTGACACGAGGTCAGGGCCTGGCTCACGTAGATTTGAGATCTCTCTGCCAGTGGTGGATGCGAGTCCAGCCTGGGCAGAGCTGCTGCAGAGAGCAGAGAGGTCTATTAAAGGCAACCAGTTTTAGAGTTGGAGGGTACGACATGAACGCAAGCGCCAGCAGTGGGAGATGTCCACCTTAAAGCAAAGAGAATGTAAGCTCTTCTTTGAGTCTAAGATAATTCTATGTGTAACTCTGACGCTCTAGAAGAGGGGAAAAAAACCCCTTGTTCTTTCTCCTCCAGGATTATTTATTTATTTTGTGCTAAGGAAGCAATTACTTTCCTGGAAAATTATAGAATGTGAAGTTGAAAGCATCTGCAAGGATCACAGAATCACAGAATGGTTTGGGTTGGGAGGGACCTTAAAGGTCATCCCCTCCCACCCCCTGCCATGGGCAGGGACACCTTCCACTATCCCAGCTTGCTCAGAGCCCCATCCAACCTGGCCTTGGACACTTCCAGGGATGGGGCAGCCACAGCTTCTCTGGGCAGCCTGTGCCAGGCCCTCACCACCCTCACAGGGAACAATTTCTTCCCAATATCCAATCTAACCCTGCCCTTTATCATTTTGAAGCTGTTCCCTCTTGTCCTGTTGTTCTAGTTTGAAAGAAAGCTAGTGAGAGACTTCAAGTCAGAAATACAATTTAATAGGAAAGATAAAATAAATGTAATAGTACAAGGAAAAAAAAAAACCCACCGACAGAGTCAGAGTACAAACCTGACCCCCTGACAGTCAGGGGGTTGGCAGCAGTCCAATCAAATGGTGGCTGCAGTCCTCCTGGAGTGAGGGTTCTGTTGAGGCAGTGACTCTGTAGAAAAGGTCTGGTCTTCCTCTGAAGGTCCAGTGGCACTGTAGAAGGGTCTGGTCTTCCTCTGGGAATCCAGTGGGAAAGTCTGCCTCTGGTGTTTGAAATCTCAGCTTATATCCAGGAGGGAATGCTTGGTTCCTCCCTCTGGGCAGAGCACCTCACAATGGGATGATGTAATTTTATCAGCCATGCTGTGATGGCCCATTAACAGAAGATATCCCCCTGGAGGGAGGATGGGTCATGGGAGAGATAAAGAACTCTGCCCCACCTGGTGTCAACAGCTGGCCCATTAACAGAAGACAGCCCCATGAGCTTATCAGGGGTGAGTCATGAAGGAGGTGGGGAACACTGCCCCACTGGTTCCAACAGCCCACAAAGATGGTAACAGAATACAAACCTTTGGGCACATCTTACATTGTAACCTAGGACACCTGTCACTCCAGGCCCTTGTCAAGAGTCTCTCTACATCTTTCCTTTAGGCACCCTTTAGGTCCTGGAAGGCCACAATGAGGTCCCCTGGAGCATGGACCATTGTGAAGACTGTAACACACCAGCTTCTCTAGAAGGCTGGGGGAAACCATATGGAAAATTTTGGAGAAATCCAGGTAGACAGTGCCTGCATCAGCTGAGCAGGATACTTTGTGATGGGTGGCAAGTGGGTTTGTCAAGCACCATGTGCCCCTGTGCTGTGTTTTCCTATTCATGGCCTCAGTTAACTTGTGACAGCCTCTGGGAGAATTCCCTTCATAACTTTTCCACAGAATGAAACAAGACTGATAGGCCTATAATTTCCTGGATTCTCCTTTGAGACGTCATTTTACATCACAGGAGTGACGTGATTCCAGTCTTCCAGAATGTCCCCTGACCACCTCAGTCTCTTCCTAAAGACTATGGGAAGAGGCATCACAATGATGTCAAGCAGCTCTCATAACCCTCTGGGAGGATGTCAAGGCCCACTGATATTTTCTGCAAGGAATGGCACTTGAAGTGAGTTATGAACTATGTTTCCCCAAAAACGGAGGACTCAAGCATCTGTAATAATTCATATGCCAACTCTTCCTTCACTGGTGTTGGGTCCGTGCTGGCCTCAACCTGGATTTTTGCTCCCCAGGCCAGAGGCCCCCAGCTCAGATACTGGCTGTGGTTTTGTTCAGCTCTGACTTTAGTACTTCATGTCTGTGGAGTGCTGCCCTGAGAGCAAGGCGAGGGAGTAACCCAATATTGACACTTGGATCCAGGCATTCTGCTTCCCAGAATCAAGGCCATCACGTATTAGGATACAGTGCTGGGGTTTTGTCAGAATTATAATTGCCAAAAATGCACTGAGTTTATTAAAAGCCATATCCTGATGTCTGTGAGGAATGTGGTGAGACAATCTGTTGCTCACACTACACACACTACAACAAAAGAGGTCATCATCTTAAGGCAGGGATACAGCCTTGTAGGAAAAGAGGAACAACCACTATTTCAGTTTTTAGTCATAAGTGGCTGAAAAATGAATTTAATATAAAGCTCCTCTCTCTGTGTTTGCTCCTTGGCCATAGGAATAATTTTATTTCATTTCTACAAAATATGCTGGCTGACATTGTTTAGAAAGGATTTTATGCGATTATATTCTTGCCCATAACTTTCTCATTAACTGCCTCAGGCCGGACTTGCTTTTGTCATTCTTTACTTATAATTTGCTGTTTATACAGTGCTGTTACCATCTTAAATCCCAGGGTATTCATTTGGTTGTCTCCACCATGCAATTCCACTTAAAAGAGCAAGAAAAAGGACTTGAGTAAGTTCTATAGATGGGAAAATTCATGCAAACAGAGCCATCTGAGAATTCACAATACTTTCAGGGCAAACACATATTGGCATGATTCATTTGAAGTTTTTAAATGAATGTTATTGCTAAAAAAAATTGCAGCTTGCATGAATATTCATGGGAGCAAATAAACTTTCAAACACCAAACTAAACTAATTTCATTAGAATGTGTTTCATAATGGCATTTTGAAGCAGTCTCGCAGCTCTTACTCAAATTATTTAATTTTTTTTAAGCATTGCTAGTTCCTTCCCCATCTGCTAGTACAATGATCTATCACTGGTACTCTGAATTATACTGAATAAAGTTAAGTTACCATAACAATTCTTAAAATACATATAAATAGGAGCCTTGCATGTATTCTACAAGATTACGTGTAGATAAGAGAATCACAGAATCATCAAGATTGCAAGAGACCTTCCAGATCTTTGAGTCAACCTAGTAACTTTTTTCTCCAAGTGAGTATTTGACCAAAATAAAGCTACCCAACAGCCTACAAAAGGGATAAAATCCTGCTTGTTTTAATTCTTATTTAATTACATTTCTGTGGTATTTTCAGGAATGGAATTACAAAAAGTTACTTCTGCAAGTTAGTAGCCAAAAATATTGATTACTCACAAAGATGAGATGGTGAATCATTTAATCCAAGATAGAATTGGAGCTGTTGGGAAACATCCCCCTTTACACCAAAGTTTTGTTTTTGGGGCCTGAACACGTTGACTGAGGCAATCCAGCTGACTGTTCTTCAACACTTCAGAGAGCAGTCACACTCTTCTCTGCCAGCAGATCCGTGGGATGGCAGCCTCAAAGAGATGAAAACTACATCTGGGAGCTCCTGCTTCCACCAGCACATCTGAATTCAGAGGACAATATTTGCTAAGAGGCCAAGATGCTTCTCAGTGGAGTTCGGAATTAGGGTTGGAGCTGATTCAACAGTTCTGGCAGAGCATTCCCAGAATCACAGCGTATCTGAGCTTGGAAGGGACCTCTGGAGATCACCCAGTCCAACCCCCTGCCAAGGCAGGATCACTCAGAGCTGGTGACACAGGAATGTCCCCAGAGAGGGAGACTCCATGACATCCCTGGGCAGCTGTTCCAGTGCTCTGCCACCCTGCATGGAAAGAAGTTCTTCCTCATGTTGAGATTAAACTTCTTGTGTTTCAGTTTATGGCCATTGCTCCTCTTCCTGTAGCTGGGCACCACTGAAAAGAGTCTGGCACCATCCTTTTGACACCCCCTTTGAGATATTTCTCTGCAGGAAAAGATTTCCAAGTCAGATGGGTCACTCTATTCAGTCCTGATCAAGCTTAGAAATAAAAACCTTGACTGATTCACACAAAAGTTATTTTCACTTAATTGCAGGATTTTTCGAGCTAGTGTAAATGCACTCCCTAACCATGTGTGTGAGACAGCCACTGAACCCCTTCTTAGTTATCTGTGATTCCCTCTCTATTCCTCTCTTTAAATCCACCTTGCTAGCTTAGCAGCTCTCTTCAGCAGTATCTGTGTGCTCCTCTGCTCTTGACTCCTGATTTGAAACTGTGCCACTCTTTAGAGTTTCTTTATTCCTTACCCTCTGGAAAATATATTTCTGACTCTCCTGAGTCCTGTTTTCACTAAACCCTCATTGAAGTGAATTGAGTCAAATAATTCTAGAAACACATATGAATGATACTATGGAAAATAAGGTGAGATGGTTTCCCTCTTCAGTCGTCCACTCAACACTTTTGCACTAAGACCAAGTATCTGACTGAAATCTCTTTGACTTTTTTCCAGTGTGAACTGTCATATTATTTAATCACGCAGAAATGCAGTTCTGACAGTGGAGTTGATTAAAAACAGCATCCCGGGTTTCCATTTGTGCTGTGGCTCCAGTTCATGTGCGCTGTTTAGAAAAGAAATATCTTATTACAGATATCTTTTTGAAACTTGAATGTGGAAGTCAAGCTCTCTCCTCATTTATCTTCATCAGTTAATGGTTGTGCAAGCCACCTTTGGAATCCCTTTGTTGTCTTCTCCTGGGTGATATCTCTATTACCATCAAATGTGTTCATCAGCTTCCTCTCTTACCTCTAACTGACTGACTTTGCCAATGTACCTGCCAAGAGCACTCTGGTGTTTCTCCTCACAGCCTCACTGCCCTTCAGAGACAGATTCAGCATGGTATTTTTGGTATTTTCACACTAGGGGTTCGTAAGAGAGAGGAGAAGGCAGCTCTGTCTCTCAGTGCTTGGCAACTCTGCCGCTCCAGCATGGAATAAATGCTGGCTTAGGTGAGGTGGGGAAATGCACCAGCAAATATCAGAAGAGAGCTCTTCTGGAGCTGGAAGTAAAAACAGTACAAATCTGAAAGAGCTGGAAAAACAGGTTCCTCTTTGCAGCCATCTAGATTCAAGTAGCAAGTGGAAAGTGCCTGCATATTATTCAAGAGACAGGTTAAATATTTATGATGTATCAGTGACATTTCCACTCATGTCAGTTGGACAGTTTCATTCCAGTTTCTGCATTTATTAGATGAATACCCATTGCAGTCATTCCATGGTTTTTCTCCTGTCATAAGTCTAACACATTTTTACATCTCCAAAAAATGATATTCCAGTCAGCAGAAGACTCTGCCTGAATTGCTCACTGCTTCCTGACACAGTTTAGATAGAGTTGCCATAAGAATTTCAAAGACCTATGGTCTAACTTTGTTGAAACCACAAAACAAGTGTAGGAAACACTGCTGCTCTGTAAGAGCCTGAAACGAGAGATGAGGGACTCCAGGCTGCTCTCCAAAGTTGTTTATTGCATCGTGGGTACAGAGAGCAAGCCTCCAGCTGCCAGCCACAGCTAGAGGCCTGAAGCCAATTTCTGTTCAAATTACAAGGCATTATACACTTTTGCTTTTGCTGAGTATCTTAATACATGATAACCAATCAATGCTACACACAATACCTATACATTTGCTTCTAGCTTATGATAACTACTATCATTACCATACAATTGTCATTATTATCTAACCACAAAGGTAAGTTACAAATTAAGCTCGAAGTTATTTTTCAGTTTTCCTTAACTGACAAATTCTTAGAACTTTGTTCTGTTTGCTACACCAGCGTTTTGTTTGCCCATGGTATCTTTCTATTTCGTAAAAACATATTCTTTATTTATTTATGTTTTTCTTGAAACTTATTTACTTGGTAAAAAACATGTTTTCTGTTTGCAGTCAAACAGATCCTTTGTTCTAGCCACAAAACCTCCTTCCAACTTATCTCCGACCTTTGCCTTCTCAGCTACTCAAGACCCCTGGTTCAGCAAAGCATCTTTTGCTCTATATCAAAACTTGCTTTCATTTCTATTTCATTCTCAGTTTCTACATTTCTGTGAAATCTCCCTGTCAAACTTTCATCCTCCTCAACACTGCTCAAGAAATAATTTTAAGGAGAATTCTAATAAGATTTTTTAATTCTAAGAAGGCCCTTGAAAAACTGCAAAAATCACATCTTTGTGCAAGTTAGCACATTCATAAGGCAAAAACTCTGCCTCCTTCAAAGTTCAGTCTCTTTATGACTGAGAATTTAATTTTTTTAAGCAATCCCATTTATTTTGCAGTAGTTTCTCCAGGGGCACACAGTATAGGGAATTCTTTACCCAATACATTTCATTGAAAATACAAGAAAAAATAATGTGCTACATCATTTAACCTAAACATTGAAAACATCCTCTGCTTTCTGTGACCTCAGTGAAAATTGAGAATGTGCTGTGTCCCCCACCAGCTACCTGGTGTCTTTCTCTAAGCTAAAAGAAACACACACACTGAAGAGGACTTTGATTTACATAAAATGTCAGATGAGTTGTTGTCCTAGGCAGCCTGCTCCAGGCTGAATAGGGTGGGTGGACCAGGCAGTCTCTCAGGTCTCTTCCAACCCCAACTTCCCTGTGAGCTTGTGAAGAAAAATTCCCAATTATTCCCTGGGAAGGGCTCAGGGAGTGGCTGGCACTCCCGGAATGAAGCCTGGTGGTTTAGCCTGCTGGCTGGAAAGCACAAGGGAGGATGTCTCCTGACAAGCTTCCTCTCAAATCAATTTGTTCCCTGCTTTCCTTGGGTGGCTGTAAAGCCCAAGCTGCTGTTTACTTTATGCTGTCCCACTGTTCATTCGCATTCAATGGTCTGTGCATTACTGACTGAGTATACTCTCAGGGCTCCACTTCCCACAGCTCGTGCTGGCTGCAATAACTGCTTTGGGGAAGTTAATGTGAGTTCAGAGCAAGGAAATCCACTTTCTTTTTCTTGCTGGCTAAATAAGCTGTTATATTTCAAAAAGCATGTACTGACTTTGAAGAATAAGTACACCAAAGAGAATTTTCCAGCTGCCCTGACTATTCAGGTATTATACCCTTTTCAGAAGCTGAGAACATTTAACCCCCTCGCAATACCAGTACGCCCTAATAATATGTGCCACTCATCTGTTTTGCAATTGAAGCAAACTATTTCTTGCCTGTTCTACTCCAAACATGGAAACCTATTATTCTCTTTCCTTTACAACAGCCTCTTGTATATCTCAGACTCCACCAGATCCCCCTTCAGTCCTTGTTCAGGTTACCTGGTCTCATTCACATTTTCTCTGCAAACCTTCCTTTCCAAGCGCTGGTTGAACAAATTGCTCTGTACTAGACTGCCCTCTGTGAAACTACATCTTTCTTGAAGTATCATGTCCAAAACTGGGCACTTTTTCATGTGAAACCTGCCTAGTTGTGAACAAAAGTAAACACTTCACCTATTTTTCAGGCCCTAGTTTTGTTCCTGCAACACCACACCATATTTTCCCCCTTCTGAATAATTTTATCTCATCAATGGAGCTCCTGCTTGGAGTCTACTGCAGTCCACAGATCCACTTTTATGGAACTGCTTCATACCAGAAGTTTCCCAGCCTAAATTTCTGAGGGTCATTATTTCTGCCCAGCTATAATACTCTGCATTTCTACTTTTCTTATCACACCTGACCAAGTCTTGCTTTTTACGATTGATGGGTGTGCAGTATCAGGCCTGTGGAGGCTGAAGCCGGAAAAAAGCAAGAATTCCAAAGGCAACGGGTGACTATGTGAGTTGCGATACTACTTTGGAGTGAGCCAGGACTTAAAATAAAGAGAGCTATTTAATTCAGGCTGGAAGGGCACTGAAAGCTCTGAAACAGGAAACATGCCGTGTGAAAAAACCCCCACCTTCTGATCGTGGCTTTGCAGGGACCATATTGTCCTGGGGGTTATTGGTACTGGTGACTGTGAGAAATAGTTGTGAATTCTAGCTGAGCCACTAAGAATCCAAAGGTCCTTGGATAGGGAGAACCAAACCTATCAAGCACCCTATCAGGTGTTCTTTAAATAATCTTTCACTTTGGGGAATTTTTCTCACTTCAGTGGCATTTCCCACTTGGAAGTTATCAATATATGTGGGGTTTATTCTGTTTCTACTACTATTTCCTTCACCAAACCCACTTTGCTGGCTCTGTTCTTCTCCCTAGTTTGCCTCAGAGATGATTCAAGGGACTCCAGTTACTTTTCTTCATGCAGAACCTGATATAACAGGGCTCATCTGCTTGGCATGTAGCCATCAGGTGACTAAAATGTTAAATAAAGGGCTGAGACCTTCCTCAGACTCACAAACACTATGAAAGACTATTTAAAAATGTGGCTGCTGTAAATATCTTTTATATCTAACACAAGCAAAATGAACCTGCTTGTCAGTAAAAGCATTACAAAGTAGCAGGAGACATCAGAGAGGGATGAACAAGTTATTTTTAAAAGGAAAATAAATCATGGCTCATAAAAATGCTGTGATACCAACATGCCAAAAGCAAGGAGGAATCTGGTGAAATACAGTCAGGACACAGGAGAAGTCTATCAAGGGGGAAGGAAGACTGAATCAGGATTGTTCCTCAGCATCATCTGAGCATGTATTTTACAGAAAATTGCAAGTTCTCATTTCAGAATAAGGCAACTAATTTCAATGCATACCTATAAATCATCATAACAGACCTCTTGCTTTCAGATATGCAACAGATCAGGAGATACTTTGTTTCTTAAACAAAGGTTGTCTCCCTCGCTGTCGTTCAGTATTTTTCATCCCAAGGCTTTGAGAAAGATCTGGCTTATATTGCTGTCTCACCTGGCAGCAATGCTGAGACACAGCAGAGACAACTCTGGGGAATGTTAAACTTCCACAATTTTTTTTGGTGTCTTTACAGAGCAGAATTTCTGATTCTGAGGATACCCTCCCGTTGGTAGAAATACAACACGCCAAACCAGAGGACAGAGCTTCAGGAATAATCGTCAATTAGGAGTGACCCCCCCAAAAAAATCCCAAAAAAACCCCCAAACACCAAGAAAAGAAAACCATGAAAAAGCTCATTTATTTTAAGTAGAAATGAGGTTCTAAAATATCATTTCCTGGACTTGAGGAAACAGGAAGATGTTTCCAGCTTTTTGTCCCAGTGACAGCATCTGTCCTTGGGCAGGCATGAGGAGCTCTGATATTTTTTAGCTCTCTGATTACAGCTACACGTAAGTAACTGTACTGGATTGATGTTCTTGATTTCTTGAACAGTGATGGGTCATAAGGTCCTGGCCATAAGGTCAATGGGAAATTTATTCCAACTTCCCTAAAGCATCTATTTACACTATGCCTTCCAACCATGTGGCTCTGCCAGCTGCTGGAGGGACTTCCCAGCCACATTTCCTGCACAGTTTCCCTGTCCTCACATCCATTTATGTCCACTTAAGCTTTGAGAAGGCTTTTTTTTTTTTTCAAACTGTTAGTTCCCACAATGACTAACAGAAAAACTAGGATGTAGGTGCAATTTCTTCTGTTCATAATAAATTAAAATTGGAAGAGGTGGTAAAGATGACAATATATTCTAGTAAGGATTTGTTTAATTTATCAGATGTGTCAGGACAAAACAGTTTAAAATGTATTTAAGAGGTTCCCTCTGTATTGGCAATTAGATTCCCAGCACAGTATGTTTAAATACAAAGATAAACATATCTAAAAAAACATAAAACAAGGTCATCTTTCAAGCTTATCTACGTGAACTAGAGAGAAATGGCAGGTCTCACACCTCAAGAGGAATTTAAACTCTCTTATCTTAAGAGCCACATATTTCCAGAGAGACAAATTAGCTGTATATCCCAGAAATGCACATGCACGCATGTATTTTATACTCAGTGGGTTGCAGAAATGAATCTGCACCGACGGTTTTGAACAGCAAGGAAAATTAAAAAAAACTTCTGAGATATGCCTTCCAAATTCCTATTGTTCCATTTGTGTAGAAAATTCTTCTGCTCTGAAGGTTACTGATTTCTCTAAGAAGCAAAAATAAAGGAAGGTGGTGAGGAACATTAATTAGGCTGCTGCTTCACAACAATACTGCTTGTTATGAAATCATGTTTGAAGAATAAAGATTATTATTATTAAATAGAATTTATTAGCTGTACAGCACAGAGTTGAACCTTTTTTTAACTGGGACGGTCTGGGAAAGGAGGCTAGAAGGGAGCCAGTGCATTTAACTGTGTCAAAATCAAGTCAATTACTCAGTGATCCTAAAGGAAAGTTAGAAATTCAAATATATTCAGGTTCAGCCTGTTCTCTGTAGAAATTCAGTACACAAATGCTTGATAATACCTAACATTAAATAGAGGCTTATGCTGCAATGTTTACACAAGGCTTTCCCAAAAATGCACTCCACCACCATGAGACCACCAGGCAGGGACTGTGCCCGGGGAGGCTCTCCTGCTTCCCAGACATCTTTGCTCTGGGGATTCCTGACAATCTCAGTGAAGAACACATAAGAGTTGTTATTATTAAAACCTGGGAAGAGGACATTACACAGAAGCCCTAGTCACATTATAGGTCTCTGCAAGTCTGATTTATGGTGATACAAGTCAAAAGAGGAGAGATCAGAGCCAGTTTTAATATGCTGGAGTACTGTGTTTTCTCAGGACTGGGCCTCTGGGATAGACAAAAGATGACTTAAATTGTGAGTGCTGACAGGCAGCTGATAAGGGTCTGTACATGAGTGAATTTCTAAAACTGAACTTTTGCACTCCCAGGCACAAGCCTGAAACTGGCTGGAGGCAGCCAGGAAAGTCTGGTTGTAAATTTTGATAACACCTGGACAAAATGAAGGTGACACATCCTGAATCCTTCAATTCACATTGCCAGTGAAAGTACCAGGAGCAAGCAAGGCTCCAATTAGCCTGAGCCAGCAGTGTGTCCTGGGGACAAGGAGGCCATTGGGATCCTGGGTGCCTTGGGAAGAACACTGCCAGCAGCTCAGGGAGGTGATCCTGCCCCTCTGCTCAGCCCTGCGAGGCACATCTGCAGTGCTGTGTCCAGCTCTGGGCTCCTCAGGACAGGAGGGACAGGGAGAACCTGGAGCAGGGCCAGCGGAGGCTGCGGAGATGATTTAGGGCCTGGAGCATCTCTGACAGGGAAAGGCTGAGGGAGCTGGGGCTGTGCAGCCTCGAGAGGAGCCCCAGCTGAGAGGGGCCCTCAGCCCTGGGTGTCCCTGTCTGCAGGGAGGGCTCCGAGCAGGGCCCAGGCTCTGCTCCGGGGGGCCCAGCAATGGCACCAGAGGAACGGGCAGGGACTGATCCCAGGAAGTTCCCCCTGGGCAGGAGGAAAAATTTCTTCCACAGATTGCCCAGAGAGGGTGTGGAGTCTCCTCATTGGAGCTATTCCAGAACCATCTGGACACAATCCTGTGCTGTGTGCTCTGGGATGGCCCTGCTGGAGCAGGGAGGTGGCACCAGTGACCCACTGCAGTCCCTTCCAGCCTGACCCATTCTGGGATTCTATGATATTCTTTCCAAGGCTCCAAAATCATGCAAATTACCCATAGTCTTTCACAGAAAGCCTTCCAAAATCAGAAAGCCTACTTTGCTGACTAAAAAGAGAGGGAAAGATGCAGAAATCTCTGCTTCCCTGCAGAAGAGCAGCAAAACACACGGATAAACTGACCTCCCACTAATGAGACATGAAGCAATGCCTTCCTAATACCAGCTCATGACACTTGAAGGACCTAACTCCCTAGAAATAATAATGAAATGAAATGAAATGAAATTAAATTAAATGAAATTAAATTAAATTAAATTAAATAATGAAATGAAGTGATGAAATCTTGCTACTGCCTCCGAATTATTTTCCCTTTTGTTAATTTTGGACACTTTTTCAAAGTTTGATCTGATCTGTTCTTCCAGGTTAGAAATTCCTCTGATAACTTACTGCTTGTTTAAAAAGCAGGTGCACATTTTCTACTGTCACTGGGCTTTATGCAGCCACATTTTACCAAGGTTCATAGTCCAGTTTGCAAGCAGACACTGCCACAGTGGCACAGGGTGGTGTCTCCCCTCATTTTCATCTGGCTCAGGCAAAATGACCATCCTTGCCTCAGAGCACCAAGACAGTCAAATAAGGAAATAAGGAAAACCAAAGGCACATTCCCAAATGTTATTTAACATTTAACATGACAAAAGAGCTGGAGTTTTGTCACTTTTTGCTACTTACTCTTAATTTTGCCAGTTGAAATATTAAATACACCACTTGCAAAGGTGTGAGATCAAAAGGACAATTGTCAGTATGCAATAAGATGTCTAGCTGGTCTTTTAATCTCCACAGATCCAATCAGCATCAATCCTTTGCAAAAAAAAAATCACTTCTGCCAATAGGTCGATTTAGTTTAAATTGATACACAAATAATCGATTTTAAGGATCAGAGCTTGAGTCATAGAAACTTGGCAGTGACTTCTTTGGGAAGAACAAGTTTTCCTACAGATTTATTTTAAAAATTTATATTAAAGAATCCCCGACATCTGTGTTGGTTAAATGATAAAACAGATTGCAAGAATAAGAGTGTTTAAAAAACCTGTCCTGAGGACACCCTGGGGCAGGGCAATGACAGCATAATATACTTACTGTCACTGAAAACATCTGAGTAGGATGTTAATTCTGTGAAACATTGTGTGCTTAATTAGTCCCCTGGGTCTCCAGGAACTGGCTTTTGTCTGTAAATCTGCAAGCTACTGCATGAACAAAGTGAGCTGAACAGTTCATTACAGCTCTAATTAACAGATTCTGTACATAAACTAAGGTTATGGTCCTGACAGATGACAAATAAGCACAGGCCCAACATGTCATCTTCCAGGCTGGGTTCTTTTCCTTGGAGTTTTCCAGCTATCAGTCCTGGGGCACTGACAGTCACAAGGCTACTACAAAACTAAACTGGTAATTTTAATGACCTTATTTTAGAATGCTGGCACAGGCTGCCCAGAGAAGCTGTGGCTGCCCCATCCCTGGAAGTGTTTAAAGCCAGGCTGGATGGGGTTTGGAGCAACCTGGGATAGTGGAGGGTGTTCCTGCCCATGGCAGAGGTGGGATGAGAAGGGCTGTAAGGTTCCTTCCAACCCAAACCATTCCATATTTCACAGTCAAGTTTGGGGTTTGCCCCTTAGCATGCACGCTCTGTTCAGATACAGCAAATAAAAACATATAAAAACATCACTGGACCAAAGTTTACAGATGTCTTGACAAAATACAATCCTCTATATAAAATATTTTCTAGTACACAGGAAGAAGCAAGCAAGCATATTGATATTTTTGAAATATAAGGCATGGAAGAAATAAACACTATAGAGACAAAATTATTTGAAAGCTTTTAAAATGTGAATTGATGGAATTTGAATTTCAGTTCTCCTGATTTAACACTGATTTGAAATGGAGATGTGCAAATTGGTCTGAACCCAGTTTGGTTCTACAATAACTACACAGATTTTAAACGAATTTTTTCTAATTATTTTTCAGCCTAACCTTTGCCAGTCCCATCCACAGCAGGAAAAGCGTGCACATGATGATTTATATTGCTGGTGGATGTGCTGGGAAACCTTTGCTGAGATTATAAAGCCTTTTTATCATTCAAAGTCTCACAGCAATGCTGGAAAGACAGCAGTGAAGTGGAGGAGAACTGAGAAAGAGAAATCTGCATGCAGCGGTTACATCCCAGAGAATTAACTGTGTTATTTAGGTACTATTAACAGTATTCTCCAAAGGAATGTAAATTTATGAGTCATATCATATAATTTGTTGAACTTTTGGTATTTGATGAAATACTCTGTGTGAAGGAATTGCACATTCTCCTTGGAGACCACAGAATAATTTACCCTTTGCATCATATATCTATACTGTGTTTATATACTGAAACATTTTCCAGAAGTACAGTTAAGTTTGGGATTAGGATTATTTGAATGAACAATTTGGTTGATATGAAATCTGAAATACCTCCAATTATGCTTAAATTCTTAAATACCATTTGATGCTGAGAGTTCATTCTTGGGAGTAGCTATGACTTCATAGAAAATGAGCAAAGTGAGCAACGCTTTAAAGAAATACTGTAGAGCTGGTAACTAATGCTTAGTGCTATTCTGCTAATTAGCTGGCAGCTTAGAGAGTGGAATTAAGCAATTAATTTCCTCCACAATAACGTTAGTGCTTCCAGTGGACAGTGATGTACCATGCAATCTACTTATGTCAGGAAGGGAGAAGATAATAACCTTCCACCCTCAAATATTTGTATTGTAACTTAAGGCAGTTAATGAGATGGGGAATCAGGTTTATGCAACAAATGTAATAAGAAGATAGACAAAGCTTCCCACATTATTTTTTAACCTTTCAATTAAAGCCTGATCCAGTAGAAGACACTGAAAGATTTGCTGCTGGCTACAGTCTAGGGAAACTTTGGACATCAAAAACTGTTCCTTGGTTATACCTCAGGGTAAAGCATCTACAGCCACACCCTGTGATGGTGAATGGTGCCCCATGCAGCTGGCCAGGCACCAGTGGGGCTCTCCGAGGCTCGGTACTGGGGCCAGTCCTGTTTAATATCTTTACTGATGATCTGGACAAGGGGATTGAGTGCACCCTCAGTCGTTTCTCAGATGACACCCAGAGCTGGGTGGGAGTGTGGATCTGCTGGAGGGCAGGAAGGCTCTGCAGAGGGATCAGGACAGGCTGGATCCATGGGCCCAGGCCAGTGGTCTGAGGGTCCACAAGGCCAAGGGCCCGGTCCTGCCTTGGGTCACACCAACCCCCTGCAGCTCCAGGCTGGGGCAGAGGGGCTGGAAAGCTGGGAAAGGCCCTGGGGGTGCTGGGGACAGGGCTGGACATGAGCCCAGGTGTGCCCAGGGGGGCAAGAGGCCAAGGGCAGCTGGGCTGTGCCAGCCATGGGGTGGCAGCAGGGCCAGGGCAGTGACTGTCCCCTGTGCTGGGCACTGCTGGGGCCACACCTCAGATCCTGGGGGCGCTTCTGGGAACCTCAGGACAAGAGGGACATTGAGGGGCTGGAGCGTGTCCAGAGAAGGGAACGGAGCTGGGGAAGGGTCTGGAGCACCAGGAGGGGCTGAGGGAGCTGGGAAAGGGGCTCAGCCTGGAGAAAGGAGGCTCAGGGGGGACCTTCTGGCTCTGCACAACTCCCTGACAGGAGAAAGCAGCCAGGTGGGGTCGAGCTCTGCTCCCAGGGAACAAGGGACAGGACAAGAGGAAACGGCCTCAAGCTGTGCCAGGGGAGGTTCAGGCTGGACATCAGGAGGAATTTCTTCCTGGAAAGGGTTGTCAGTCACTGGAAGGGGCTGCCCAGGGAGGTGGTGGAGTCTCCATCCCTGGAGGTGTCCAAGGCAGGACTGGACATGGCCCTCAGTGCTCTGGGCTGGGTGACAAGGTGGGATTGATCAATCTCAGGGTGGACTTGGTGTTCTTGGAGGGCTTTTCCAACCCAGTGATTGTGTGATTCTATGCCCTTGAGAGCAATGAGGCTCAGTAAAATCCAGTGCATTTCATTAAAGTGCTAAAAGTGTTGCTGAGTAATATCTCCTGATGACTCGGAACATGCCAAGTTAACTTTATGTTTACAGCAATTCATGTGTGTGACAGCATTAAGGGGAGAGTAAGATTTTTGTAATTACAAAGGTTGACAGCAAAAGGCTTGATAGGCTTGATTTATTCTTGATAGCTGCATAGTTCTGTTGGATTCTTTCATTTCAGTCTTTTCCTTAGAGTTATTAGAATTGCCCCAAATCAAGTTGCCTGTTAAAATCTCCTCTGCAAAATGCTTGATTTTCTTCTGCTAAACCCCTTTAGAACAAAAGGATTTATGTGCATTCACTATTTACTGTGACACCCACTACAGCCATATAAACTCAGAGAATGTGAAGCACAGCACTTACAATTTGCCGTGCACAGAAATTTTGATGGACAGGGCAAAAACGGGAGAGGCAGTTTTGCTTTCAGCTTGATGGAGCTTAGCTACAAACAATTATTTTCATGATTCAGAATAAATGTGTAAAAAAGGTAGCAGCTAAACAACATTGACCTCATTCAGTTGCTGAATCTTTCAATTTATGGCAAACAATTGAAGAGCTCATGGCATTATTCACTGATCCTGTTCAAAGACTAAACTTTAATGTTCAACTATGTAGCGTATTTGCTAAGGGGACCCAATGCCCTATGGCACCACCATGGGTAATTTTTACCTTGAATTCGTCCATATAAATTATTTTGTGGAAAGCTAAAGTGTGCAGTGAGAACTTATAAATCAAATAATCTTGTAATAACTCTGTGCTTAGTGATACCATATACTAGACGTCAAATTCATCCAGTTTAGATGTTCTGAAGTGCTTCATGGCAAACTATTAAACCCCTTCCCCTTCTGTGTGTTGATGCCCTTGATTTGTCTCTGCATTTAAATGGAGTGATTTACAGTTCTACAATTCAGCTGCAGAGGAGATTTGCAGTTCAAATGCTCAATCTCTACCTTACAGAGGAACAAAACAATATATTCTCAAAATTACAGATTCTGTTCTTTTGGTAAAAAATTAGTTTTATAAGAATTGAAAACTGAACCGAGTTATTTAAAGGCAAATACTAAAATGTTTCTTCTATCAAAATAAAAAAAAATCTTTTCTAGAATCATCTTCTTATGAGGTAATGAGAGATTTTGCACAGCTAAAGCTCAGTGGTGTCTTAGGTAATACTTGTGTTGAAATACCGTTAGGATTATGAGTTATTTTTCTTATTTATTCTTAACTGAAAACTTTTTCTTCAGCTGGACTTTGAAATAATGCACTGTGTTTTAAATACATCTCAAGAACTTTCTGTAAAACAAGCAAACCCAGGGCACTTCTTGCTCCTACTAGTGCCACAAGAAGGCTTCAGTAAGAATATTTCAGTTGATTCTAAGTGAAAATCTATTAAAATTGAAGCAGATACAACTTTTCAGTGATTTCATTCACACTCCTGCTAAAATCATCTGACTTAACTGCAGTGTGAATTATTAGACAGTGTTCAAATTTGTACTAAATGAACAGAAAAATCAAAATTATGAGAATAGTGAACTTCTCTTCTTAATCTATCACTTCCTTACCTTTCAATTAATCTATTTTGTTTTTTTTTAAATTGTCCTCACAGCACTATAGCACTAACCCAATTCCTAGATTTGTGAAGGAAATGCAGAATGCCCATCCCAGTCCTTCAACTGCCTCCAGGGATGGCTGTTTAATTTTAATGAGGACAGATGTATCATTTTGATTTTCATGCAGCTTTTACAACAGCCCTATTGTGAGCACTGTGGATGAAGTCATGGAGCAGGCAGGTCATCAGGCTTTCAAGGTGTGCTAAATTATTTGGACACAACTGACGCATCTGTGAAATGAATTTAGGAGACAGCCTCCCTCATGAATACTTGGAATCCTTTCTATTTCTCACACTAAGATTTTGGTGTGTTTGTTTCTTGTGCTGTGTTTTCTCTACAAATAATGTCATTTTTAGTTAAATTATCCTTTTACTTCTTTTAAGAGCTGAACATAGTTTTGTGTTATGAGATGCATCACAGGGAAGGTCTGGGCTGACTGGGGCTGTGGTCTAAAGATGAAACACCAGTCAGGTGTCTCAGGGGACTCAAAATCTAGATAAGAAGGACAGATAGAGGAAAATTAGGGATAGAAGAAGAAAATAAACTTCTGTAGGTGGCTACTCCTTAACATCTGTCTGTAATGTCTGGTTTCTTCTGTGGCATCGAAATCATTCTTGGGTGTTCAGTCAGAGGCTGGAGGGGTAGGACTTTCTTGAACACAGCACTACTGCCTTCATGAAACTTTAGGGAATGTAACATTGGAATCTCCTCTCCGTCACCTGTGCTGGAAAATGGCCAAGGAAATTCCCAAGGTGTCAGGCAAAGGGAACAGAGCTGTGTAAACTTCATTTTCTTAGGAAATTCACTTGATGAAAAGGTAAAGGACCTACTTCATCTCTCCCAGCAAGCCAGCAACAGCTCCAGGAGGTTTTGCCGGAGTCTTCTCTTGCCCAGTTCCATGTTCTTTCCTGCAGAGGTCTGTGGTAGAAGGCCAAAGCCATAATCTGACTCTTGCTTTTCAAGTTCTACTGTTGTTTGCTTTCTCTGGATTAGAGCAACACAATCATATTTTACAAGGTCTGGTACCCTCCTTACTTCTCTCCAGGCTGCTTTCTGAATTTGATGTCCCTTGTAACTGTGAAGCTTCTTTTTTACTGTTCTTTCTGTGAGGAATCTGACAGGCAGGGCCTAGGCGCTGCGGAAGATCTCGTGATGTTACGGCAAGGGACAGGGCCCCTCAGCTCCTCTCCTCTCTAGATATGTTATCTCCTAAGACATACCAGCCCTCTTCCTGGAATGTAACCCCTCCTAGTCCCAGTAACTTTCCACTGCCCCTACTAACCTCCTGAAGAAGACCGGTACATCCCCTTGTGACGTAGTGAGACCCTCTCTATATATGTGTACCCCTCGAGCTAATTAAAGTCTTTGATCGTCCATCGTGTCGATGCCTGCGTGTCTTAGACCCGAGCCGTTCAAAAGGAAGTCGAGCGACCGTGCTGTCCCTCCACCCCAGGCCACCCTTGTCTTGATTAAGAGACAGCATCTTTCTCAGCCATTATTTAACTGAATTGATTCTTCTTTCTCTCACTCTCTCTTTCCACCTCTCATCATCCACTTTCATCTCATTCACTTTATTTAACATCACTTTGAAGGAACGAAGGTGATGCAGGAGCGCTAGTGTGAATGATAGAAAGAACATGGGAAACAAGCATTATATAAGCAGCAGAATATGGAATATGTCGCTTCAATGTTTATTATTTGACCTGTCAATATTCTGATAGGCTGATAGCAGCTGAGGGTGCCTGATTTCTCTTGGGATTTTAAGCGCTCCTAAATAACAGCTGCTACCATGATGCTACCACCAAAAGCCCCAAATAATGTGATACAGAGAACGTGAAGTTTTCTTCTTCGCATTTATTTTTATTGTAGATTTCACATCTGTAAAAATGTTGTCAAATCAAGATCTTTGAGACCATGTAATGACAGTATTTTTCTCTCTAGATGTGATTGAGATTCACAGGTGTCAGGTGTGAGACCACAGAGGCTCAGACTAATGATGTGGAGTCATCAGTGGCTCTGGTGGGCAGATTTGAGTGCAATCACAAATCCAGTCCTTGAAATCAACCTCACATAAACAACCTTTTCATGAATGTTCCATCTCAGTATTTAACAAATGCAGGTTTTTTACAGAAAGCAGAGAGGCTAAATGGATCATAAGGAAAGTAAACTCTTACAACAATGAATAAGAAGGGAAGTTCATCAGCTGCAAGTATGTAGTTGTTATCACTGGAGTACTCTGACCTTTCAAAGCCTTTGCCAGCTCTGTGAGGCTGTCCTCACACTTAACAGACAAAAGAGACCCTGAGAACATTATATTCCCAGCCTGCAAACATTTGCATCAGACTTATTAGTTCTGATTCTCTGTGACGTGGAGCCTGATTACATCTGAATATCTTCTCATAATAAGAGGAGTTACTGACACCATGTCACAACCACCACTCTGTTCTGATTACATTTTGATTTTTTTTTCAGGTTGCCCTTCCCCCCGCCCCCCCTTCTTTTTTACAACACTTGCACAGCACACTTGAGCATCTTTTCTTTCACTGCTTGTGGCAGTCTGCTCATCCGGGAGCTGTAAATTATGCGAACAACAAAAGCAGAAAACTGTGCTCATGAGGGCAATTTATCAAAACCATGTATCACAGAATCACAGAATATCCTGGGCTGGAAGGGGCCCACAGGGATCATGCAGTCCATCTCCTCTCCCTGCACAGACACCCCAACAATCTCACCCTGTGCCTGAGAGCCTTATCCAAATGCCCCTGGAGCTCTGGCAGCCTTGGGGCTGTGACCATTCCCTGGGGAGCCTGTTCAGTGCTCCACCACACTCTGGGGGAAGAACCTTTTCCTGATATCCACCCTAATCCTCCCCTGACACAGCTCCAGCTGTTCCCTGGGTCCTGTCCCTGGTCACCACAGAGATCAGTGCCTGCCCCTCCTCTTCTGCCCTATTGCACTGTAAAAAGGAAACTTTCCTTAGTTAATATTTGCTCAGAATTTTTAGGGCAGAAAGAACCATGAAGTTGCCGCGCTATAAAAGATCTGTGACCGCTCAACAAATCTTGACTGCCTTTTGATAACTCTGTGGCACCCTGGAGCTTTGCAGTGTGCTCAGACAAAGCTGGGAAGGAGGAACAAACCCAGCTATCTGTGTGCAAGGAAAAGTGCCAGAAGGCACTGCCGATGTGCTAATGGCCGCTGCTGATCTGACTTCAGACAGGACATTATTCTTGCCTTCACCTCTCTTTCCTGTCTGTAAAGTGGGGATGGAGCTTAGGGGTGTTACCAGTGCTTTTGGGAAGCATGGAATTCAGGTTCAGAGCAGACAGTGGCAGGTGAACACCTCAAATATACATGGTTTCCAGTGAATCCTGAATCCTACCCTGGTCACCTCCTTACAGGTGTCGATCCTGGCTCTGCTGCAGCTGCTCTGTTGTACAGCACATCTTCTCCACATGCAAATACTTGGAGGTGTGCCTCCCTAAGACACAACCAAAGCAGCTGGAGGCAGAAGCTGTCCACATCAAAGTTAACGATCACTTTGGGGTTCAAAGTGTAAGGAGCTTTGTCAGGACTAGGTCGAGCCTACAGAGTGGGTGTTTGCCAAGTCCATGTACCTCTGAAGGCAGTGCAGGCACTGCAATCCCTCCTGCTTAGGAATACAAGCCTTTTAAAGAGGTCTGAAGATTGGCTGCTCCATAAATATGGATCAGGGAGGAAGTGCCTGTTTTTGCTGCTCTGATTATTCAGTTTGCTGCAGGAGTTGCTGATCTGATGTCTCATGACAGGCCTCCGAGTCAATACAAGTAGTGGGGATGTTGCTGAGGAATAAGAACTCAGCAAAACTGATGGCTGGAGCTGAAGAAGACACTGCAGAGAGAATCCTGGACTACCTCTACAGTAAGACCTCCTGCAAAATATCTCACTATTTATTTGTGAAGCACCGCAGAGATGCAGCTTTGGACATTTTACCTTAAGTTTCTGTGCATCCTGCTACCCAGTCAGAGAGAAATATAACTTTTCCTTTTTTTCATTTGCCACCAGCTGACAGAATAAATATCATTTTCCTGTGCTCCGGCATCTGGGATGCCCTTTTGTCCCCCATGTACTCTGCTCCACACACATCCTCTCTGCACCCCCAGTGCCGTGCTGCTGCCTGATATGAAAACAACGAGAGACTGGGGACTAAGCTCAAAGCCTGACATTGTGCTGAGAGAATCGATTAGCAGATAACACCTTCAGTAAGTGATGTACACGGAATTTGTCTTGTGTTAGCTCTAAAGGATCTGAGTGACAGTAATGACTTCTGTGGCTGTACCTGCCCAAAGCTTTCAAACACAGTTATTGGAGAGTCACACACTTAGCACAGCTGGTGGTGGGGGCCTGTAGAAATTGTGAAAGTTCTTGGGGTTACTCATTTTTCTAAGAACCTGTGTTTTTTTAATCCCCACCAATTTGCCTCACTGGAAGAAAAATCAAACCCCAGCTATGACTCAACAGTAAACTGAATAAATGAAAAATAAATGGCATCCTTATCATTGAGTTGCAGTGACTTTGAAAGAGTGCAGAAACACACTAGGAGTAGCACGTACTTCTCAGATTACAGTGTTTTCTTTTTGGGTGATACAGGAAGCAAAATTATTTAAAGAAAATAACGTCCTTTGTTTACAGTGATGGGAGGTTAACAAGGTTTTAAAGCATATTAGGGTACTAAAGGAGCTATTTAGGAAACCAATTTCCTAAGGTACAAATACACACCTACAAATAAATATGTAATAATATATATAAGTATGAATAAGTACTGTTGGTACTCAATCTAAAATCTTTTTTATTTCTGCCAAAAGAAAAAGAATTGTGGAAGGTTTGCACTTAAGCATATATTTAAGCAGATAAATGGAAATATTTCCATTTTGGAGCATAAAGTTATTCTAGGAAAGTGATTGCCATAAGAATATGTCTGAGACATATTGTGTGGTGGAGTTTTTCTTTATAAACAAACAAACAAACAAAGAAGTAAATAATTATAGGCTAAAGGAGCTCTTGCAAACTACCAGAAAACTGTGTAACAGAGCAGTAAGTTAATAGTGCTCCCGAGCTCAATCTGATTAGTTTTCTTCATTACACAGCCAGATAGATACTTCTGTTTTTTCTGTTTGTTTCAGAAGGATTTCAAAATCAGCTATCAAAGAGAGAATCTTAAATTAAGCCTAATTCTGCAATTAGAACCTGAGGCAAAGAGTCTCCAAGTGAAACCAGCTCACAGTCACAGGCTTACCTTTTTTCCTCATTTAACTGAACTGACAAGATGGCATTAAAGTTAACGTTAACGTTAACGTTAAGCACAATCTGCACAGCCTGGTTCCCAGAGAATGAGAACACTCTGAAAAACACAAGATGACCCTAAATATTTCCTCCAAAGAGCTGAGACTGTGTAGTCAGCACTGGTGGCTGCAGCTGCCCATGGTTTCAGCTACCCAGCTGATCAGGGCTGAGAGAGTTTTGAAGGGATAAGCTGGAATTCCTTTCTTCCACCTGCCTGTTCAAATTTGGGAACTTATCCCTTTACAAGGAGATCCCCAGTCCTTGCCTTCTGTCTCTGACTACACACTGGGTGATGCACGGTGGTGGTGGCAGGGGGGTTGTTTCCCAGACTGGAAAGGTGCCTCATCCTGCTGCTCAGCTGCTGCCTTTTTTCACCCCCATTTTCTTAGCTGTTGCTTCTTTCCTTAAGCAAAACCAGTTTTCTCCCATTTCTCAGGGCTATGCTTTTCCTCTGAAGACCAGTGAGTTATATGGGGCACCTGTTCAAAGGCTGTGTCTGTATTTTCAAGAACTTTGCTGTTCTCCCATGCCTTAACTGAGTATCACAAAGAAAAGCAGCATGGATCAAGCTTTGGGCTTTATATTTCTACAAGGAGCTGGTAACCAGTGTGACAGGTCAGGGCTGGGGCCTCATACTGGGAGTATCTGGCACAGTGAGATTGTACTCACAGGTGCAACAGCCTCTTCTTTCACCACACTTCTGTGGGACCTTGGGTAAATCACCTTCTCCCCAAGTCTTGAAGGTTCTTGGGCCTTCATTATTGCCATGCTTTTATTGAATACTGACCCTGAGTTAGGTTCTCTGTAGGAGATGTGAAAGCAACTTAATATCTTGATCCCTAAGCAATGGACAAGCAAAGAGCCAGGAGTTAGGGATGAAATGCAGAAGGCATCTTTTATCTCTGCTCAGAATCCTAATTTATTAGTGGGGGCCTGGAGAGTTTTTTCTATTTTTCTCTGTTATTACATGAACAGAGAAAGAGAGAGAGGGTCTCTTCTATGCTTTGTGGAGGGTTTTGTATAAATAGAATAAATACAGATAATAGACTGAATTTTTGAGTTTTTTACTGGGATCCAAAAGATGAACTAGGCATTTGTAGGGCAAGTAGGTGCCTAACTACCACTTCTTCTTTGTCTTGTTCATAAAATGGCAGTACCACTCTCAGGTTTGAGCATTCCTCAGATCTCAGCCAGCATCTTTCACTGTACGCCTCTTATTCTTTAGATTGAGTTCTTCCCAGCATGAGGAAGAAACAGCTGCCAGAAGCACGGCAGAATATGTGCTGGAGGACAGAAATGTGGTCAAGAAAGATATTGCAGTTTGGTACTTTTGAGACAAAGCAGAGATATCCACCTCCCCAGTTTTGCAGTGTGTAAGTTTAAAGCTGGTTCTGAGCAGGGACTTTCGGTGCCTGGCTGCAGAAGGAAGAATTACCAAGTCTGTGTTAGGAGATGAAGTTCCCTGTGTAAGGGCTCAGGAGAATGAAGCAAGTGCCTGCCCAGGATTCGGGGTAGGCAGCACATTCTGTGACAGACCCTGCAGAAAACTAATGGGCAACACCATCAAGAGGGACATCCGTAAAACCCCTTCTCTCCTCAGATATGGGGACAGCATTATCCACAGATAAGTATCTGGGTAAGGGCAGGATTCACAACATACCATTTTCTCCAGTCCATTTCTCCTCTCACTTTTCCTTTGAGCGCTGATAAATGGTTTGACCTTTCTTTGAAGGCACAGAGTCTGGGCGCAGCTCCATCGCCCTACGGGTGAAGCGCTCACTCAGGAAGTGCAGGACCTGTGTTCCTGCTCCTTTCCAGTAGCCACTATTCCACCTTCTGTACCTTCACTGACATGCTGAAAAAAGGATAGCAGGATTGCAAGGAAACAGTAGACTAGAAGGGTCTCCTGTGACATCCCATGGATAAAACACCCCCCACGTGAGCAGAGGGGATCAGAGCCTGTTCCCCTATGGCCAAGCTCCCTTATGCTGGAGCTGGTGGTACCACAGCAACCAACCTTCCAAGCATGGCTTAGGCAATAACACTGGAAAAGGGATACAGACTCATTCCTTCAACTTTAAAGTATTTTTTAAAAAATTCACAGCAAGAAATATCAAAACAAGGTTTTGAGACACAGATTTTGAGCGTTGCTGTTGTCTGTAGCCCATGTTTGACTGCTTCCACTCCGGTGTTTTCTTATGACCCTTTGTGTGACGGACCAGAGCTTTATATCTGCAGTTCCAGTTTCACTTCTAGTCCACAGCTTTTTAGAATGAGTTTATGGAAATAGGTATCTGCCTGATCCTTCTCCTTTTTTATTGTTTTGTTCTGAAAGAAGGACTTTATTCTGAAAAGCAGCACAGTTTGTTGCCTCTAGTTCTAACAGAGGAAGGGAATATACACTAAGATATTGCAAGGACCGGGCTTGAGCTGCCTTGAGAAAAAGTTGGAAGCTGAGGTATAGTCCAGTGATTTAGCTATAAACCCATTTTTTCTTGGACAACCAGAAGACTTGCCAAGACCTCTAGAAACATTTCTGTGCTTTGAATTAAATCCTTTGTGAAAGTAATCATGCTTGGTGTTGTGAGGAAAAGGGTAAAACTGGAAGAATGTTGAGGACGATGGCAGGTTTGCTGAGTGACCTTGCAGCTGGGAACGCCAAGACCTGGAGAATACCAGTGTGGGAAACCCCATCCATTGTGCTGATTGCAGTTTATCCTCTGGCTGCTTGGAGAAGTAGAACTTTTGTGTAGGTGTTAGGAGAGGCTCAGAGGCCCTCTCACGGACATGCCTGAGCTCCCTATTTCAGGAGAAAGGGGATCAAAACTCAGAGATCATAAAAAGAACAGGGAGGTCACAGGATGGTGGAAAATGACTCATCCTTGGTAAATGGGTGCCAACAGCTGGGATGGACTGAGCCTGATGGTGCCAGCATTCCCACTTGTGTGTCTCCACTCAGATGTTCCCTCAAGATCCTCTGGTGAACAAGGTAATGAAATAAATTTACTCTTTGCATTTGAGACACAGTCTTGCAGCTGTTCTGGCTGCCTGCCTGCATTGACTCCCATGCTTGGGTAGTATTTGCAACTCACAGATAACCAGAAGTTCCAATTATTTCCTTATATCTTCACTGGAGTCTTTCAAAATCTTGCCTTCTTGATTCTTCTGCTCTGAGAAGTGAAGGACCCATCAAGCCCCTGGTGCAAGGAAGGAAGAGTCACCCGGAGAGGAGCAGCTGGCAGTGTGAGCTCTGTAAATATCTGTAGAGTGCAATTGCAGAGGCTCAAGAGAGATTTTCCTCCCCAGGTATCGCTGACTGGCTGTATGAAATGCTGTCATGGCTCTCACACAGCCACAGATGGCAGTGACTGCAGCAATTATTCCAAATTAGTGGCCACTTTTCTGAAGCTTTTGACAATAAAGACTTTATTTACAAACAGATATAGTAATTTCTAGGTGGTGGAGGTCCTGCTGTAAGTTTTTGGTGTCTCCTTCTACTTGCTTGTGCTCAAATCAGATGAAGAGCAGCTGCTCTGGGTCCAACTTCCCGACCCCTGTGTGAGGGAAGAGCTGGCTTTGATCTCTCACCAATAAACAAATATAAGAAAAGCTTTTTCAGTGGATGGGAGCAGTCCTGTTTCCAGGTAACCATGTCCTTTCCTCATGAATCACTATGGAAACCCAATTCCCTCCTTCTGTTTCCTCTAAATGAGAAAGCATGTTTCCCCGCTAGCAGAGAGGGGAACTCTTTGATTTCCTATTCCAATCCTTGACTCCACAATAGCAGAGGGTCACTTTTAATTCTAACGTGAGGCACTTAAATTTCAGCAGTGTTGAAACAGACACCCCAGGAAGTCTCACAGCTGCTTCAAAATAACCTGCCCAAAATGCCTTGAAAAGATATGAAAGCCTTTTTTTCTCTCAGAGAATGGTGCTGTTATGTGCAAACAAAGACGTAGAACACAGCTCAGCTCCCATATCCTCCACCAGCCTCCCCTGGCTGATAAGGTGTTTCCACTCGCACATTAATTGCCATCATGCTTAGCTGATGCGTGGTGGTTTCAGAAGATTTAGTCATGAACTTGAACTGGTCTAAGGTCAGGATGAAACTTTCTGAGCACATGGTCCCCATCTCAAAGTGTTTTCCAAGCTGCTTCCTGCCTGCATTTGTTCAGGTTTTCTCCTTATCAATTCGTGGTCTTATATTGGGTGACATGGAGAAGTGGCCTTATGAAAACTGACATATTGAAACTTGGTTTTGGTCAAAACCCCACCAGGCAGTACTGATCCCACCTATACTCCCATCTTCACTTGGAATGTTCCCATTTACAACAAAAAATAAAGGCAGCAGTGTGTCCCAAGGCCTCAAACATGAGCAGGTGCTTAACTTCTGTTGAAATGCTTTTGACCACAGAAAGCTGATTTTTTTTGTTTGTTGGTTTCCCAAAGTTTTCAGGGATTCTGCCTCTTGATGTTATTTAAGCCCTGTAATATTCAGTGGTTTTGATACCAAAGATCTGTGGTTTTCTTTCTTGGTAACCTCACCATGTGCACAGAGTTTTTAAAACATAAGTTGGTGTATCCAGCCAGTACCTCAGATGGCTTTATCAGCATGCTCCCCTCCCCAGCTTGCACGCTGAAATCTTATCGTCTCCCACATTTCCTCTTGTATATTTATGCGTCTTTATCCTGGGAGCTTTGCAGATCTACAGCCATGAATGATGTTATCCATTCACCCTCACATTCCCATTATTGCTTCCTTTAGAGCAATAAAGATGTCTGAAGGCATCTGGAGTTTCAGACAACCAAGTAAAACAAAACAGCCCTTTCCTGTTATTAGCCTCCATGGCAATCAGAGAATTAGTTTCCACTCTAATAGATTACTTCCAAAAAATTTCCTTTCTTTTTTTAAATTGCTGCCACTAAAGTCAAGGTAGGGGGAGCCATGGGCAGGCAGTATTTTGCACCTCTGTTTCATGTTGCTTTAACATGTTTTCTCATTTTAAAATTCCTAATTTCAAGACAAGAAGAGTCTTCCAGTGGAAAAGCCTGCACCGAGAGCCAAGAATTTCAATATTTTTGCATAATGTTATGAAAATTTAATATCTTGTTCTGGCTGGAAATTTTATTTTTTAAATTTTTAAGTGAACTTTAAAAAAGAATAAAAGGATTATTTTACCTCTGGATATTTTTAAGACCACTTTTTATGCCCCTCCAAGGATGCTACAGTTGAAATTATCAGAGACCAGTCATACATCATGTGCAGTGTTCATCTATTTCTATTTGTAGATACACCCAAGGAGAAGCAGATGTAGCATAAGCAAAAAAACCCCAAAGAGCTGTTCCTAAAAGGTTCTTGCTGGAGGCTTTCTCTTGGCAAGAGAAGCCAACCTTGCAAGTCTTGGGAGAGTTATCTGTGGGATAGACTTGTTATAGATTTCAAAGGCCAGGATTTCACTAGAGACGAAAACCTTGGAGAAGAGCTTCACTTTGGCCACTGCATCAAAGGAGTGGAATGATGTCAAACAAAAGCTAGAAGCCCCTTTCCTGGGGCAGAGGATGATTTTCCTCCAGCAGATACCATGTAAACCAGCACACAGCCTCACTCCAGGTACATCCCTTGCCTTTGATGGATGCCCATCCCAGTTTAAGAAAAGAAAATTCTACTCTTTTAAGTTACTTCATCATGATGCTGCACTCCTTGTCTCTTCTCAGCACAAGGGTCTAGTCCTCAGGAATAGTACAGGCTTGCAACTAACTATAGAAAAAATATGCTTTTGTCTTGCATACCTGCACAAAGCACATAAAACAAGTCTAAAAAGATGTTCTAGAATTATACTGTCAGATGCTGATTGCTTTGCATCACTGGAAGAGCTTTTGCTGCAGTAACCCAAGTAGCTATTTCATGTATTATAATAATGAACAATGTGGAAAAAAATACTCATTGTATCCTTCCAACTTCCATTAACTGTCCTTTTTGACACGCAGTAAAATCCTCCTTTCTGATAAATCAACCAGGCAGTTGGAGAGGAGATTGAAGAAGGGCTTCTGAGTCTCTTATCAAGCCCCATTTCAGATCAGATTTAGTTACTGGTTTCATGCTGCAGTAGCAACACACGCAGGAGCAGCAGCTCTGAAGAGTTCTTGGAGTTGTTGTCATCTCATAAGGAGGAGCAGCTGTGTGGGCTATATGGGCTGTACAAATACGGGCTGGGGCTTTGCAAGTTGAATACAGCTGTAGAAGGCCATTGGGATTCTGGGTTGCATTGGGAAGAGCAGTGCCAGCAGGTCAGGGAGCGATCCTGCCCCTCTGCCCAGCCCTGCGAGGCACATCTGCAGTGCTGTGTCCAGCTCTGGGCTCCTCAGGACAGGAGGGACATGGAGCTCCTGGGGCAGGGCCAGCGGAGGCTGTGGAGATGATTTAGGGCCTGGAGCATCTCTGACAGGGAAAGGCTGAGGGAGCTGGGGCTGTGCAGCCTCGAGAGGAGCCCCAGCTGAGAGGGGCCCTCAGCCCTGGGTGTCCCTGTCTGCAGGGAGGGCTCCGAGCAGGGCCCAGGCTCTGCTCCGGGGGGCCCAGCAATGGCACCAGAGGAACGGGCAGGGACTGATCCCAGGAAGTTCCCCCTGGGCAGGCGGCAGAACTTCTGTCCTGTGCAGTGACCGAGCACTGAACAGAGACCAGAGAGGCTGTGGAGTCTCCTCACTGGAGCTATTCTAGAACCATCTGGACACAATCCTGTGCTATGTGCTCTGAAATAGCCCTGCTGGAGCAGGGAGGTGGGCCCAGATGACCCACTGTGGGCCCTTCCAGCCTGACCCATTCTGTAGGCTTGGAGAGTTCTTGTTCCATGCTCAGCCCTGGAGAGATATCAGAAATGTGTTAACTGCTACATGTTTTTCTGTCTAGCTAGAGAAGGACACATGCATGCACGTGTGTGTTCTGGTATCTTACAGGCACAATTCCATGTCCTATTGGGTGGAAAAAGAACTATGGTTGAGTTCTTGAAGCAGCCCCTTACGAGAGGTGACCGTCAGGATGTCTCTCTGCTGGCAGTGCACACCTGCCTTGTGTAAACCCTGCACTGTCCAGCCAAGCTCCAGGACCAGCACAACTACACCCTTGCAGAATTCCTGTTGAATATCCAGGAGGAAAGCACTGCACTAACGCCTGGGGGGCTGCTTCAGGAGTGCAAAGGTGCTGCCTCTTGGTGTATTGAGCTGTGCACTGTCACAGTGAGCCGGTCACTCTGCTGCAACCATTCCCTCTGCTGCTCTTCACAAAGCATATTTCACAACACAACTGAGGATTTTTAAATGGTTTTGTTCATAGATGCTCCCCATGTCTTTTTAAACATTCTCTCAATATTCTAGTTTTAATGTTCCAGTGTTTTTGACAAAGGACAAAATAGGAAAAGCAGCAGCAAATTAATTTCTCTTTCTTGCAGGAAACATAAACCGAAAAGCTTCCTATTACAGATCCCTTGCACTCTTACAAATGATGTTGATTACAAATATAAGAATTTGGAATAGAAAACAAGTCTGTAGAACCAAAATATATTTTAACAAAGCCACACAAATGACTTGATGTTATTTTTAAAATCTATTTTCTCATCAGTTCTTTGTGAAATAACTGACTGTTTTGGCCAGCTTTGGAAGATGTGCTATCAGATCTGTGCATCAGAAAGAGAATAAGAGAGATGATTGCATCAACAGTATGGCTTAGCTTGTTAATGTTGCAAAGCAGAACTGAGAATATTAGATGGAAGTGCTATAGAAATTAAAAATATACCATAAATCCTGGAGAAAACTCATTCCGTAATAGGGCTAAATTTAACCTGAGTGATACGAAGTCAGAGCTTTTCCAGAAACCAATGCACAAACAAAATCAAAACAAATAAACAAAATATTAAAGAACCACTGTAAACCAGTGCACTGTATAAGTCCCAAAGGGCTCACTTTGACTCTTGGCTGTTGTTGCCTTCACAGAAGCATAGTGGCACTGCGTGCAGTGTTCAGAAGTGGCTAACTCACCTGGATGCTCCTGAAAATGTTATCCACGAGCCACCTCCCCACTGGTTGTAAGTTTAGTGTTCATCAGAAAATAGGCCAGTGACCAAGCTCGTCCTAATCAGCCAGTACCAGAGACCTCAGAGGAGATTAATACCAGAGTAGGTCCTGGTATTAATTAACAGGTGCCCCCATTTAGTTCTCTTGAGAGAGAAAGGCTGGTTTGTAGCCCAGCACGCAAATTTCTAGCAGGGAAAGGGACAGACAGATCTCGAGTCTCATGCCACATAACCCCAAAAATGTACTGAAAATTTCTGCCATTACAAACAGAAGCTAAACTGTGGATCGTGGAGGAAAATACATTATAGAAAGGAGGCATTTTCTCCAACCAGCCTCTTGGTGCAGTGTCATTTCCCACTGTTCCAGCAGGTAGAGCCATGGCTTCAAATATTTTCCAGGAAAGCAGCTGGTCTGATCATTCGGGTTGAGTACTCTCTCCCCAGCTGCACAACTGTGTTTTACATTAAAGCTCTGGAAATAAATCCGAAACAAAGCACAACCATTCCACTTACCCGTTTATAACTGGTAGGGAGCTAAAACTGGGATGCCATCAGCTGGACAAGCCTTAATCTCACTGTGACAACCGTAAGATTGCTCACAAATCAATATTTAGTCCTATGGGCTGAGAAACTGAGCTAAAAGGCTGGCTGTCCCAATGAAGGGGGTGCCCTGTGAGGCAGCAGGAGGTGATACAACTTTCTGGCATAAACACCGAGATGGATCATGCACTCCTTTGATCACCTGAAGCACCACCAGCAAAGCCAAAACCACTGATTTTCCCACTTTTCCCTGCCGGGCATGGACAGAAGGGGAACTTCAAGATGGGTGGTAATCCTATGAATTAATGTGGAGTTTTGTTTTGTTTTGTTTTAGCTAAGACTTCAAGCACAGAGTGACTCTGGAAAACTTTCAGGTTTTTTTAAGTCATAGTTTGTTTAAGCAGTATTTAAACATTTTTCTCCCCTAGAATGTCCGTATATTTCCTAAGTAAGTCAGAACTGGCTGATTTAGATAAAGTACATAGCACTGTTGCTGTTTGTGGATTATCAGGGATAGTTTTTAACCTCAAAATATGAAGTTTCTTGACTGAGCCTTTCCTGAACCTGGACCAGGCCCACAGAGACTTTAGACAGACTGGCTGCAGGAACATAGATCTCTGGTCATGTTTTAGTTTCTGATGAACAGCTCTCTGTACAAAAAAGAGAAACACCCTTCCTTCCCACGAGAGAGAACACCCTGAACAGGAAGACTGAATCTCTAAACCTTGTCTCTGCAGCCCAGCCCTGAGATGTGGCTCCAGACAAGTGCAGGGGTGGTTTCTGTATCCAGTGTGTCCTTGCATGAAGCTACAAACTGCCTGAGCCACATCTTTGTAAACTGAATCAATATAATAGCTTGGGATAATAAATTAACCTCTAAATACAACGGGACATTTATTTGCATTTTACTACCCCTTCCGGATGTAATTGAAAGCCTTATCATAATTTATTTATTCCTTTTGAAAAATATCAGTCCCACCCAAGGCATAATAGTTCTGAGCAGAACTGTAATTATTGAGCCGTTTGAAATAAGCAAGTCACAGTCAGAGGCCGTGCAGGCAAATATGAATATTGATTATTATAAAGAGAAAGAATGCCATTCAGAGTGTCTCCAGTTCTAGGGTAAAGAGAAATTGAGTTAATGTTTTCTGGCATCAGTGAACAGTGGTATTTTCAATGTAGGCAATGTTAATTACATTGCTTTTCATGGAGTTATTGCAACAAGTGCAGTTTGTTGGGGCTGAGCTCTCAAACAGTAGAAATTAGTGTAGTTCCAACAAAATCAATGAAACTATGTTTGCAGAGGATCAGAGAAGTAGCATTTTGCTTTGTATTTCCCTGCAGCCTGCTGACACTATATAATCTTTTGTTGCTGACACCGGTTGATAGATAATAGTTTTTAGCATGTCTGTGTCATTCACACACAGCAGAGCTGCACATGATGGTTTCAGCCAAACCAGAGAGCCAGACCACCCTCAGCAGCATCTCTTCCTTAATCCAGTATTAGGATTGCCATGGAAACCTCTTAGCAACATGGAACATGAAAATGGAATGAGGAATGGAAAGATGTGGTCAACCCAAATGGCACTTCTAGGGCCAGAAACCCCAAAGCACAGATACTTACTAGCTTTGGGAAAACACCAGAAACCGAACTAAAAAGTTTGCTTTTCAGATTCCTGGGTGGATTATCTCCTCACCTCTTTCACATCCTTCTGGTTTTTGTCTGATCAACCTAAGTGGCCCAGCTGTTGTGATGCCTGTCCTGAGCACTGTGTTACAGACAGTTGCTCCAGCCCTTGCAGAGGTTTGATTTTGCCTGCTGAGGAATGACAGACAGTTCTGGTGCTTCGGAAGCAGAACATTCCTGGTCTGTGGTTGGCCACACAACCTGTGGTTCAGCTACCCAGCCTATCTCTTGGTTTTAACAACAACCAGTTTTATCAGAAGCTCAGCTTCAGGTCTTGAGCCTTTCTTATTTTAACCGTGGGAATTCCACTCTCGAAGCCTGCGTTATCCTGTCCAACACGCTGAACAGTGAGCAATACACATTTATTCAGTTATTGACAAATGGCCCCTCTGTGGTTTGCTGGATTTTAACTGCACAGGTAAGATTTAAAGGATGATAAATAACATTGAATAGATGGACTGACATGTGTTGAGGGTACCTACTCAGGTGCAGATAAACCTCACCTCTGCACTGGTTAAACATGAATCAGGTCCAGTCCTGGAACCATGGAGCAAAAAAGATGAGCTGGTTGAACAAAGAGCTTTGGCTAGAACTCAGGGAAGAAGAGAGTTTATCACCTTTGGAAGAAGGGACAGGCAATTCAGGAGGAGTAAAAGCATGTTGTGATATTACAGGAGACAGGAGTGCAGGAAGAAAATTAGAAGGGCCAGAACTTAATCTGGCTGCTGCTGCAAAAGATAAGAAAAATGTTTTTATAGAGCAGTAACAAAGGAGAACTGAGGGAAATCTCCACCCTTTATTGAATGTAGGAGGAAACAAAGTGGCAAAGGATGAGGGAAAGGCTGAGGTACTTAATGCCTTCTCTGTTCCAGTTTTTAAGAGAGTTGTGCTCAGAATATCCAGCCGGATAATGTGGAAGACAGAGATGAGGAACAGAATAAGGCTCCATAATCCAAGGGGAAATGGTCAGTGACCTGCCACACCACTGAGACACACCCAAGTCTACGGGGCCAGAAGGGATCCACCCCAGGGAGCTGAGGGAGCTGGTGGAAGTGCTCACTGAGCCACCTTCCACCATTTGGAGGTCCCAGACAATTCGAGTTTTGCTAATATGAAACCCAGTCACAAGAAGGACCAGAAGGTGGATCTGGGGAACTACAGGCCTGTCAGCCTGGCCTTGGTGCCAGAGAAGGTCATAGGACAGATCATCTTGGGTATGATCACAAGGCCTGTGCAGAACACTCAAGGGATTAGGTTCATCAGGCATGGGCTTAGGTCTTGCTTGACCCACCCGAGCTCCTTCTGTGACAGAGTGACCCCTCAGCAGACGAAGGAAAGGCTGTGGATGTGTTTCCCTGGACTTTAGAAAGCCTCTGACGCTGTCTCCCACACATCCTCCTGGAGACGCCGGCTGCTCACGGCCTGCACGGGCCCCTGCGTCACTGAGGGTAAAACCAGCTGGGTGGGCCCAGGGACTGGTGGGGAATGGAGCCACAGCCAGGTGGGGCCGGGCACCAGTGGAGTCCCCAGGGCTCAGTACTGGGGCCGGTTCTGATTAATATCTATACTGATGGTCTGGACAAGGGGACTGAGTGCACACCCAGTCAGTTTGCAGAGGACACTAAAGGGTTGCCAAAGCCCATTGACTCCAGCAGACAACACGGACCCTCTGCCCACAGCTGTGTCAGAAAGAGTTCTAGAATCCCAGGATCATCATGATCGAAGAGCAGGAGCCAGCACTTGGCCTTGTTGAACCGCAGAGAGCATGGTGTACCTTGGGGAGGCTTTCTTTACTTCCATCCCTCACTGGCCACCTGACCCATCACGGGGAGAATTTCCCTCTGTCTCTCTGAGAACAAGGTGGCACAAACAACCTATCAATAACAGGGGTTTGATTGAGAAAGAAAACTGGGGGATGAGCTCAATGTCCTCAGGCAGCTGAGATGGGGAGTGAGGGGGAGCCTGGAGTTTTCAAGCAGTGGAGCCTCGACTCGTGTCAGTGGAACCATTACCAGATGAAGCTGTAGCTGGCTGTTGAGGATCTCTGTCCTCTGCAGAAAAGCCAGTGAGGGGGTCGATGTTCTTGACCAGGGCCCTCCCAGCCAGGCAGCAGCCAGGCTGACTCTTCACAGCTCACCCTGTCAGCAAAGTCTGTCCTCCGCCCTCTGAAGGTTCTGCAGGGCAGAGGGCAACCCAAGGGGCAACTGAAGGGCTGCCCAGGGCAATTGACACCAACAGGCAGCACGGAACCTCTGCCACAGCTGTGTCAGGAAAAGTTCTGGAATCTGGACATCACTGTGACCCAAGGGCAGGACCTTGCTCTTGATCTTGTGGAACCTCAGACCACTGGCCTCAGTCCATGGATCCAGCAGATCCCTCTGCAGAGCCTTCCTGCCCTCCAGATCCACACTCCCACCCAGCTGGGCATCATCTGCAAAGTGATTGAGGGTGCACTCAACCCCCTTGTGCAGGTCATTGGTAAATACCTCTAGACAGGACTGGCCTTTCCCAGCTCTGGGAAGGGACTGGCACATTTAGGAAGTCACCTTTTCCAAGATCTTCATTGATAAGGACACCAGCAGCCAAACAGAGCTCCCATCCAATCATTAGTAATGTGGGTGTTAAAATCCCATTCCACCTCAGTATAAGAAACATCTCTTCTGTCCATCTGCTTCACCGATTTTCAAATCAAGGGAGGAAGGACACTTGGTCTTTTTTTCTGACATTTCCATGGACACTGGGAAGCACAGCTTATTTCTGGGATCATTGGAGCATGTATTCCACCCGCTCACTTTGCAGCTGGTGAAATGGCACCTCAGTCTCCCGCTGTGAAAGGGAACACAAATGCCAGTCCTAAATACTCAAGCCTTTCACAAAAACCCTGCATGAAACTTAATGGCCTCTGCTGTGCCAGAAAGTCTCACTGGGAATTCTGATCATTCCTCTGAAGTCTACTTCTAGTAGGGACATTACTGAGTTACCTCTCATCAGTTAAGGTAGGTGTAACAGCCTTTGCTCCCGGCTCAGCACATGTGCAAAGGAACTTGAATGTGTCCTTTTTCCAGCTGAATTTCAGAGGCCCAGTGTTCAGTGTTGTCTGAGAAACTGGCAGCTGATTTTGAGCCGTACTGTTAAAAATCCTTCTAACTCCATTTCACCTGCACACACACACATCTCCCTCCCCACTTCTTCACCAAGTGCATGTACAGGATATGCAGACCTGCTTCTCCTGTATGATCTTTGAAAAGCTTGTTTAGCAGCCACTCAAAGTAGGCTATGTAAATCACTCAGAAATTAAGATTTCTACAGGACGGACAGCTGACATAATGAATTATTGTATAAATAAGTTCCACTTCGACAGGAATTCATAAAGGAGGCTCACACAGCGATTAGTGTTGCCTTCAGCAAGGCCAATATAAATGCTACATAAATGCCTGAGACAAGCCCAACTAATCATTGTTCATAGATGTCAGATGTCAAAATGCAATGCTGGAAATCACAACGAAGTGCTTCCTTCACTCCAAACAAGGAAAACTCATTTTATACCTCTTGTTTAGACTTGGAGACTTTGGGTTTTATTTCCAGGAGAGGTCAAATAAAATAGTCCACATCCTAAAAGTAGAAGGAGTTATGTCTTTAAAGATCAAACACAAATCACCCCATCATGTCAAATTAGATTAAAAGGTAGTATTGCAATTGTAAGATGTAAAATAGGACATCTCCCTAAATGGCCAGAAGGTCCAAAAGCATCCCTGTGAATACAGAAGGTCAGATATTTTGAATTACCAACAAGCCTCTGATATTCTTCAGTTTTATCAGCAGACATTTATTAATGCATAGATAAAAGCAATTTTGTGCAGGTTCATTAAAAAAAAAGTAATGTTTGGGAAAGTCAAAAAACTTCTACATAGTTATGATACTCAAAATATTTACTGTTAGGTTAAACCTTTGGATATCTGCATAGAATTATCATAAAATCTGAGGTTCATGGTCCACTCATACAGATAGGTAAAAAATGCTGTCCTTACAAGTCATTGCAAATTCCACTTTAATATATGTGCAAATTATTTTATCCCTTACATTCAGGCATAGTGCAATTTCACCTGTCAAAGGGTAAGAGGCTTTGATTCCCTGACTCTACAAATAAACTTCTCAGAACTTCACTTGCTGGTCTAGAAAGCAGCAAGATATTAAACTTCTAACATGATATTTGTGCAAAACCCAGCTGTTCTGCTGCAAGAGTTTACAAACCAACTTATTTCACACTAATTTTTTTTCTTGCTCTTGCATGACTTCGTCATTCACAAGGCAGTCTCAATTTTTGAGTATGTGAGTGCTGCTCCTAATAAGGCTAATAAACAGAAATGGATTCCAGAAAGGTTCATCAAATGGAAAATTACAGACAGAGGATTGACCATAATAAGCTTTTTTTTTTAAGGGAAACAGGAGCTAAATGGTACCTGAACTATTCTGGCCTTCCAAAATCACTTTCAAAAGTCGGTGGAAAAACAAACCCTCTAGAATTGTTTTTGAAAAGGTATATTTGAAAATTACCTTGCTGCATTCATGCCTCTGGCAGTAAAATTTGACCAGATGAGATGGCAGTGGTTGGTTTTATTGGCAGTGAGGTATTATACTACGATGTGACGTGTACCATTTTCAACTTATTTCATTTTGCACATAAACAGAGAGATTTCAATTTGCAGGGAACAAGTTCCCTAAGTGCCAGCACAAGTAAGGCCGAACAGGGCAGTTTACAGGGTGGAAAGCTCACAGCTTGAAGACAATATAACCTCATTAATTTCTCCTCTCTTTATTTCACATACATAAAAGAGAGCTGCTCTTGATCCACCTGACCTTGTATACTACCCAACTGGTCCCAAACAGCTTTTCTAGCTGGCAGTTCAGTGCCTCGAGGTGTGGTGTTAATGACAGTGAGAAGGAGGGATAGTCGGACAATTAAAACTCTTTAGAAAGGTAGGGCAGTTTAGAATGGCTAAAGCTGGCTATTTCCTCTGCCTGCATCTGATCCTACCTTGAGATAATCTAATGAGAGAATAAATTGGACTAATTTAATTAAATACAGCAAAATAACCTTAATTACACTGCAGAGTATGGTTGTACAGATACTGTTTCCTGAAATTTAAATTTCCACAAAAATCTAAAGGAAAAAACTCGGTTAAAGCTGTCCATAAAATTATTCATATGTGGAATTGAAATGGCAGTTCTGCACCTGTTAACCCATGACAGTAACTGGATTATGAGTCAGAACAAATCAGCAGTGATTCTGGTTATGTGTGGTAACAGGAACTCGGTACTCTTTGGGAGAAAAGTAATAGTTTTGGCTGTATCTGTTCGCACAGTGTTTTAAGAAACAAGCACTTCAGGGGTGAAATGTCAGAAAACAAACACAGAATGGAACAACCACAGAATGGGGAACTTCATTCAGCCAAGGCTGGAACTCAAGCCCTACATTGTATTAGGATGCAGGGAAAAGCAGCTGAGCTCCAAACCTGACCAAAGTTTTCCTGGAGCTGGTAAATTGTATGAAATTTGAATGAAGTGCCCCAGAGGGTCAATGTGTAAAAGTAGAGCTGAAAGCAAGGGCTGAGGTATTCCTAAAGGCACTTATACTCTCTCTTTTGTGTATCTCTGGAACTGAATTTGTTGAACAGGAAAGCATTTGAAGCACAACTTGCTTTGCATTGTTATCAGTGACCAAAAATGAAGTCATTTTCAAGAAAATCACAGTGTGGAAAAGGGGATCTGTTAAAACAAAAGCAAAAGGAATGGAATTTGAAGCATTCCTGATTTCCAAATCCTTCTATTGTCACTGTATTTTATTAGCATGTTCCCCATCCGGTTAAAAGAATATTCCGTGGAAATGAGCTCTTGATCCAAAAACATGGCATTGTTTCTATTCTATTACATTTGCTTTCCATTTCTAATGGCTCAAAACATTTGGATATAACAAGAAAAATGTGCCTAAATCGCACTTGCACACCAGGGAGATTGTGTGATGAGGGAATCTGGGTGGGGAAGATATCACTGGCAATTCTTCTCCCAGCACTCTCAGCATTGTCAGGCGTAAAGCACAACCCTGACAGGCTCTGAAGTGCTTCTCCACTGGTGAGGGCAATCACTGTGCTGAAAGTTATAAACCATAAAAGACAGGGTAACCTGTAGGCTCGGTGTTCACTTTGATCTCATCTGTGGCTTCCTGAACACAGGAAACAGCAATTCTGGTCCCTGGTGCTCCGTTTGTAGCTGGAGAGTTCGGCACAAGGATTTTAAAATGATCCCCCCTCATGGGTTCTATTTAAAAAGCACGGCAGTGCAGCAAACAACAAGGTGCCTCATTAGTTCTGCAGAGATGCTCAGCAGCAGAGACTCTTTCCTGCTCTAGAATAGCAGGAATTTGAGCATAACAGAAAAATATGGGCCTTCTCTTTTAACAAAACACGAGAACTTCCTTTCCATCACCACCATTTGTCACTTCAGATCTCCTTGCTCCTCTCAGGAGCATGTCCTTTCACTTCCCTAATCTTCTTAGCTATCTTTTGAAAATGTGATAGAAAGAATGAATAATTTTCTTTAATCTTTAGCTTTAAAATGACCAGATATCCAGAGAGAGCTGACATAGCCCTGCTCTTACACCACAGTAAATTCAGCACAAAGTTCCTGGGTAAAAAGGGCATGAATATACATATTCATAACTGGAGGGGCTTGTCTGCTACGGGTTCACACCACAAAATTCTACAGTTCACATACCTGTATCTACAATGTGACAATACAGAGTAGCAGAGTTATGTGACCTGGTATAGAAAAAAGTTAAGAAAAGCAAATAGTTGTCTCATTTTTACAGGGAGTAAGAAATATTTTAATCTGTATTAAGTATGTTCAGGGTATTTATTTTAGATTTATAACAGATTCCGGCTCTGAAATTTGCCTCTTGGTAAACCCACCAGGGAAGAGCCTGAGTGACTGGTGACATCTCTTGTGCACTACTGCTATTAGNTGGATTTTGTACTTTCTTGAAAACAGTTGCCCCAAACAGAAAGGAAAGAGAAAAAGCCTATTTTTTGGTGTCTTTAAAAAAATCCGCATGCATTTTGAATATTTCCACTGAAGTAGATGAGAAGAAATGCATCATTGCTATCTACTAATCCCTTTCAGTTTA
>WEIT01028792.1:515449-536528 GCA_013389985.1 Dryoscopus gambensis
GGAACTCTTCTTCCAGGATAAAATCAACTTTTAACTACTTAACTAATTTTGGAAGGAGGAAATTATCCATCAGGATCTTTCTTGGCAGATAGGGCCTTTTGTCTAATACATCTAACACACGCCCTGCTTTCTGGGAAAGGACGGTGGCAGTAGAACACTGCTCCAGTGAAGGACCATAAACAGGGTCAAGGCAGGAACAGTAACACTGTCAGGAGCAAACTCGTAAGTAGGAAGTGTCAGACAATCCAAGAGTAGGTTTACAGGCACGGAAATTTGTTGCCCACTGTGCTTGGTCCAAGGTTTAAAAGCAGCTCAGCTGCTTCTGCACTAGCAGATGTTAAACATATGATATTTACTCACCAGCTTTCTGTGCTATCACTCAAGTTTTCTTGCTGCAGGCACTGAGTAGTTTCACCACAAGTTCTGCTGCTTCTCTAGCACTTCTGGGTGTCAGGTGAAGTTTGTGACTTTGTTTTTCACATGAGCACTGACAGAGGCACAAAGGGTATTCTTAAGAATTGTTGACTAAATATGACTGGAGGGATGCGATGTCTTTTTAATGATGTTTTCCAAAAAATGGTGTCTTTCATATTCCGCACCTAATTAGATATTTTTGACATATGGTTTTCTTTTGTCCTCAGAGAACCAACTTTTTTGTCCATTCAAAGGTCTTCAGTGTAGTATATTAGTGTATATTTCTGAAACACTTTACACACTGTATTAAAAAAGCGCTTTAAAAGTTGCTGCTGTTATACCTTACAAGAAAACCTCTCAGTAATGTGCATGTTAATTCCTGTGCTGGCTGTGAGCAGGCCAGGGTGCGAACTACTCACAATATTAGACCAAGCAAAGGATCTAACTACCAAAGTCCAAATGTAAAAGTTTCAGTAAAATAATTGTACCAGTGAAAAAAGAGGTGGGCAAACTCTATCCCGTTATCTTCTCAGGCTGCAGCCTAATGGGCATTGCAGGCAAGTTTTAAATCTAATAAGGCAGCTGCCTAAAAACCATGTGGGAGAGGATCATTTTGTTGAAAAACCACAGCAGTTAAGGAACCTTAAATGTTATGATAGATTCAACAATAAACCTTGTTGATCACCACAGCCAAAATAGGATTACAGGGTATTTTGCTCTTTGGTCTTCCAACAGTCAGCAGCTCAGGGCCTTCCAGACATGCTTTCCTTTCTGTTCAATAGTTACTGACTTAAGGCCTCAACACATCTGCAACTGTGTCCTTTCTTTGTAGGTGTTGTTTAGACCCTTCTCCTGGAAAATCTTTCTTGAAGCTTAAAACTCGCAGTTGCGCTTTCTGAGGCAGGAAACCCTTCAATATCACAGAAGCTCGATGGCTTGGAGAGTCGGGGCACTTTTGTTTTAATTGCTCCTGTAGTAGCCTTGTGCTGAGCATCCTTGCCTGAAAGTTTGGATGTAAGCCTTCAGGTCAGTGGGTAAAGACAAAGATATCTGACAGGTTTAATGATCTGCAGCAATAGAACCCCACTGAGGGAAATATTCTGATCTCCTCCTCCTAATCTTCAGTACACATTAAAGTAGAAAGGATGAGCTTCTTTCATAAATTGCCTGAAGCTTAAAATCATGGGAAGCCTGTCACCTGTGATTAAATGGCAATGCAAAACTGCTTCAGGAATAATTACTTGGAAAACTTCTGTAGGTAACAAGGTTGTATTACACCTCACACTTCTCATATTCGCTGTAGACAGAGCCTGCTTTCAGATATATCACTGTTGTCATGCCTGCTGCTTCTAAAAAAAAAAAAAATCTAGGGTTGTTTTTATTTTTTTAATAGAGCAGTAATGGGAATCATGTCAGTTATATGGAGTTACTTCTTTCTGTCAGTACTTTTATTTGTAACATTTGTTTTATAAGTAATTTTGATTTTTTTTCTTTGATTCTAAACCACTTTTTATTCCCCCCACCAGTGCAAGTATTGTAATATAATAAATGCAATGATGGAAGCCTTTCTGGTTTGAAATAACCTTTTCAAGAAACTAATGCAAAGGAAGGACAAAAAGGGATTATGAAACCTTTTTGGAATAGTATTATCACCCCTGAATAATTTCTAAGTAATGCACTCTGAGACAGCAGAAATGTAGAAGTGACTGAGTTAAAGTCAGTGCCCCTTTTGTACTCGCTTTTTTGTTAGTAGGACACCCAGCTTGGATGGAGTTGTGATTTCACATTAAGAGGACGCGACTAAGCTGCTAAAAGGCTTCTCAGTATTCTGAATCATTCCCCCTGTAATGCACCGAGTCCCAGCCAACCCTGAACGCAAACTGGATGAAGATTCAAGAATCAGTTGATGAGTGTTCAGAGGAATAAGCCATTCACCAACCCTGTAAACATTTATCATGCTTCACCCTAAACACACCAGGGTCTGCTTTACCACATGTGTAAGGGAGCAGGAAAACCAAAAGTCAAAGGGCAACCTAAAGAAGGATGGTTTACACCTTCATGTTTTTTACAGGTAAATTACTTTATAAAAGCCAGGCTGATTTTATTTATTTTGCACGTGAGCCTTTAGAACTCACTTGACCCCATAGACATTCCAAAATACATGGTCTGTTGAAGAACCAAGAGAAGCCACTGTTGTAAGTTCCTCTGAAGATATTGTCCACGGTTTTTATCTGTTTGCATCAGATATGAGGCCAAATAACAAACTCCAGGGTTTCCATGCATCTTGATTCCAGTTTGGATTGGCAACTTCTTTTAAAAGCAGAATCCCCAAAGGAAAACTTGGCACCACAGACATCTGAAGTGGGAACTGCCTGGAGGATGGACAGTAGGTAATGGCAGGTTGGGGCATTACAGAAGCAGATGTCACTTTGACATTGTTCTGACTCATTTGGTGCCTTGGTGCCAGCTGCCTTTGCAAGCCCAGAGGCCAAGCCTTGCTTCATTACCATAGAGGGAATTTCAGGTATCTAATTAGCAGGTGCTGCGTTGGCCTGGTAACCACTGAAGTACTAAATTAAGAATCAGTAGAAAATTGAATTATTCAGATGTATAATGATGACAAGCATTGCTTTTCTCACCTGTCAATTGCAATCTGTTCCACTGGAAAAACCAAAGTTTGATGGCAGAAGAGTGCAACCCTTGCTGTAAACTCCTGTTAGATGACATTGCAGGAACTTTTTTGAAAGGGCACCAAATAGAGGAGTCTGCCCCTTGTTTGTTTTTCATGCCACCCCAGTGTGTGTATTAGCAGCAAAGTACCAATTCCAGTTCTCAAGAACAGGTTTATGCTGTGCTATTTCAGCTCCCTGTTAACATTTTCATGCTCTGGTTATTTGTTGCATAACGATTTTGGTGATAGGAACTGGTGAGTGCTCAGCCTGTTGAGGCTGTTTAGATCAACACTTCCATATTTACTGTGATATTTATTTAGCTATCCTTCATCAGTGAAGCACGAAGGTGGCATTCTACCCCACTTTGATTTTTGGGTGCTGCATGAAGAAAATGAGAGCTATATGTAAAGCATGCAGGGTAGCATGGTCTTAGCAGGGGTGTTCTATACGATTTCTCTTTACATTGAGGTTTATTCATTTGTGATCATTTTTGTTGTATTGTATCAATGCTCAGGCAAACAGAGGCATTCGAAAAGAAACCAGTAAAGCAGTGGGTGCTGCCTGTCACATTTGATTGTCAGCTCATGGGATTCTGCTGCTGGGCTGTTCCCTGATGTGCACACGGTGCCAGTGGCTGCAGGTGGCACAAGCACAAGCCAAATGGCATTCACTTGCAGTGAGAGGAGGCTCAGCAGCGTTCAACGTTTGTGCTGGCAGCAGATAACACCATGTTGTGTGAGAGTGCTGGTCTGCTTGAGGGTAGGAAGGGATCTGGACAGGCTGGATGGATGGACCCAGGCCAGTGGTCTGAGGGTCAACAAGGCCAAGGGCCCGGCCCTGCCTTGGGTCACACCAACCCCCTGCAGCTCCAGGCTGGGGCAGAGGGGCTGGAAAGCTGGGAAAGGCCCTGGGGGTGCTGGGGACAGGGCTGGACATGAGCCCAGGTGTGCCCAGGGGGGCAAGAGGCCAAGGGCAGCTGGGCTGTGCCAGCCATGGGGTGGCAGCAGGGCCAGGGCAGTGACTGTCCCCTGTGCTGGACTCTGGCGTGGTACCTCTATTCCTGTGCCCAGTTTTGGGCCCCTCAGGACAAGAAAGACATTGATGGGCTGGAGTGTGTCCAGGGACGGAGCTGGGGAAGGGACTGGAGCACCAGGAGGGGCTGAGGGAGCTGGAGGGGCTCAGCCTGGAGAAAAGGAGGCTCAGGGGGGACCTTCTGGCTCTCCACAACTCCCAGACAGGAGGGGGCAGCCGGGGGGGTCGGGCTCTGCTCCCAGGGAACAGGGACAGGACAAGGGGAACTGGCCTCCAAGCTGTGCCAGGGGAGGTTCAGATTGAATATTAGGGACAATTTCTTCAGCAAAAAGGTTGTCAAGCCATGGAGCAGCCTGACCATGGCAGCGTTTGAGTCATCATCCCTGGAGGGATTTGAAAGATGTGTGGGTGTTGTGCTTAGGTACACGGTTTAGTGGTGGACTTGACAGTGATGGGGTAATAGTTGGACTTGATGATCTTAAAAGTCTTTTCCAACGTAAATGATTCTATGATTCTAACAGAAAGCTCATCTCTATTTTTTGAAAGACTGGCTCTGTTTCCGTTGGGTCAGTTTTGGGATTTAGTGCTTCTAATGATCCATGTTTTCTTCCTTCAGGGAGGGAAAATTGGATTAAAATCAAACTCAGATTAAAGTAAACTGTCTTAGTAATAAACTGAATTGCTCTAACTCATAGTGTGAATGTTTTGCTGTAGTTCTGACAATAACTTGTTGGAAAATGAAGGAAGGATTTGTAATTGGTTCACATAGTAGATACCCAACACTGAAAAGGGTCTCCTCTTGTGCAAGTAATTACACTTAGATGATTAAAATCCCAGTAATGAGCTCAGTACAGACAGCTCTGTGTATACAGACAAATTTTTGTGTATACACAGATGAATGTAGGGATGTGAGGCAGGGCCTTGTGCTTTCTTCTTCAAAATTTGCAGGTGGGGGAAACAAAAAATACTGCAACTTTAGTGAAGATTCCCCTGTGGATATTATTTTCTAGAGTAAGTTGTATCTACACGAGCTCATGCACAACAGTCAATAACCTTTCTGCCAAAGGACAGGGAAAGCAGTGAGGCACTGGACGGTTTCTGTGGCTTTGCCTGGGTTCAGCCCACAGCCTGCACCACCTCTTTGCCCATTAAAATTTTTCTCTTCACTTCCTGAAGTCTGACAGTGTTGGGTGCGCCCAGGAGCTTGTGCAAGTTGCAGGCAGTTGGTCAAAGAGAAAATGCTGTTGTTTCTACCCGCTCAGAGCCCAAGCAAAGCACAATATCCCTTTTACATAACTTTCCCACAAGGGGTGAGGTTTTTTATAGGACTGCAGCAAAGCGCCTGGCAGCAAAGTTGGCTTTAGAGCTGAAGGAAAAGCACTTGTGATCTGCAGGACACAAGTCCCTTGGAGAGAAGCTGTTTTCAATAAGAGGCATTTGTTACATTGAGCTAGGGAAATGTGGGCACGAAGTTTGCCTCACACTGATGTGAGGGAAATCTCTCATGACTCAGAGGCTTGGTTTTGACCAGATGTGGACCTCAACCTTGCTGCACAGATTCCAGCAAAGTCCCTGCTGCTCACAGGTGGGACCTGCTTTGCTTTAGTTTTGGGTTCTTGGGGGAAGTCATTCCCTACTGTGGTCCTTTCCGGCCTCAATTTATTCATCAAAAGCTGAAACTAGTTATACTCCATAAATAAACTTAGCACAGCAGCTCTTTTAGGATTAATTTTTTAATCTCCTTTGTCTTTAGCCATAGGTTTCTATGGGGGAAACATACAAGCAGAGTTTCTGTCACTAACTTATTCTATTCACATCTATATTTATAATAATAATCTCTCAAACTGAGGAAATATATTCTACTCAAGGTCATAAAAACAAAGCTGGAGTTTCAGAAATTTAATAAATGGAAACATCAGATATATTTTGAAAGGTTAAGATGCCTTCTTTATAATGCGCTTTTTCTTACAGGTAGACTCATATTTAGATGAGATCAACCATGAAATAAAGGAGTCTACTTGTCAAAAAAAATTACTATTGGTAGTCAGACTTGTATATGTAGATATAAAATATGATGTTTAATCAACATGGATTTTAATTTTAACCCTTAACATGTGGCTTAAGAAAAAGGTAAAGAAAACTCTAGGTCATTCAAGGTCCTGGCTTACTCTGAATTTGTGTCAAATCAATGCTCTTAGTTCCATTGAAACTTGTCACACAACCTTGCTAAAGAAGGTCTTTTTTCCTTTTCAGTTTTGGAATCAGTGTTTGACTGGGATAGAGCAACAAACATCCCAATCAAAATGGAAGTGGGTTTTGGTTTTTTATTTAAAAGGAAGGGATGAGGATATCGTGATGGCTTTCATAAATACAAAGAAAATGCAACTCACATCAGCTGAGCAGCTGCTAAGGACAAGGCTTTAATGACAACCTTAATGACAAGAAATTGTTTCTGTTTGAGACCACTGTACTTGCACAAACTGAGTGCCAAAAAGAGCCCAGAAGGTCTAATTTTGTTTCTTTGCTATTTAACTAGAAAGGAATAATTTCTTCAGTGCTCTCCATAATAGCAAAAGCTATTACATTAGAAATAGTAAGAGAGATGTAGACTTGAGTCCATCTTGCTGTTGTCACTAGCAGCACATCCTGCTCTAAATGTGTTTGCTGCTATGCTGCAGTTTGATCCAGAAGTTGTTTTACAGCTCCACATTATATATGAATAAAAACCAGTTTACTGTGTATAGCCTTAAACTGACTCCTCAGGTGCCCAAAAGTACCAAGAGAACAAAGCACTGATATTTCCCTGGTTTTGAATTTTCAATGATTACTTAATTATAAAGTTGTTAAAATGTAGATTGCTTTGGTTTTGTTTTGTTTTACCACACTCTAGCGAGAGTTTTAAAACACCCAAACCTAGAAATAGAAATGGTATTTGTGCAGCCACCTTACATTGTCTGTATTTTGGGCCCATGTGACAGATTATGTACTCTTTATTTCATTATAAAAAACCCCAAACCTCTTTGTCAGCATCATTTTAGTGGGACTTCCCACACTGGAAAGTTGTGTGAAGTTTAAGGAATTTGAGCTCGGTAGAAGTCAAACTATAGTCAAGGAGAGTTGCAACTTCCTTATGCATCAAAAAAAAATATTTTTCATTACTGTCTATGAAATCTTCACCTACCACACAACGTTAATGGAGGATCTGCAACATTAAGATTTTCCTTAATGGAAAATCTGCACTGGCTGTCCAAAGTGAAGCCCAGCTTGCTCAGAAAAAAAACCAGAGGCATGAAGTAAGTTCACATGTTTGACATTCCTGTGAAACAATTTTATGGACAAATTTCATGTAGGTTCTGGGAAGCGGGTGTGTGTTATGTTTAGAAAGTTGCATTCAGCAAAAACAGGTTTTAAACCTTAAAAGAAAGAATATATGGAATAGCCAAAACCACATACATCAAATGTGAAAATAGAGAAATGTTCCAGTTTTGGTAAACCACTCTCCTTTAAAAGCAGTTGGAAAGGCAATACATGAGTTGCAATCACTCCCCTTGATATTAATTTTCTCTCTAATGAAGTCAGATTTTTTTTTCCCAAACTCTAGTCGAGCAAAACTACAATTAATGCTCAACCAGCGAGTGAATTGAATGCTACTTGTAATTACACCACCTTGGTAATGACAAAGGATTCTGCACAAGACTGATTTTGCATTTTAAATGGATTTTTCTATGGGAAAAATCACTCCTTATCAAAAAATGTGTGGAGGAAAATTCTGTATGGCTGCCTTGGGCGTATTGAGCACTTGAGAGCAGCCAGGTTTGCATTCAGCTCTGGCATTGCTCCAGTGTGTGACTTGGAAGAGTTGTTTGGCCTCTTTATCATTTGACTTTCTGAAAAGTGAAATGAAGAAATTCATGTGCTGGAGGCTCAGAAAGCAAATCCAGATTTTTACTCTTAAATGTGGCAGTGCCTGGCAGCCTATGCCATGCTACTGGGACTTGCTTTACAAAGAAGTAGCAACATTTGCAGAGCAGGCTTTATTTCCTAGACCATTAAAGCCTTTAAAGTTGTCCCTGTCTCTACCATCTTTTGAAAATCGTGGTCTATACAGCTCCTTCTTGTATTTGCAAGCCACAATCTCTAAATGGACATTTTTGTCATCGCAGGTCATGTAAATTTCACTGCTGGTGTTTGAGGCTTTCATCTCCAGAAACAGCTTGCAAAGGTATACGGTGAAAAAGCCACACTAATAATTTCACTGTTTTCTTCAGTTTGCTTGTAGAATATATTTAAAATCGGGTTTTAAAAAAATTATAGTTGGCATAGTTTGCAGTAAAACTTCTGGTGGAAAAAAATACCTTGAAATCACAAACCAAACATCTCAAAGAACTGTGCTTGGGGTTTCTCATGAAAATAAGAATGTTTTGGGGTGCTTTACAGAGCAAAAGCTCACAGGTGTTCAGGGTAAGAGGTGTTTTTAAAGGCAGTTGTTTCTTCCTCCAGTAATGATGCACTAATTACAAATTGGTTTCTTCTGGGATGTTAGTCCAGAAGATTTATTCTAAGTCAGCACAGAAAAAAGGAATCAGAAGCTGTCCATAACATGTACTCAAAAAATTAATCTTCAGGTGATTTTGGCTGAAGTCTGTCAAGGAATTAAAAGGAAGAAATTGTGGCTGGTGTTGATGGCCTTCATTTACACTCTAAAATACAGAGCAATTGCTGATGTCTATTTTCAGCAGAACCCTACAGATTTTTAAGTCCATATAGTTTTCCTGTCTTTAGTGGAAACAGTTCACTCAAACCTGTATTCTCCCAGTCTTGCTACTCATAAGGAATGAAGAGGGACTTAACCTCTTGGAAATAATTGCAGTTGTTATGCTCCAGTATTTACCTGATTTCACTGAAATGCAATAATCTCTGTCAGACTTAAAAATGAAAACCTTTACAAGTTTTCTTCACTTTAAAATAAAGCAGGTTTGCTAGGCATATAGCATCGAGTGTTTTAGGAGCACAGCAAATACTGGTACAGCCAAATCCCAGATGATCTCGTTTTCCTTTGAGTAATCTATGAAACGAAATAAAGAAAGTAATTACTTCAAGTTACACAACTTTCAAAGCTCGATCTCACGCTATGATTCCGTGACAGCTGTGAACACTCAGAGGCGTTCCTCTCCTCTCTGATGCTGTGCCATCTTGTGAGTTTTGAGTGAATTTTAACAGAAGGTGAAGAAACAGGGTGGGATTGGAACAGCATCCCCTCTGAAGGTGAATGGCAGCCCTCCAGCTGACTGCAGCAGGAATGGAAAGTTTTGAGAGGTTTTGCATAAAGCACAGAGTGCAGGGATGCTGTGGAGGATTGCTGGGGGTTCACGGGGACCTGAGAGCCACCGCATTTTTTTCTCATCTCCCTCTATTTTCCTTTGTTCAGAGGTAAAGTTACCTTTGTCCCTTTACACAAAATTGTTTCTTGGATGAAAACTTACACTTTGAGCTCTCCCAACAAGAGACACTTGCATCTGTGATCATTTTAGTTCTGTAAATAGCCAAAGAGTTGGGAAGAATAAGTGTTGCATTTCTGTACTGCTGCAGTTCCCTTAACCAGTACCTGTGCAGGGAGAGACACTCAATCATCAGCCAAGCTCAGGCATGCAGGAGCTCTGTTCTCAATGTCTGGATAAATATCTGGGGTTTTTACTGATGGAGGTGATAGGAAGTGAGAGTCTTTAGGGTACACTCTGCTGCTATTGTACTTTACAAAGAAACTCAATTATGAGGTGACTTCACCAACACAGGACAGAGAACAAGTCTTGTTAATGTTACACAGGAAATACAATCCTGCATAATATGTTTAACCTACAGTTAATATTGCAAATGAAAGAGGATGTATGATTGGATACTAGTCAACTGCTATTTTAAATTAGATAAATAATTATGTGAAGACCTCCTTAGACATTTCCTGAACACGTCCCAGTATGTATTATATAAATGCAAAAATCCTTGTAGTGATACGACACTTCACATACCATAAAATATTACCCCGACCTACATGCTTTGAACGTGAACTTTATTAATAAAAATTGAGGTTTCTGTTTACTGGAGCTGGCCTTGAGTCAGCATTTTGTCTGTTTCAGAGCTAAGATTTTGAACTGGAAGTATTTGGCTAAGTCTGCTAGTCTTTTATTGCCACTTCATGTCGTACTGCAAGCTACTGTTGGAAAGAATGTCTTGCAATAATTTTCCTTAATGTACTGTTCAGTGGTTTCACAGAACTTTTCTTTTATCTGACCACTCCATTATTCCTTATGGTAGAAACATGCTGAATCCACAAACAAACCAGAAGAGAGTTTAAATGTACAGAGATTTATCCAGGTGTGAGCACTGGTGCTACCAAGGGCTGCAGAATGAGTCTGTGCCATCATGTCAGGGAAATGCTTCCTGGCAGCTTTGCCCCACCTTTGGGACATCACCCCCTGACCTTCAAAACACGGTGCTGGCTGCAGAGCTGGCTTTCTTAGGGTCATTCTGCACTCGGGTGCCCTTCCAAGTACAGTAAAAATAATTTCTTCTGTGCGAGGCCTGGTTGTGCAGCCCTGCCCCACTCGAGGATCACGCTGCTTCCGGAGCAAAATGAGCTGCAGCTGCTGAGGAGTGTGACTAAGAGCTCCAAATAATCACTTTCTCCTCAGATTACCAGGGAAAATGTTCACTCCTAGCATTTCAGAGTCGTGCTACTGGGAACCCTGCTCCTGAAAGGAAAAGAAGCTTGAGGGATTTTTCTTCTTTTTACAAATCAACATTTATGAAATAATAATACTTTTGTCAGTGAGCTTTTGTAGAGCTCAGCTTGAATGCTGAACCTTTCAACGACATGAGGTTGCTTTCCATTGCTTTAAGACTTAAAACCTTGGTTTGGTGTGCCAACCTCAAGGCAAAATTCATGCCATATGGGAATTGAGTCATAATGGTAAAATCATTCAAGGTTTTGCCCAAATTTTAGCTGTGTCACGTCTGTCTGAATCAGGGTCTTAGGAATAAGGATGAAAACTTCTGCAAGTACAGATTTCTGCAGTGCTTCATCAATCTTCTGAGATCACTGCCTTTTAAAATCCCACATCTGTGAGTTTTTACTTGATTCTGTATCTTCTTTTGGTTCATGTCAAGTGAAATGGTACTGGGACTGTTTTGTTTTATTTTGCCATGTGCTACCTGTAAAATAGAGACCGAGCTAGGAAAAGAACAAAGCCATTTTATTTTTAGTCTTCTCACTGGCAGTTCTTTTGCTAAAAACTTGATGCAGATAATCCACTTTAGAATGGAGAAATTAGTATTATCAGTGCAAGGTTTTCAAACTAAAGTCTGATACATTAATTACCCTTGATAAATGGTCTGGTCTGAACACAAAGTCTTCAACAGTGGTATCCAGAAACCCATGTACAAATAATGAGCACAGTCAGTTAAACTCCGGTTATAAATGAGTGTTTCATGGTGTTTTCCTCAGCCTGGAGGTGTTTTTCTGAGCCTCAGTGCTGTCTGACAAACACAGACGTGCTTGAAGAAAACCCCTCTGATCTGGAAATCGGAGATGCTCTCTACCATTCTCTCTCCTGTACAAATGTACTCTACTATCTACCTAATGGATATTCTGTGATATTTTAATAGCTGCTTTTATGTTTTCCTATCAGCCCCAGATATTTGTGTAAGTCTGGAGTAGAAAGGCACAGGAATATACTGCAAGGGACAGTTGTTTCTTATAAATATATTAATAATGCTGTGAAAAGCAAAGAATATAATTGTACAGTGCCCATAGGACAGAGACAATTTATCAGTGATAATACACTCTTTTTTTTTATCATATACAACTCTTCTGAGTAGACATTTAATTTTGAGAGTTTGGTGGGGCCTTTTTCCTGCTTTTCCCCTTTTTTTTTTCTTCCTGAGTTCACACTTAGTGTCTTGGCCTTTATGTTCGGAGAAATAAAAAAGCAATTTTTTTGCTTTTCTTTTATAGTTTGCTGTTCTTACTGTAGAAAAATCATATTCTTAATACACTTATTGCTGTAAAATACGAAGTGTTTATAGAGCAAATGTATCCTCTGCTGGTTAGGTGGGATAATGTGCAATTGACCTTCCCTGGATTTTTCAATTGGCCCTGAACACTGGAAATACTTTTACAGTTATTCTTTCATTTTCACTGCTTTGTGGCTGCACTGTGTATTGTTTTCCTGGTGATGGCATAGATTTAATGATGCTTTTACCAAATACGTTTTGTCGCAGTGCTCTGGCACCATCAGGTCCCAGGGATTCCCAGTGCTGGATGATTTCTGGATCACTGGAAAGCACATCCCTAAAAAGGTCTTCAATATTAAACAGTTTCTCAGTGAGAAGAGACTCGTGACCTGTCTTTAAAAAAAGCATGAGTGCCCTTTGGCATGAATTTTCTGCTCATCTGCTAATTCAGAAAACTTGTTTAAAGCATGAACACAAAAAGTTTGTCATTCTGTGGCAATATCCACGGAGTAGCTCATAACTTCAAAGGTGGGCACAACGCTGCAGTGGTACCCGAGACTTGGGAACTTGGAAAGTCTGTGGGGATGGAGTGAACAGAAGAGAATGGCCATGGGCACCTGCTTTGTCTGAAAAGCCCCTCCATAAATGGCACCAGCACTGCTGGGGCCAGCAGGGCAACCTTTGATCAGCATCCAGCAAAAATCTGGAAATCCACAGTGAAAATACAGGATTTATTATTGAATTTTATGAAGAACACCCACAAGCTTGGGCAAGAGTAGCAACCAGCAGAACCATCCTCGAGGGAATAAAAGTTTGCATTGGGTGCTTGGTAGCAGAGCTTGCAGGCCACAGGAGGAGAGTGATCTAAGGGTGTCCTCCTGCCTGGACCTAAGGAATTTCCTGCCAGGAACTTGGGAGTGCTCACTGGTGGATTTACGGAGGAGCAGTTCTGCTCTCTGCCCTTGTTTTTGATGGAAGAAGATCAGCACTCACACCCTTGTTCTGCCTGTGTTTGTAGCACGAGTCGCTCTCTTCTTTATGCTGCTTTTCAAGACACTTAAGCTTTGCACAGGGACAGGCTGCTGGGCGAGACTGATCTGATCCAGTCTGAAAATTCCCATCTTTCCACTGGTATGGATTTATCAGCCATATGAGAACTTAACCTGAATGATATATGTAAATGTACTGGGCAGAAAATCCAATTAAATTCAATATATTCTCTAAAACTCCTCAACTTCTACTGTCTAGTGAGCCTTCTGAAACTTTTCATTCTGATTCTTATTGTATTTTCTAGGGATTTTAATCATTTATCTTAAACACAATTTTCCCTCCACTTAGAGTTCTCTTGAAAGCTTTGGGGTTGTTGACCCTCACAGATATTTTCCTCTAAACCTCTCACTTCCAGTTCTGCTCAGCTAACTGCAGAATCGCAGCTCGGACCTGTGAAAGGATTTTGGTCTGTTTGAATCCACAGACAGGGATGGTGTTTTTCCCTCAGTAAACTCAGTTCCAGAGAGAGCATCATTTTTCTGGCAAACATCTTTTGATCCCTGCTTAGGATTAAGAGGCAAAATGAAGAAGTGCAATTCATGGAGCAGCATCCACCTGGAAGAGAGGGAAAGTGTTCTTGCTCTTCAGAAGAGATACAGCTGGGTGGTAGAAGGAGACAGATTAATTAAATCTGCTGAGGGAGACCATGGGGCACAGTGGCCTGCTCAATGTGCAATCATTTTAAACCTTGCATGAAAAGGAAATAAAAAATATGTTCGCTAATATTGAAGGCTGAGGTAAAATCACGTGAGTTGTCAGGAATTTAGAAACCACAAATCAGTACAGTTCCTTCCAGGTACACCTCCTCCTGTTTATGGTCCCCAGTTCTTTCCTGGGACAATCCTGATTTTCCTACTTAATGATTTCCACAAATTGCTTTTCCTTCCTTCAGTCATGCCCTTTGCTATTTTATACCCATGTACACTCACCTTGCATTGCTAACCCGTATGACCCAAGGAGTCCAAGAATAGTAAATGTGAATAAGCACGTTTTCATTTGTAATGAGTATAGGATATTCTGCAGAATGACAGCAATGTTTTATATTGACAATGAATGGTTTGTGGGGTCAGGCAGGTTGGCCACACCTGATGTAAGCATTGGAAATTGTATAACATAATGGTTTGCTAAGTCTAAATTGGACTTTTTCACCTTGGATACTGAAAAAATGAAGTTCTCGGTAATTCATTTGCACCATTTAGGTGCAAAGAGAATTTTCATTAAAAATAACCATTTATCTTGGTGGAGGAGAGTCTTCAGTGGAAAACTTTCATCCTAATCATAGTGTTTTACTGAATGTTTAAAGAAAGGAATGCTTTTTGTTGTTTTTAATTTAATTTATCTGTGAATTACATGCACGGTCGAAAAGCAGCTGATGCAAGAACAAACGATGAGTGTCATTCCTTCCATGACATCAATTCTGACAGTTGGCTGTGGGAGGAAGAGGCATTGTCTGTTTTCCTTTGCTTGTTAGCTTCCTTTCATAAATAAGGAACGAGGAGCAGCCTTCCTTCTTTTGATGTATGATATAAGACATTTCTGAAAGTGTGTGATTTTGTCTCTTTTTATTGCCCTACTATAATGGCAAAGTCACACTCCAAACTTCCCTAGCAAAACTAGGAGACAAGTACACAGGCCATATGGATGCAAGTTTTCTTTCATTTAGATGGCAAAGAACTCATAAATCCTTAACTACCCCTGCAGTAAATACAACCTACTGTTTGCAATGAAAAATACTGCCAGTGTACCCTACTATCAAAAGAACTTCTCCCCTATTTTTTTCCAAGCCACAAAAATGTCTGTACAGTATGAGGGAGACTTTCTGAGGCAGATATTATACTGAAGTGCCCATCCTCCACGAAAAACCATCATGAATTGAAAATGTTTGGCCTGTCCAGTCCTTTATGTACTCTAATGAAACGGCCTTTGGGTTTTACTGATGCAAACAACCATTCCGGGATGTCTGCATAATGAATCAGCGCCTGATTGATAAGGGAGTTTCCTAGAAAGGGGCTTTGGCAATGCAGGAAATAAAGACTCTTTCCTCTAAACTGTGGCTATGCGATCTCAAAATGTAAAATTATTTAGATGAGATGGTCAAGTGCACCCTCAGTCATTTCTCAGATGACACCCAGAGCTGGGTGGGAGTGTGGATCTGCTGGAGGGCAGGAAGGCTCTGCAGAGGGATCAGGACAGGCTGGATCCATGGGCCCAGGCCAGTGGTCTGAGGGTCAACAAGGCCAAGGGCCTGGTCCTGCCTTGGGTCACACCAACCCCCTGCAGCTCCAGGCTGGGGCAGAGGGGCTGGAAAGCTGGGAAAGGCCCTGGGGGTGCTGGGGACAGGGCTGGACATGAGCCCAGGTGTGCCCAGGGGGGCAAGAGGCCAAGGGCAGCTGGGCTGTGCCAGCCATGGGGTGGCAGCAGGGCCAGGGCAGTGACTGTCCCCTGTGCTGGGCACTGCTGGGGCCACACCTTGAATTCTGGGGTCAGTTCTGGGCCTCTCATGGCAAGAAAAACACTGAGGGGCTGGAGCGTGTCCAGAGAAAGGAACAGAGCTGGGGAAGGGGCTGGAGCACCAGGAGGGGCTGAGGGAGATGGGAAAGGGGCTCAGCCTGGAGAAAGGAGGCTCAGGGGGGACCTTCTGGCTCTCCACAACTCCCTGACAGGAGGGGGCAGCCAGGGGTGGTCAGGCTCTGGTCTCAGGGAACAAGGGACAGGACGAGAGGAAACTGCCTCAAGCTGTGCCAGGGGAGGGTCAGGTTCGACATCAGGAGGAATTTCTTCATGGAAAGGGTTGTCAGGCTGCCCAGGGAGGTGGTGAAGTTCCCATCCCTGGAGGTGTTCAAGAAATGCCTGGACGTGGCACTCACTGCTGTGGTCTGGTTTACAAGCTGGGGATTGGTCACAGGTTGGACTCTGATCTTGGAGGTCTTTTCCAATCTAAATAATCCTATGATTTTATTTAAATACACACACTTCTGCATCACTCCATGCATAGAAAACATTTTCCACCTTTCGACTTCCACCTTCCTGTGAAGCTTAAAGCAGAACTGTCTGATCTGATCTAGAACCTGAACAACTGTAGCTGAAGAATCCATTGTGTTGCTTGCTTTTCAGTCCCTGCTCTCAGGGCTGCACACCAGAAATGCTCTCAGGACAGAGAAGCTGCCTTCACCAGCTCTGGTGTGTGTGCTAGAGCCTGCCTGTCTGTGTTGTCCCCTTTTGTTATGGCAATGACAGTGTGCCTGTCACAAAATGTCAAGTAATTTTATAACCCTTTTCAGAACTGTACACGCAGTGAAAGAAGTGCAGAAGACAGGTCTTCATTCTGTCAAATGAACAAAGCCCCCTAGAAGGTTTTTTTATACTTTAAAGTTGTTTAATTCACATTTCCCCACCTTGTCCCAAAGTTTTGGTAGTTGGCTTTCAGAAAGAAAAGAAATGGAATGGCAGCTGGATAGGACAGCAGGGTTTGCCTAGCAGTGAACAGGATGCCATGAAGTCAACTAAATGATGAAGTCAATTAAATCTCCCCCTGTAGCCTAAGCTGGGCAGCCCTGAGTGAGCAGAGGAAAGAGCCTTCTGAACCAGTACTCTCTCAAGAGATCAGAGAGTGACCGCAGGCACAATTTTAAGCCATTAATTTAATTGCTGGAGTGAAGAATCAATCTGAAATCCCCTCTGCTCAAGGGACAAGTGCTGATTTTACTGAGTCCTCCAAAATGCTTATTTGGTTTGCTGTAGAGGGAATGTTTCTCTGTTGAAGCCAAGTCATAGCCCTGTAGTTCGCCTTACCAAGAAAAGATATCGCAAATAACAATTCTTACATCTTAAAAATTAAATACTGTCAACTAAAACTTTGATATTTTCACTTGGCAGTTCTGTCCTGTCCTACTGCAAAGATGGAGGGGTTACACAGCAAAGCCATTGCAGGCCAAGACGAGTTCATTGTGTGGGGCTCTTTATTTGAGAGGCGTTGTAATGCAGCAGAAGAAGGATGGTTCTTCTCTAGATGTAACTGCAGAGAATAACAACTGCTACAGAGTCATTAACACCTCAAATGTTCCTAGAAAAGAAGACACTAAAACAAGACACTAAAACAAAGTTAGAATTATAAAAAAAGTCGAACGTGATAACTTATGCCAATTGTGAAAATTGATCGGCGTCTATATAACTCTTATTTTATATAACCATTTCTTCTTGGCAGAAAAATTAAGAAGGCATAGACTTCTGCTTCCAGTTTTACCTTCTCAGTTTAAATCAGAATTTGTGTCAGATTTGGACATTTTTTGTTTCTTTTTACAGAGCAAAACATTTTATTTCTGGGTTAATTTAAACAATTCTTCTAATTTGCAATGTTTTACTCAGAGTGAGTAAACTTAAACTGAAAGAGGATTTCAGCAGAGAAGGAAGAATGTTTTTTGACTCATTTATTTGGCATGAGCTGATTTTTTTTACAGTATTTTTTCCTTTTATTTCTTTCCCCATTACTCAGTGTTTCCCATTCATCATCTCTCTTCTGTCTGTGCTCCCTCTCTCCCATTCTTTTATTACAGTGCTATGAAGCTTTTCTTCCTCAAAAACCTAGAAAAAATTGTCAAGTTGCTCTTGTCATCATCTCTCTGTGTCACACAAGAGTAGTCATTTTCTATCCTCACAGATTACACTTTTTGGGTTTTTCAGAATCCTCAGCCATGAGAATGTGGTGGCTCACTGTCACCACCTCGTGACACCAACCCTGTGTTGTCTAATCCATATATTCCCCACCAAAACGCTGTCCCTTTTTGCACCCAGCAGCCACATTTCAGCTGCAGCATCTCTTGGAAAATGAATGTCTCACAAAATGAATATTCAAAGCATCTGCTGGCTTTTGACAGCTTCTGAGAATTATTTTCTTCAGCTTGAGCCCTTTTCATGCTTTACTTCCTTTTCCTTAAATTACGGTGTGGAAAAGAAGGAGGGGACAAAGCAAAGTGAACAAAGCAGACTGAAATAAGCACACAGAATCTCTTTTCATTAAAGTCAGGCTTTTGATGATTTTTGTCCAGCAAGAAAAGACACAAGGGGAAAAAATACATGGAGAGGGGCTTTTGAAAGATGCTTTCTCTGAGTGGTGTGAGATTGGGGAAGGAATAAACGAATCTAAACTCACCTATACATTTCTAAATACCCTTTATTTTTGCTGACAAGGGGCTCGTTTGCAGTTGCCAGCCTAGAGAGTGACAGCTCGTTATTTCAAGCCTTAGGGTGTTCTCTCTGCCTCCTCAGCCACGTTGAGGTGCTGCCAGGGAGGTGCGGTGGCAGGGGCATCTCCTTGTCTACTGCGCCTGCCAGGATCCGAGAAGAAACAGAATTCCATTATTTATGGGAGGCATCCAGAAATGGGGGGGGAACAGTCAGCAGGGCTGTGTTACCACCCTGAGCCCCCTGCCAGTTGTGCACTGGGGGGTGAAGATGTCCCCATCATTTTGCAAACAAGATCTGTTGTTGCCTGCTATGGAAAGGAAGAAAATTATAGTGACAAATGATAATGCTGTTGACTCCCTGGTATGGAAGTGGAAGCTTTATTACTCCACAGTCAAACAAATAACTTCCTTTGCATCTAATGAATAGCTTCAGCTCCAAGTCAAATAATTGCAGATAAAGCCTACTTAATATATCAAAGCTGAAAGCAATTAAACTCCTCAAACTCCATCAGTTCTTTCTTCATGACCTTTGCTGAACAAATTGCAAGAAGAAAAAATGCTGTGGAAAAAATCTCATAATATATTGTATCATGATGCTCCATGAACGCTGAATATTCATAATGAGAACATAATTTCTGGGACTGCTTTGAGACTGCCGCCTTATGTCACACCAAATTTCTAATGTAAGGTGCATGTGGTTTTGTTTTTATTTTTTTTAATTTATTTGCTTGGGATAGGGGAAACTATCAGGGAATTCTCTCACTCAATCTGAGAAAGACTCATTGAGGAACAACTGTGTGGATATACCAAGTTTTCTACCATTTCTAGCACTGAGAGACCTGTACCAATGCTATCACTGAAGCAAGCATTTTCCCCAGAGACCAGTTAGAGAAAATGTTAAAGTTTCAGCACTGGTTCAAAGAAGATTTGGATCTATTATTTTACGGCTTTTCTCATCCATGACTGTAATGGTTGGTTTTGCATCAATGGGTTTTCAGTGTAAATGAACAATTATATTTCATGCCTCAGACAACTTAATTTCTCATCACCACATTAAATACTAAAGGCTGTTTTCCTGCATCAGATACACAACATCTGTCAGCACTTGCCTAAAAAACTTTGCCTGCTGTGGAAGTCAGAGTGGTATCAATCTGAGTTACCACCAAACTAAAATTTAGGATGTGGCTCTAACATTTCTGATAACACTTGCAATAAGGTAGCATACATGGGTTTTATGAGAAAAATCTATAACATTTCCACTACTTCAAGGAAAAGAAGACATAATTAAGAGTAGATAAATAACAGTATTAGCAGTGATTGAGGCATACCCTTACTCAATGACACTTTACGTCTTATCTCAAACAAAAATTTGGTTCAAGTGATACTTTAGAATTAACTGCTGTCCTCCACTTACTTCTGTAAGATGAATTCTAGTCAGTTTTCAACGAGCGGTGGTCTCATTGTACAATTAATTTAATCTAATGTGATTCCTTAATCACCTGCTGTATGAAGGTGGATACAGAAAAGCGCACGAGTCCCTGAAAATATTATTCTTATAACCTGTGGTAGTTATCTAATGATTCTAGTGGAGGATTTGATAGCTGAGTATCTGAACAGGGGACAAGAGAGCTTTGATTTTGGCCACAAGAGAAATTGAGCTGCCTGGTTGACAATTCCAGCTTTTCACTCTCTTCCTGGTGAGCTGTGTTCTTTAGCCTTTCATGTACTCATTGGCTGGGTAAGCAGAAAGTAAAAACACTTCCCAGTTGTCTGGTGGTTTTCCAAACAGTCTTCCAGTGTACATGGAGTGGGAATCCAAGGAATGAATGCTCTTTTCTTCCAGCCATTTCTGCCTGCTCTCCTTTGCCAGTGTAGTGTCACTTTTGCATCAGTCCTTCCTCCGTGTTGTGTGCCTGTGCCTTAAAGGCCTTGATTTCAAAGGCTGACAAGTTTCCTTACAGCCTCGTGTTTGCAAGCCCAGCTTGCCACTGGGAGGAATGAGAAAGCCTGAAAAATAGGAGAGAGACGCAGAGAAACTCTGATACTTTTGTGGGTATTGTTTGCTTCCCAGTTGATTCCTGCAGCAGCAGGTGCCAGGCCTTTGTGTGACCATCAATCCCTCAGCAGAGATCATTAACAAAAGCTTCTCTAGGCTCTGCATAATGTTAGTGCAACTTAATGACTTTATGGGCACATGAGTTATTATTTCACAGATGCCAACATGATGATTTTTCTTCCTTCATATTTCTATTCTGTAAAATAAAACTTGAATCCAATAACTTCCTGTTCATAAAAAAGTATTAGGCTTTTGGTTAAGATAAGGAATAGAGTAACTGAATTAGTTCCACATGTTCCTAAGCTCCATTTTAGTGGAACTGAAATGCTTCTCACCTTTGCTTTTTTGAGCTTTTTGGGCTGTCCTCTGCCTCCAAAAGGAAAAGAGAAGCCCCTTGGGGCTCTGAGATGACTCTACCTAAGGGGCAAATGGAAAGTTAAGGGAAAAAGTCAGAACTTTGGATTTCGGAATTAGCTGGTGTCCTGGGTTGCAGTGCAGGATGTGCCCAAGGGTTTGTATTCTATCACCATCTTCATGAGCTGTTGAGACCAGGTAGGGCGGTGCTCCCTGCCTCCTCCCTCTGGACTATCTTCTGTTAATGGGCCCATCAATGCCTTCCACATGACTCACAGATAACTCGATCCTGGACTATCTCCTGTTAATGG
>WEIT01028792.1:539628-551993 GCA_013389985.1 Dryoscopus gambensis
GAATACATACCTTTGGGCACATCTTACATTGTAACCTAGGACAATCCTCAGACACCCAAGAGGTGGGAATGGAGGAGTGGGAATTCCAACACACCACCCTCACCTTACTGGTTATTGTTTCAACATCTGTGGCCAAAGGCAAGGGGGACAATGGATACCATGGGTATTCCATAATTCTCTGGGGTGTGTCAGGCTGCTCAAGGATTTATGCAGTGTTTCCTTTCTTCCTTCCATCTTCCTCCAGAATTCCTGGTTGGTTTGTGCCTTTCGCCTTTCATTTCCTCCATGGTGTCCTTCATGGGTTGCCCACACCAAAGCAGATTACAGAACTGAGGTCATCAATGTTTATTATTACCCTGCCACTACTTTTCCAGGGAGAAGAAATGTCATGTTTATCTTCGCCTTTCACAAGAGTTTTAATAAAATGAAGCTTGCAGCAGTGTTCTTATTCAGAAAGGTTCCGTTGTTTGCTCATGGGCTGGCACCTGCCATTCCAGGACCAGGGAGTTCACAAGGACAGCATGCTACATGTGGCTGTGGCCTTGCAATGTAGAAATGAAGCAGGAGGAAATAATTCATTTTTCCTTCCTTCAAGGAAGAAAGATAATGAGCAGTATGTCTGTGCAGGGATCTGGAAGGTGGGACATTTCAACTTGGGCCTCAAGCACAGCTGGGCCACCAGAAGAGGAAGAAGGCTCCCCAAAGGAAGCCAGAAGGGGCAGAGATCCTATATTAAGTACTTTGAAATTGCATGCAGACCTTGGGAATTCTTTGACTGACTGTAATTTGCATTTTAATTTTATTTATTGCACTTTATGTGACACTGCACAAGTCTTTGGCTGTTAATAAGGATAAGCAGCCCGCTCAGCTCACTACACACACATTTTTTATTCCCTAAACGTAACTGTGTCTTTAGAAAAGTTTTGTTTGGCATTTTCTGTTCTCCTCATTGTGCCTGTGTTTAGCATTTATATAGTGTTTCTTGTAATGAAATAAATTACCCATACTATGCCAAAAGGTTTTATTAAAAGATCAGAAAACTGTAAGCCGTTTATGTAAGTTAGATGGAACGCCAAGAATATAAACGACAAATCACTGAGGTTTCTGGTGAGCTTTTATAGGGTAAGGAAATCAGCCTGCACCAATGCCATCTATAAAATTATTCAGGCACAATAATCCTTATAAACATCAGTGGCTCCTTCCTCAGAGGATGCTGAACTTAAAAACTCCCACATAATACCACAGTCAATTTAAACCACTCCTAAATATTAGTACAGTTTGTCCCACATGAAAGCAGAACCTATATGGGACTTGGACTAGATAGAAATCACCCATCAAATCACCACAGTTGTCCAGGATGTGACCTCAGGAGACACTTTGAATTTTCATTCCCAGTGTCGAGCCCGCACTTGCATTGCTGATGGAGAGGACATTAAGATGGATGCTTTTCTCATTTATGCAAAGTACCAAGGACATCCACAGGAGTTCAGGATTCAGCTCATTTGTCTGTGTTTAGTATTTTTCTCAGACTTCATATACATCACCCAGGACAAGGCAGCACATCTCCATAAATGTAATAATTACATTAGCTCTGAAATGTAGCTCTAGCTTGTCTCCACAATAAATGCTGAAATTGTTAAGAATGTAATTATATGATCTGTGGGGCTCTGTAAGCAATGTTAGTAAGAACTGGAAGTGCTCCTCTGAAACATAATTCGTAACTATGTATTCAGAGAAAAATGCTTGCCCTGTGACCTCCCCAGAGCTCCAGCTTTATGAATCCTCCTAGTACTTCCCAAACTGGGATTTTGATCCTATCTCTGGGATACCCCAGGTCCAGCACAATCAAGGAGGCCTGGTCCTTACCAGTGAAAGAAATGAGATAGATTTGTCCTTACAAACAAACTGTGGGTCTGCTGATAGGTAAAAGCTAGACACTGAGAGAGGAAAGAAACAATGGGAGGAGTTCCGCTGATTGATGAAAGGAGTGAGAGGGATTTGTTTTTACAAATAAACTGTGAGTCTGCTGATAGATAAAGATAGGTACTGAGAGATGAAAGAAGCAATGGGAGGAACCATAAATTCCTCAGGAATTCCACTGATTGACACAAGGAAAAGAAAAAGGCGGGGAGTACAGATTAGAAGCGGGTCTGTATTAGGAGATTCGGGAAGCCTGTACCTCTCAAGTACGTCAGCCAGTGGGGAAAGAGAGAGGGAAATGGGGCCGGGAAATTAGGATAAAAAGGAGGCTGTGTCCTCTAACAATTTGTGAGACCCCAGGGAAATGCCCATGGCGTCTCCCTTTATTCAAATAAAGTAACAGGACTCCTCTGTCTCCTTTTTGGACATAAACCTCTGGTGTTTTGTGGATTAATTTTCCTGACACCAGCTTTGCTGGAAACAAACTGTGTGCATTTGTAACCCTTTGGTTTCTCCAAGCACTCTGGAGGCTTTGCTCTTTCTAGGCAGCAGCTGTTTTCATGCACATTCCTGTGTTCTACATTCCACAATGGGCAGGTAAATACCTTCAATAACAGCGCCATCCCCTGGTGCGTGGAAATGAGGCAGCCAGCCGAACGTGTGTGAACTCACCCAGTGAGGAAGCAGAGGACCAGCTGTGTTTCCATGAAAATCTAGTTCCTTCTGAGAGAGCTGGAATCATCTCATTCTAACACCTTATTTGATCCTGTGTGTTCTCTTGTTTCAGAAGTAATCAAGGCTGGCCAGCAATAAGAAGGCTGAACGTTCCTGCTAAATCTGTCTTTAAAATGTTTGAGTAAGCAAAGATACTTATAGGCAAGGTCTGAAGCACTGGCATTGAGCACGGTAACCCCTCACCTTCCAGATGCAGGGATTCACCTGTTTTGAAGCATTTATTATTCTTTGTGAAGGAAATGAAGAATATTCCCAATATATGACCGCAGCAGACCTACTCTTGGAAAGGGAGTTTATCTTCTGTATCTGACTGCACCAATACAGCAGTCAGTTCCTAGTCTCTTCTTTCTTCCAACTGTGTGAAATGCAGGAGAGGGATTTGAGCAGGATGAGTTACCAGCATCTGGATGGTCAATCCAGCACCCGCCCTGGGGGTTAGATGGCATATTTGGTTTGTACTTCTTTTTTGTGAGCCAGTTTAAATACCCCTTTGTTTCTTTTAAATGTCCTATGCTCCACCTAACCCCCACTTGTTTAGGAGTATAAATAACCAGATTACACTGGTAAATTTTTGAAGAGATGAAAGCCCATCACATCAGCCAATAGATCAAGGCTTTCAGTCCTTCCCTGAATTTCTGTTTTTCTTTCCCAAAAGCAAAGTCTGATTTCTTCTTCCAGAAGCAGCTCCTTTGTCTTCAGAAGGTCTTGTCTTCCATGGCTTTTCATATTGCAAAGCCTAGATTTGGATTATAACAAGCAGCATCCTGTAAGAATTCAATTTCATCCCTCTTGGTATCTTAAGCATTTAAGTATTTTGAGCTGTTGTTTTTCTTACTAAAACCTTTGACATATTTCTGACTCACCCAGTTTGGAATATGTAAGCTGTGTGGTTAAACAAGGTGAGCTCTGTATCCAGGCTGTTCACTTCCACATCTGTGGCTTTCACCCTGCTCTCTCCAGGGCTGTAGAACCAATCTTTACTCTGCCTCTAAATTTCACTCATTATTCTTGCAGCATTGCCTACAAAGACAAATGGCAACTGGTGAAATGTGTTTCTGGCAGCCAATCAGCCTCTCAAATTGCATAATTTTTTCCTCTTGAAGAGATTCCACTCCATCATAAGTAGCTGTTTAGCCCTAATTACTCTGCTTTAAATTGACTTCATCTTGTTCAGGAATGCCTCTTGCTACTTTCTGAAGTATAAATGAGTAATTCTTTGTAATGTGAAAATATTTTTAACTCTTATACTTAGTTTTTTTGAGTATCCAGTATCAAGACTGTTTTCCACTGTACAAGTCTTATGTGTTATGAATTTTACTTAATGCAGCCCTAAGCAGTTGGCTCTGGCCATTGCTATGGGCGTTGCAGTTTGCTAAGTTAATATTCACATACAATTTCACAAGATTTCTGGGCTTGGTTTAATCTCACCAAATAGAAAATGTTTAGTGTATTTTGCATCACTAAAATAATGCTGGCAAGCAATAGAATTGTCTATTCTAGCTGTTGAGGTTGACTGTAGACATATTTATTAGATATTTTATGGCAAAAAGGCACCATGCAAGTATGTTAGCTCTTTGTGTGATATTTAAATTGATGTCAACTTCTCAAACGATTTTCTCTGCAAATGAGGAAATGCAGGTTTTCTATAAAATCAATAGCTTGTCTCTTGCAGCTGGAAGAATTTGAACTGGGCACGATAGAGATCCCTTTCTTTCTCTCACAGTTACAAATCCTGGTGTCTCCATCCATTTCCTGCACACCTCTCTCCCTTTGAATTTAAACTCAGCATGCTGTTTTCACGTAAGGCTGTAAGCTACCCAAAAAAGCAAACACACAGTGTGTCTTAATAGTGTAAATATGTTGAACAAAGGGATGAGTATTCTTGAAGCAAATCTATTCTCAGCAGTAACTCCTCTCCTCATGGCCTGTCACACGCATTCCCAGGGCGTTATCACTACAAATGATGCAAGTCTGAAGTTCATCTGCAGGGTTAACAGCTTAGAAGGAAAACTTCTGGCAGTTTCCCACTGTTTCTCCCAGTGCAGAGGATTTAGCTGTGATAAATGCTGGTAAACCTCACACAGGTGTCAGGTATGGTGACAGAGGGAAAATGGGAAGGAGGGACTGTGTGTTATGTGCTAAAACTGCATTTGTTCACACAATGATTAGCTCCAGGTATAATTAAAAGTATTAAATATAAATCAGCTCAGCAGCTCTTTTGTGCTCAGCTCTCACTTCCTATTCAGTTCGAGCCTGGCAAAGAGGAGTTGGTGGTGCCTGCTCAACCTCCATTCCCTGCATCCAAAGCCCCTCTGGTCATGCTAAAATGATGTGCCATTCACTTTTCACTAGGCAGAGTTTCACTTGCCTCCTTTCTTCCTTACATTTTTATCAGCAGTGACATTGCTGCCAAACCTTGTGCACCTCTGGGTGAGAGTTCATGCATATTATCAGCAAGTCTGTCTTGTACGTTTGCTCATCATTTGCATACAACTGTACAATTTAGCTCAATATGTGCATACCGAGCACTGGGGAAAGGCTTCTAAGTGAGGGGCCAAGTGTCCATTGCTGTCCACTTACCGGGACCTTTTCCAAGTTCTCACTTTTAAATCAGGAAAAAAATTGCCTTTCCCCTGAGGAAAGGATATCTCACGTGGCTCTGTGGTAAGCACAGCAGAAACACGGAAGCGTGTGCAGTGGTGGACAAGAGAAGGGGTGATCAGAGTATGTGGTCATTGCTACAATCCAGTTCTTCTCCGTTTTGCCTTTAAGCCAGGCATGGTTGTGCAAAGTCACATATTTGGTCTGAGGTTCAATAGGGTCAAGGGCCCGGCCCTGCCTTGGGTCACACCAACCCCCTGCAGCTCCAGGCTGGGGCAGAGGGGCTGGAAAGCTGGGAAAGGCCCTGGGGGTGCTGGGGACAGGGCTGGACATGAGCCCAGGTGTGCCCAGGGGGGCAAGAGGCCAAGGGCAGCTGGGCTGTGCCAGCCATGGGGTGGCAGCAGGGCCAGGGCAGTGACTGTCCCCTGTGCTGGGCACTGCTGGGGCCACACCTCAGATCCTGTGTCCAGTTCTGGGCCTGTCACTGCAAGAGGGACACTGAGGGGCTGGAGCGTGTCCAGAGAAGGGAACAGAGCTGGGGAAGGGGCTGGAGCACCAGGAGGGGCTGAGGGAGCTGGGAAAGGGGCTCAGCCTGGAGAAAGGAGGCTCAGAGGGGACCTTCTGGCTCTCCACAACTCTCTGGCAGGAGGGGGCAGCCAGGTGGGGTCGGGCTCTGCTCCCAGGGAACAAGGGACAGGACAAGAGGAAACAGCCTCAAGATGTGCCAGGGGAGAGTCAGGTTGGACATCAGGAAGAATTACTTCATGGAAAGGGTGGTCAGTCACTGGAAGGGGCTGCCCAGGGAGGTGGTGGAGTCCCCATCCCTGGAGGTGTCCAAGGCAGGATGGGACATGGCCCTCAGTGCTCTGGGCTGGGTGACAAGGTGGGATTGATCAGTCTCAGGGCAGACTCGGTGATCTGTGTTTCTGTGTTTGTGTGTACGCATGGGTTTGAGTTTAGAAAAATCACCTGCAAGCAAAATAAATGTAGAATTTTACTTTCTAATTGGAGATTCTAAATTTTTAAAGAAAAGGAACACTAAACCTTTAAAATGTATGAAATAGGTTAAAGATCTTTTTGCTGCCCCCCTCAATTACTCAGGCCTTGGGTTTCAACCTTTAGGTCTTCTTAGCTGCCTTCAGGAGAGTGAACATTTCCAGAAACTGCTTTTGCTAATAATTTGTTGTCACTATTTGCATCAGTAATTTGGTACCTTGAGTGATTAAAGTGGTGAGCATGGCAACACACATTTCCCATGAAACATTTTGGGTTTTTATGATTCAGGACATCTTTTTGTTTCTTAAGTACAATAATAAGGTATATAATCATTATCCCAAGTAAGCCTCATTACGAAACATAATTGCTGGAAAATAGGCCATTTTAAATAAATCTACAAAAATTAAAACTCTTTGTGGAACTTGTTTGTGAAACAGTGAAAGGCTGTGTGGGTGTAAACAGGCTTTGTTGGGATTTGTGTTTGCATTTTTACTAACACAGCTGTGAGGTGTTTTTTCAAATAAAATACACATGCGTTTGATACTCTTCAGAGACAGACACTGTCCTGCTAAAATATTATCCTAACAGAAAAACTTTAGAATAGAAAGGGAATCTGTGTAATATGGAATTCCCTTTGGCAAAAACAGTCTGGTTTATATTGACTTTGATTCAGAGGCTAAACTACATTTAAATATTTTACAGCAATACTGCCTTTAAGTAGGTTATAAATAATTCACTCAATAACTGAACAGAGGTCTCTGCGGAGTGCAAAGTCTCTATATCTTAATGAGTAGATTTAATAGACTAAAGCAAACTTCCAAGCTCTCAGTTTTTGGAAAATAGATTACAGGAAATGTGACACGCTGCTCTGTATCAGAGAAACAGAACTAGAAATAAAAGCACAGGGAGTGCTTAGACAGTTCTTGCAATTATTTTTGAGGAGTCACATTGCACATTAGCACGGCCTGTAACATTTTGCTGCCACTTTTTTTCTTAGAAAAAGCTTAGATTTTTATTTTCCCACATTTTTACACATATTCTAAGTTTCTCATATTTGAAATCTTAAGAATCTTTCCACTACAAAAATATGTATCTTGGGATAAAAATCCAGATTGTCAAATTCTAGAAATTAATCTAGCTATGCTGACTTGTGAAGCCTTAAACAAAACCCAAATCCAAAAATGAGTGAATCACTCAGCACCTTCCCTTCCTCCATTTAATACTAAGAGAAGATAAAATTACAAAATAACCCAAATGAAGGAACAAAACCTCAAAAATAATTCTACAACATACTCAGAGCTTTTGATTTTTTGTTACAACTATAAGAGCCAGAAAGATACAGTGAGTGCCATATGATGTGCTCCTAAAATTCAGCAATTTCACATAAATACTCTTCAGTACATGGCAGGGATTTAGAAAAGGCATAACTCCAGTTATTCTGGGTTTCCAGTTTTGTTGCTGTGCCAGTTATCTCTGTTCTAACTGTAGTGTTAAATCCTTTCTTTTGTATGAAGCCTGCAGGTTTGTACCATAGCTGTATAAAGTAAGAATTCTAGATGATATTACAAATCTTTTCCCAACATTTATAAAGGTCTTGAAGCTGTATCTATTAGAAAGTTAAATTAAAAAATAGAAATTAAATTAGTGTTAAAAAAGCAATTTTTTTACAAAATCTTATAATTGTGTATAAATATACTTTCAAACAGTAATAAAATATTATTATTATTGCCATTATTTAAAGGCTGTTGATTTTCTAACATCTGTGTGAGGAATATGGAAAATTACTTTTATTGTAGCCTTTGTCAATTCTAGAGTAATTTAAAAGACACCTTTGTTCTGTCTCCCTTTGTGCTGCATCTCTGAGGGGAAGCAGCACAAAGCCTGTCTTAAAAAAGAGTAAATAAGAGAGCTATAAGGTTGTGAAAAGTCACCAAATAAAACCAGTGCTAAAGTGTCAAAGGCAAAGGCCTTCAAAGTTTGGAGTAACTCAGACTGTACTTCACTAGAAAACATGACCTGTGAGTAAGGATACAGGAGAAACCTTTTAAATGTGTGTCCTCAGGAGAACAGTAAAATAGCAAATGCTTGCTGTTCTGTTCTTTTTTTTCCTTTCCCTTCCTTTCTTTTTTTTTTTTAAGTTTTTTAGTTGATTGTTTGTTTGTTTGGTTGTTTGTTTGTTTGTTTTTAAAAAGCTATCTTTTGTTAGAGTCTAAGGAAATCTTAATTCAGGCCAAGCGGAGCTTCAGACGTGGTCTACATACTCAGTATACTGGTATTTTCTGCCATGCAACCCTGCTCCCATTGCATCAATCAGAATTCCTAGGAAATACACAGTACAGAAGTATTAAAACAGAATGGGAAGATGTCTTAGGTTGTAAGGTAAGATGTAACCTACATGTAAGATGTAACCAAAAGTATGTATTCTATTATCACCTCCACAAGATGTTAAAGCAGGTGGGGCAGTCCTCGTTATCCCCTGCCATGACTCACCCCTGATAATTCCCTCCGGGAGCTATCTCTGTTTAATGGGCTATCGAGGACCCACCGCATGACTCACAGAATTACATCACCCCATTGCGAGATGCTCTGCCCAGGGGGAAGAACCAAGCATTCCCACCTGGATATAATCTGAGGTTTGGAACAGCACAGGCAGCCCTACTTACTGGTTTCCCAGAGGACAAGAGCTACACAACCACCACTGGACTTTCCAAGGAGGACCAAACCTTTCTACAGGATCACCACTTCAACAGAACCACTTCCAAGAGGACTGCAGCCACCACCCAATCTGACTGCTACCACCACCCTGCCCAGCACAGTGCCAGGTCACATCCTGACTCTGTCGGGTTAAGGTAGTATTTCTGTATTATTGTTTTGTCATAAATACTAGTAAAGAACTGTTATTCCTATTTCCCATCTCTTTGTCTGAAAGCCCCTTAATTTCAAAATTATAATAATTTGGACGGAAGGGGCTTACATTTTTCATTCCAAGGGAGGCTCCTGCCTTCCTTGGCAAAAACCTGTCTTTCAAGCCAAGACAGAAGAGTATTGGGAACCAAATAAATGTCTTGTGGAACCAAAGACAACCACCCACACAGAGATGCTAATGTCCTTATTTATTATCAGATCTGTGCCAGAATGCAGTGTCTTGTCCCCAGGATTGATTTTCACAACTGCTGCTTGCAATGTTGGGAATTTAAAAAGGGCCATATCGCATTCATTTCGTAAACATTCTTTGCATATTTTGGAAGCTTTTACTTGTGCCTAGAAACACAAAGCACTGTTGATATTTTGTCAGTTCATTTTTAACTGATAATTTTCATAAGTTAAAATTGTGAAAAAATTAGGGCAAATTCCTTTTTGGCCTAAAAGAATGATTTGGCTATTTTTTAATTTAAGGACTTTTTTTTTTAAAGGAGCATAAGCCAAAAGTTATTATTAGGTGAGAAATATGAAATTATGTTATCCATACCTGGATTATTGAAACAAGGAGTAACCGGTATTTCACTTTTACAAACACCATAACTAATAAAAAAGTTTCATGGCTTCTTCTCTTAAGTGTCTCCATTTTAAGCATTTTTCATTTTAACAGTGTTGCCTTTGTTTCTTTGGAACGTATTTCACACAATTGCTTCCTATCACCAACCAGGCTGGAGAAAAACACTGTTATTATTTGCAGTAAGATCAGTTTCTGCTTTCATGAACACCTCAGCAGCACTGCCAGGAGCGGGGTCTCTGCTCTCTGCCCCTCCCCTCCTCCGTGGTGGGGTCATTAGAGGAGGTCTGGGTGGGTGATGAGGCTGCAGTGGCATCAACATGCTGAAAATGCACCCAGTTAAGGGCAATTACAGCTTTCTCATCCCCAAGCTGACAAGCTGGCTGACGGAATAGCACACTGTGATTCCACAACATCGCCTTCAAATCAGCCTCTGTGAGGCAAGGGACAGACCTTTCCGCACAGGCATCCAGGACAGGGGTTTGGAATGCTGTTGGCAGCAATTACTGACATGGTCCTTGTGCTCTTGTGGAATTATTTTGCAGCCTGTGAATTTTCATGCATCCCTTTGTTCTCAGTTCCCAGGTAGCAGGCACACCTTGTTAGCATCTGGGGCAAACCTGGAAGTCAAGGTTTTCTGGCTGCTGTGGTGTTTGTTTGTTATATGAGCTGCAAATATCCCTAGGCATCTTACTTAGTGGGTGGGGACAGCGTTTAGCTTCCGGATAAACACCAAAGGAAATTCCTGAACTCCTTGTGCAGCAATAGTTTCACACCTGGACAGCATCAGCTCCACACCTGGAAGGGACAGAAGCCTGTTCATACATCTTTTGGTGAATCACAGCAACACAAAGGGTTTCCGTGTCAATCCTAGACACAGGGAAGGTAGGGAGGGTGATCTTTTACCTTTGAAAATTGAGTGCCAATTGAAAACACTTTGCCAGCTTTGTTATCCATGATCCAGGGCAAATCCTGCTTGTCTGCCTGGAGCAGCCTATTTGAAGCTGCTGGCAATATTTAACTGTGTCCAGTAAGCAGGATTTATGACTTTCATGTAGGGTGAGAAGAGCTGGCAGAAAGCAGTGAAACAATTGGCATGCAACTAAAATCCTTCAGATGATTATCCCAGCTGAGCTCTTCCCAAAATAATTGCCAAGCTAATTTAAATGTGTGGCAATATCAGTGCTATCAAAGACAACTACACGCAAATTTTTCCTTTTTATTCCTGGCTTTTAAGTCAAGAGTGTTTATTATGACATGTTTCTTTACAAAAACAGAGTAAGACAAGGTTCCTGTAACCAAGATTTTACAGATAAGTCTGAGCAGTAAAAAAAAACCAATAAAAAGATAAACATATCCTTAAAAAAAAAACAACCAAAACTAACCAACCACAGAAATTACTTCTCATCTGTATTTTCAGAAACTTTTTTATTGGCAATGTTTTCTGTAAAGCTGTAAGTGTTTTAGAATGAGAAGAAGTCATTTTATTACCAATTTTTAGAGAAGAAGAATTAGTCTGGCTATGTATGTGTGTGAGTAGAGATGAAAAATTTGTACCTGTACTGAAAAATATAAACATTCCTTTCAAATAATGAAATACAAAATAATTGCAGATGTTTCAGCCCAAAACATCACATCTTCCTCTGGCACAAGATAATACAGTATTTGCCAAGTTCCCACCCCAGGCATGGTTTTCCTTAGGAAATCCATGTAAAAGGCCCATTGTCAAGGACCTGGTCTTAACTACACTTCCTAACCTTAGGATAAGGAAAGATTTCTGCTTTTACTGAGGCCTCCTTTCCCAAAAATACTGAAAAGAAGAGGTGTGTATGTAGGGTTCTCTTGTTTGTCATGGTGAAAGTTTATGTTCCACTCAGGATCCAAAACGGAATTTTTTAATAGGCATTTATTCCTAAGTCATATGAACTATATCCATATTTTCCCCGTGTACACGCTCTCTGCTCTGCTTGCAATGTAATCATTTCAGCATTTTGCTAATGCATTATAGCTAGAACTTGAACCTAAACAATCTCCTTTCACTTTCACAGCTGAATTTAGTGCAAATAGTAAAACTGTACAAATGATGAAAAGCAATTAAGGCTATTATCTTAGTAACACATAAATAATTCCGTCAAACACAAAGGAGATGATTTCCTGCTTGAATGTCTCAGCTATTTAACAGGCCTTCAGTGGAATAACTTAAGATGGAATATTTTAAATAAATGTTTTGAGTGTCCACTGTTGTGGTGCACTGTCTTTACTGTTCTTCTTGGTTTTAAAACGTTTTCACTGTTCTGTATTGGTACAGCCCTGTTTCCCCGCCTCCTCTCCCCGGGTGGTAGGTTCCGTGCCTAAGCCATTCCCCCGGCCTCCCTTCTATGGTTGTTCTCCTCCCCTTATTCCAGCACCTTCCCTGCCTATCACCCAAATCCCTCCTATTCTCCCTAACTGGTCCCTGTCAGTCCCCACAAACCCTGCCCTTTCCAGCACCTCCCACCGTGGAAATCCCCTAACCCTTGATGCCCCATTGGCCCATGTGACCCTTCTCCCTCTGCCCCTTGGAGTCATTGGGTGTTGTCCCTGTCCATCCCCTTGGTGTCCCTCCCTCCAGGATCCCCTA
>WEIT01028792.1:559191-580988 GCA_013389985.1 Dryoscopus gambensis
GCCCCTCACGGCCCCACCGCGCCTGAGGGAGCTCGGCCCGTCCGTGCGGCTCTGCCCCAGCCTGGGACGGCCTCGGCTCCCGGCTCTGCGCGAGCGGAGCTCGCACCGCAGCGGCTGGGAAGGAGCTGCCGAGAATTTTTCTGAGGGCGCGGAAATGATCGTGTTTCTGCCTCCTTTCTCCTCAAGGAGCTGGGGGTTGGAGCACAGAGGGCTCGGGATGTCGCTGGGGGTGTCGCGCTGGGGCTGTCACTACACTGTAAGCTAAAAGTTTGGATTCCTTTTGCCGTTTCTTAGGTGACTTTGACCTTTTAGCCATGATCTGTAGTAAAGTTCGGCTACCAATACTATATTTAAAGCGTGTGTTTGGGTCCTTGCCTCCGTTTAAATTGATTCTGCCCACATTCCTCACTTGAGTAATATGGGAGATGGCAAACGGGTTTTGTTGATAAAGGGGAAGGAAGAATTTAATATCCTTTTAATGGGAGCAGTGCGTCCTTTATTTACCTCAGTGGCTGTCAGACTGCCTTTCAGGACAAAATTGGAGGTGCATTATCCTTTACCAGTTTGTGGGGTATGGAGAGAAGAGGGGTAGACAGACTTTTGGGTAGAGAAAAGGTGCTTTGGGTTCACTCTGGATATTTGAGCTTTAATTCACAGAATCACGGAATGATTGGGATTGGAAGGCACCTTAGGGATCATCCGGTTCCAACCCCCTGCCATGGGCAGGGACACCTTCTACTATCCCAGCTTGCTCAGCCCCGTCCAGCCTGGCCTCGGGCACTTCCAGGGATGGGGCAGCCACAGCTTCTCTGGAAAATGGAATTTGAAGCAGATTTACAGTAGTGGTTGGGCACAGAACCATAGCTGGTGGTAATTTATGGCAGATGGACCTCATAGTTATGGAACAAGGAAAGATGTTCATCACTAAACACCTGCCAGTGTAAGGCAGGCACCACAGGTGCGTACCCAAAGGTGGGAGAATACAAAACAGTAATTGGGTATTATTTGTTAGTATGACAATGTGGCATTATGAAAAGCCTGCCGCCAATACTTTTTGCAGAAATAACAGGAAAAAAGCCATTGAGTAGTTGAGAGATATAAACTTTTATTTATTTTTTAGCTTTCCTGGTGTTCTTACATAGGTTGATGTGTTTAATAATATTTTTTCCAACGGGTGCTTGCAGTGGACTGAAATTTTGTTGCATTTAGGGTTTATATTGTAAGAACTGAAAGGTGTTCCTATCTAAAAGTAACAGAGGCAGTTTTAATTTTATGAATATGACTATTGTGTGTGTTTAATTTTTTTTTAATAAACCTTTAGAAAAAGAAATGTAGGTAAGCAAAGCATTGAGGAGTATGTGTCATTAAGCTTTTTCTTCACCACTTCAACATACCACTTTTTTTTCTTTTTTTGGTTACTTGAAGGAAGCTTGCTGGTTATGAAAAACCCAAATGCTTTTCTGTGACTCCGTGTTTCCTAAAAAATAAATTCAGAAGCAAACCCCTAGTTATTAGGAAAGCACAAGAATGGGTGAAGACACTGGAGTGTTTTTTCCTTCTTTCTCATAGTTGGTTTTGAGCTCTCTGTTTTAGTAATAGAAAGGTCCCTTGAAGACAGAAACTCTGCCCAGTTTAAGCTTGGACCTGTTTTGTAGGAGAGATGCCTTTTAGGAAGTCATATACCTACCTTCAAAGTACAAAATACCTTACTTTGTGCTGTTTCTATCTGCCAGCTGAAGCATGGTTTCCAAGCTTTAAATTGAAAAGTAAAAGTATAAAAAATTGAAAAGTTCAAGTCTGTATATGTTATTTATTTACTTAAGTGGTTCTCAGACTGCCTTTCAGGACAAAATTGGAGGTGCATTATCCTTTACCAGTTTGTGGGGTATGGAGAGAAGAGGGGTAGACAGACTTTTGGGTAGAGAAAAACCTCCTTCAGGCACTGAAATCTGGTTGGATTTTCTGGTTTGAGTTCTGCCAGCTGATAGAACAGGATATAATTTATGCTTCAGCATACCCTATCCTTTTGATCTTCTGAACATTGTGGCTGCAACGTCAGTGCCCCTGAGTAACTGGTAATTCCAACCACATCAGGATAAAACCTCCTTCAGTGTGCAGGTGTCACCTCCCACTATCCCAGATTGCTCCAAGCCCCGTCCAACCTGGCCTTGGACACTGCCAGGGATGGGGCAGCCACAGCTTCTCTGGGCAACCTGTGCCAGGGCCTCACCACCCTCACAGGGAGGAATTTCTTCCTGACATCCCATCTAAGCCTGCTGTCTGTCAGTGTGAGGCCGTTTCCCCTTGGCCTGTCCCCACATACTCTTGTATATCCATATTCTAATGATGTCCTCTTTCCATGGCTCCCAAGTTTTCCGAGCTCCTCGAGGAAAGGAGCAGCTTTAAGGCAATATCCCATATATCACAGATCTGGCTCTTTTTATCCCTCCCTGTCTCCTTGCTCCAGAGCTATGATGTGGGAGAATTGCTTCCTCTGCTGTATTTTATATTTTTACTGAGTATTCTTTACTTGCTTCACCTTAAACTCAGAGTAAGCTTTACTTGTTGTTTAAGAGCTGATAACCTTTGCCTGCTTCTTCCCTGTCTCACTTTGGTCCTTGACTTTACCAAAAACTTCCCAGGCCTGCTCCCCTCGGATCTCTCGAGGTATCTCTGAAACAGCCCGTCAGGAGTCTCCCCGTGGGACATTAGAGAAAAAGGATCTGTGATGGGAAAACCAGCGTACGCTGTAAGTTAGCAGTGCCGAATCCCAGTTAATGTCCCAAACTCTCTCCTGTTCTGTGTTGCAGGCCAGGGGGTTTCTGTTGTGGCTGCAGCACCGGCGGTGTTGCAGCAGCACCGGCAGGTCCATCACGCCGTGATCCCTCATGGCAGAAGTGGAAGATCCTCTGTCAGTGGCATTGTGGCCACTGTCTTTGGAGCCACAGGTTTCCTGGGACGATACGTTGTCAACCGCTTAGGTAATGCTCACCAGGAGTTCTAATTAAAAACTACCGAAAGAATTCAGTGTACAACAAAACTAATTAGTCTTTAGCTTGCAGGGTGATGTGGCATTTTGGATCTTCAAAGTGTTTTGCAGAATGTTTGGTCTGCTTAAGTTCTAGCATGTGACAAGGAGTAAAACGTGTTTTAATCAAGGAGATTTTGGAGCTTTTGAAGGTTAAGGTCATTAAAAGAAGTCCTACTCCTCTGTAGAATGCAAATCTGAGGAGAGCACAGCATGTATTTGATTCTTCTGGTTTTAGCCTTATTAGGACATTTTACTAAAAGGTGTGCAGGAGTTTGATTGCAGTTCTTTACAATTGCTCTTGAATTTAAGTTTTGGAAAAATAATCCATGCTGCTTTTTTTCTGCTCCTTCTTTTCATGCAACTTAAAAAACGTAAACATCCTTGTATATGTTCCACTTTTTAAGTATTGTGCTGTGTTTATAGGACACACCATTTGTGTTGTTGTTTGTTAACAGCTTCAGTATTTTGTCTTACAAGCCTAAATGTTGAAGACAGAATCCTGTTTGAGAATTCCAGTTATGTAGGTTCCAGAAGAACCTTAGTTCTGTTCTACTTTTAGCTTTGCAAATACGCATTCAAGATACCTATGTCTAATTGTAGTGTTTTAATGCCAGGGGAAGAAAGGGAGCTTTGTTTATTTAGAAGTTCATCTACTTACAATGATGTAGTTGTTTGAAACGATGAGGTTTTTGTGGCCCTTTAGGTCGCATTGGCTCTCAAGTCATCATCCCCTATCGCTGTGATCAGTATGACCTGATGTATCTGCGGCCCATGGGTGACCTGGGACAGCTTCTCTTCATGGTGAGTCTGGCTTGGAATCAAACACAAACCCCTGGCTACATAAGGCAGCCTCTTAATCCTTCCCAAAGACACCGCTCCAGTTGCTGTTTAGCCTCTAAGTAGGAATGTTGTGAGCGAGCTTGCTTTGGTGATGCCTATTTACAAATTATCTCATCTTGTTCCCATTTGATGCTCTGCTTGCAGGAGTGGGACTGTAGGGACAAAGACTCCATCCGAAGAGCCGTGGAACACAGCAATGTGGTCATTAATCTTATTGGAAAGGAATGGGAAACAAAGTAATTTTCCTTTTTTTTTCTTTTCCTATATATGATAGATTTGCACCAGGTATTGTAGCCATGTTTTACAGCATGTGTGTGCAGTGATGCTGCCATTGTTCTTGACTTTGTGAAAGAGGCAACCCCAAAATTTTGCATATAAAATTTCTTTACATGGTTAACGCTAGTCCTGGTTGTGATCTACTCTGGAAAAGTGCATTCTTTCCAAAATTTTCCAGTGTACAGCTTTGTTCTGTCAGAAAGTTCTAATGTGCTACTTTCAGACACCTCGTAGGTGTTTGCTGAGTGCCTTCCTGTAGATGACAGAGCCTCAAGAGCCTCACCAATTTCTTATATTTATATTTGCATTGACATTTTATTTATATTAAATTCATATTTACATTTTATTTATACTTAACATTATTACAGAAGTAAGATTTCATCCTGTCACTTGGACATAGTGATGAGTTGTAGCCTGCTAGAATAAACCATGAGCAAACAGGAATAGCTGATGGAGGGTCCTTGCAATTATGACTAATAACATCATTCCTTGATAGAATTTCGGCAGAGACAATATAAGTTCTAGAAGCATTTTTTAGTAATCATTCCTAAGAATAGTTCCTTTTTGAAATCCATATAAAAACTCCCATATGTGTTTTAGGTTAAAAATACCTGTTAACAGCCTCCTTCTCTGTGTGTGTTCATGCAATTATGTCCACGTTATTTAAAGCCTCGTGCAGAACTGCCAGACAAAAATTTAGTGGTGAGATTTGCCTTTATATGGTGCATAATATTGCTTTTATAGTAGATGGAAACAAATACAGATACCAGTTTCATCTCTGTTTACAGACCTAATGCTTTTGTTGCCTTTTTTTTTTATGAATAGCTGTTGTTCAAAATTTCTGGACTTGTGTAAAAAGTATGATTTGTGTGAAAGGCAGTTTCTTTTAATGTTAAAAGGAAGTTTGAGGACAGCAACAGAAAGTTTCATTCTAGGTAAAAATGCTCAAACCTTGTTCTCTGCACAGTTTCAGTAGATTCAAAGAGACAAGTCTTGGTCCATGTTTAAAACTTTTGGACATTACAGAACTTAACCACTGTGTGGCACAAATGTTTTAATCACGTATTTTATGCACATGGGTACCAGTGGTGGTGCTGAAACCCTGAGATCAAGTTCTCTGGTTTGTTAAACACAAGGTCAGAGTAACCATTGTAATCATCTCAGAGCCTGTGAAAAACTTGGGCAGGAAGAAGAGTAAGATGAGATGGAGTCAAAAAAAGCAAAGGCTGCCATTAAATACTTTCCTCCTTGCCTTGCACTCATGTCCAGGCTCCTCTCTGTGTACTATGTTGTTTGAAACTCCATGGTTACAGGAGGGATGTTGTTCGTTCTTGTGTGTTTCTAAATCTGTTTTGGTGAGCAGAACAGAAGTGATGGTTCCCAGGATCAGAGTAGTTATTGAAGGCTCAAAAATAACTTCGTATTTTTAAGGCTTTCTTTGGACTCCAGTGGGATCTGAAGGGCTGTGGGAGGAGATAAGGACACAGAGAGAGGTGTTTGGGTAAGACGTTTGTTACCCAAAGCAAATGGTCCAGATGCAGGGGTGCTTACAGGGACAATACAATGACATGAGCAGCCAATTCTCTTTCTTGCAGTCTTGGGATAGTTGGAAAGAATTTTGGGATTGTTGCCAGCCTATAAGGTCAGTTCTGCTTGGAGACAGAGCTTCTGTATTGTTCTTGATCAGATACCAAACTGGTTTATGGTATAACCCCCTAATTTAGGCCCCTTTAATGTCATCCAGTGAGGGGAGGATTTCTTCTTGCTTCTTCTAGAAGTCCCTTTCAGCTCTGAAATGGTTTTAAATGCTCTGACAAATTGTTTTTCCATTTGCATGAGCACCTCTGTGTTCTCTGGTTTGTTTTTGTCTGCTTCCCCTGTGCCAAGCATCTGCCCTGACTTGTGCTGCTCAGAAATTTTGAGCTTCTTTGTAGTGTAATTAAGTGTGTCAAATCAAGGCAAACTTTGAACAGGTTTCTTAAAACGCAGCCTTGCTCAAGAGTTCAAGCTGCAGGAGTGCTTCTCTTAATAAAAATAACCTGTTTTCACTTTCACTGGGAGTTTTCTCTTTGTCACAGACAAGTGGGCAAGAGGATTTTTCATACTGGTTTAATCTGACCAGGTGAAAAAGCAGAGAAGCTATACAGTTGCAATTTCACTTGCCTCTAATTTTTATTATATGAAGAGTCCATCATGAAGGGAAATCTTGTTTCTAACAAGGAATGTCAGTGTAGGTTTTTGATAACACGTTCAAGTAATTCATAATGATTGCTTTTTGGCTGATTGGCAGCCATTGTTGATTGCTCTTCAAGTAACATTTGGGTTTTGCCTTGCTTTAGAAACTTCAAATTTGAAGATGGATTTGTAACTATTCCTCAAAGTATCGCACAGATAAGTAAGGAAGCCGGTGTGGAAAAATTCATTCATATCTCTCACCTGAATGCTAACATGAAGAGTCCTTCCAAATACCTCAGGAACAAAGTAAGTCAATGTCTTGGGGTGACTTTATGATGTTGTATCCCATATCACCCAGAAATGAATCCTGTGCCTTTAAACTGTTCCAACCTATTACATCTGAAATCCACTGAAAAATATTGCCTAAGAATGTACTTTGTGTTTGGTTTGGGTGTGGTTTTTTCCCCAGCTGGGTCTGTTTGAAGGAAATCAGTGTATGAATTTCCTAAAGACTGTTTTTTGCAGCTGAGAAATGTTTGGACTTTCTGTGAGACCTTTATCTTAGTGCAGCATCTCAAGGATCAAATGGCTTAGATATAAATAATTTTTGTGCTACTGATGGTGTCATGTCTTTCAGTTCTGTAGTCAAGGATGCATTCTGTTATGAAAGGCATCCACTTGTGCTTGGTACAGCATGGATCTAATCTGTGTGTTCATTTTAATTGATAGGCTGTTGGAGAGGCGGTGGTGAGGGAAGAATTTCCAGATGCTGTAATTTTGAAGCCCTCTGAGATGTTTGGGAGAGAGGACCGATTTCTCAATCATTATGCAAGTATGTACTCTTGGAATAATAAACCCATGTATGATTTGTGCAACTGCCTGTAGAGAACAGAGGGAAAATGGGACTTGCTTCTGAAAAGCAGACAGGTGTGTTTTTATCAGGAATGTGTGGGAAACGTAGAAACATAATAAATTCTCGCCTCTTGACAGAGTTCATTCTCAATCTAGTTAGATGTTGCTCTTTGTTTTTATTTTTGTAATCATTCTGTTTTGAGGGGGGTGTGTACTACTGGGTTATTCATTTAGATTGTTCTCACCTGAGGTCTGGTCATCCTAACCCTCAAAGTAGTTTGTCAAGCTGGTCAAATGTAAGCATCCTCCTGAGTTGTTTTGGGCTCAGAAGCTTCAATAATGTCTGATGGATCACCAACAGAATTGCTGCACAGGATAGAGTGAAACCAGTTTCTGTCTTGCACAGTTGAGATATGTCTGAGCCACTCTAAGTAACAGCAAATGCAGCCTTCCCATTGCTGTTAATACAGAAATTAAATGTGTGCTGGAAAAAATGTTGCTGCAATTGACTAGGAATTCTTCCCAATTGTGTTTTGGTTTTTTTTTTAAGTGAAGTCAATTTTCAGAAGAGATCCACACTCTGTGTGGTGTCAAATGTCTTGGTTATTCTGGTACTGAATGGATTCCCAGATTTTCTCTTTTTTTCTGTCAGACATGCGCTGGTTTGGTGGTGTGCCTCTTATTGCTCTGGGCAAAAAAACAGTCAAGCAACCAGTCTATGTAAGTTTTCCATAAAATCCCAATCCCAAATCCTCGGTGGGTGGATGTGTTGGTCTGTAAACCACGTCTGAAAGAGGAATGTGTGCATGTATTCCTGTTTTCTCTCGGTAACTGTCTGAATTTGTTCCTCACAGGTGGTTGATGTAGCAAAGGCAGTTGTTAATGCAATTAAGAATCCTGATGCAAAAGGAAAAACATATGCCTTGGCTGGGTAGGTCACATTTTCTGATTCTAATTAACTGTAGTCCTTCTTTTTGGTGTCATTTTTTGGCATGCTGCACAGTACATTTAATTTCTCCATCCATGCACACAGTTCGAGCTGCAATAAATTCCACCTCCTTTTTGGGAGGAAGAATGGCTCAAGCTGTTATTTTGAGTACTCCGGAAATCCTAATCCGGGCCCCGTTGCATTTCATGCGATGTATGTGCACTCACAGAAACAGGCAGCTTGGGAAACATGCTAGACAACATGGGTTTGGGGAAAATTCTGGTAAAGCTGTGTGGAAACCACCTGGGATTAGAATGGCTTAGAGGCAGTGGAGCTACAGTAAGAGACTGGATTTACAGGTTGCCCAGAGAAGCTGTGGCTGCCCCATCCCTGGCAGTGCCCCAGGCCAGGCTGGATGGGGCTCTGAGCACCCTCGGATAGTGGGAGGTGTCCCTGCCTATGGCAGGGGTTGGAATGAGATGGTCTTTAAGGTCCCTTCCAACCCAAACCATTCCATGATTCTCTGATCTCTCGGAACTTTTCTGGAGAACATTTCAGTTGAAGGCTCAGTTTTCATGCCTGTAACCTCAGACCTTGGCACCTTGAGATCTTGGGATTGTCAAACGGCTCAGCAGTGTGCTCTTGTGGTATCATGGAGCTTTTCAGAATGTTCCGGAATAGCAGCAGATTGCCTGGAAAGCCAAGGGAGATACCTGACAGCTCAGTCTGAGCCATCTAGAGAACCTAAAATGCCAAGGCAGAATCTGAACAAGAAAGGAATGGGAATTCCCAGTGGTTTATGTAACTCTTAGGCAGGTGAGTGGGAGACTGACTGCTTCCTTCTCTCTGTCTTGAGAGAGAGGGAATGCATTTTTTGGGCAATTCATCTTCTTCCTCTTGCTTTTAAATAGAGCAATATATTCTTGTATTGAATATTCTTTACTTGTATCAAGCAAAGGTAGGTTGATCAACTTCCTTGCAGCCATTTCCTACCAAAGATGGGATGTCTTGTTAAGAAACCCCCCTTAGTTCTCCGTTTGCTTTCTGGCTTCCAAGTGCGCTTGTACAAACTCCTGTCACAGGGCTGGAAGAATTGAGTTCAGAGCTGGAGTCAGCATGGAGGAGGCACGTTAAGGTGTGCTTTCAGAGCACACAGAATACCCTTCATCTGGTGTGGTTGTGGTGGGTTAGCCTCAGCCAGCAGCCAAAAACCCACTGCTCCTTTCTTCCTCTTCTTCTCCACGCTTTTCCCAGCTCCAGGATGGGCCCTTCCACAGGCTGCAGTACTCCAGGATAAACCTGCTGCTCCCTGTGAGCCACAGGGGAATCTCTGCTGACAAATTACTTGGTTTGAAGAAACAGGCTTTTTGTAGTCTTGGGGTGGAGGGTTTTAAATTGTTTTTTTCTCTTGCTGCAAATAGTCAAGTGTAGCTGCCTGAGGTGTGATGTGTGCTGCTTTCCCTTTCAGCCCTCACCGGTACCTCCTGTACGACATAGTCGAGTACATCTACGCCGTTTCCCACCGCGCCTTCCTTCCCTACCCGCTTCCACGGCCTCTCTACCAGTAAGTGGGACCCTGATTCAGTCAGCTCTTGGCAGCACAGAAGCATAAATAGCTGTTGCACAGGTTATTTACTCTGCCCAGTTGTTGTTTAATGTGGTGGGGTTGCAGAAGTTGCCTTTCCTGAGGTACTCGTTAGCCAGTTTTGAGCCTTCAGCTCGGGGACAGGCCTGCGTTTGATGAGCTGGTACATGAAATGCTTGCTTGTAGTGAACTTAACATCGCTGTTAATTCCAGAGTCACTTCTCCCTGGCATCTAGGGACAGGTTGAGAGGACATAGCCTCAAGCTGCACCAGGGGAGGCTCAGGTTGGACATCAGGAGGAATTTCTTCACAGAAGGGGTGGTGGAACATTGGAATGGGCTGGGCAGGGAGGTGTTGAAGAAACAACTGGACGTGGCACTCAGTGCTCTGGTCTGGTTGACAAAGTGGTGATCAGCAAAGGTTGAACTTTGATCATCTTGGAGGTCTTTTCCAGCCTAAGTGATTCTGTGACTGAGTGGCCTTGCTGAGTCAAGAAGTAGCGAAAGGTCCTAATTTGATAAAATTAGTAGCAAATGGAATGACTTTTAATAATTACACAGGGAAAATCTGTGTGAATGTTGCTGACTGCAGGCCCTGACAGATTTTTGTGCACAATCTTAAGGGTAAGCACTGCCACCCAGGAAGCAGAGGAGGGGTAAAAGATGGATGTGGGCATGGATTGACTTTCTAGTTCAGTGCTTTGTATGGATTTGAGTCAGTGTTGGAGGAAAGTTTGTGCTGGGATCTTGGCCTCACAGTTTTAGCAGTGTGCTTGTGAGCAAGCATTTCTTTGTCATAGGAGAGCAGGGACATCTGTAGAAGATGGTGCTAAGTGGGGAGGCAAGAAGAGGAAGGTGAAGCATCACTTCAGCTGACTACAGCAGGCTGTTTGCATGCACTGAGTATACTAACGGTGCATGAAAAAGATCAGTATAAGTCTGAGCCTGGGCCTGATCCTTAGGGAATAATCCCATCTTTTTGAAGACCTACCCCAAACAGTAAATGCCATTTCAGAAGTTGCCCTCAGCACAATGGAGCTGTGTTACTGTTTGGCATCCTGGTCCTCCTCATTTTTAGTACAATGCAAATTAATAAGTGAAATCAGTCACCAGAGTTAGAATCCTCCTGCCAGCAGGACTCGGCATTGGATCCATGGAAGTGCTGATGGATAATGCTTAGAACATCCTGAACTGTTGTGGCTGCTCCTGTACTGGCTGCAAGAGGCACCAGGTTAGCCCATGGCTCAGCTGACCCAGAGCAGCCTGTTTAAAAGATGCTCTGTGGGTGCTTCTTAGTTTCATTCACATTTGTTGCAGTCCATGTTATGCTTTTTTACTTATGGGCTAAACTAAGTGGTGGTTCATAGTTTTGAGAAAAGAATGCACCTAAAAAGCAGCTGAGCCTGGTTATGTTTATGTGCAGTAACTCAGTGACACCATAACCTGCAAGGTGAGCACTTCAGCAAGAGGTTCTGCCTGTTCAGTAAGAGATTCTGCTGTTGGGCCCGAGACACTGAGCAAGAGCTGTAGCATTATTTTCTGTTCCCTGACAGATTTCCTTTCTTTCAAGGGAAACTTCATTTCTGAAAACTGCAGATATCCTAATCCTCATCCCTTTTGTAGATTGCTCCAGATTCTACCAACTTGTTTGTGTGGCTGATAACTCATTTAGTTGTCAGCAAGTGTGTTTTCTCCTGGAGGCATTGAATCCAACTTCGTGACTAATTGGATTGCTGCCTACACTGGCAGGGAACAGAGTTTGGATGAAAGGCAGGGGCAAGACTGAGCCCTCTGGTGTGTGGGGAATCGGGTGTGGGGTTTACTTTCCCCACCCACTAACACTCAGTCTAACTTCTAGAGATCTGCTTCTCCATTCCATCCAAAGTAAAATAATACAAGATCCAAGAATTCAGGAACAGTTGATTACCAGAAACACAACTAAGAACTTGGCTGGCACGTTCAGTGCTTTAATGAACTCAGAGCTTGCAAGAACAGCTTCAGAACAAGCTCTTGCTCACTGTCTATTAAGTTTGAAGTAATTTTTACCAGATCTTGTTATCCTCTGTGTATCTGGATAAATGACTGCACTTCTGCAATATTTCTTCTGTTCACAGTTTAGTTGCAAGATTCTTTGAGATGAATCCATTTGAGCCGTGGTTGACACGGGACAAGGTGGATCGGGTAAGTGTGGGACCAGCCAAAAATCCCTCTTGGGAAATGTTTCATTGTGGGTTTTTAATTCCCACTTGTAGTTTTGCATTCCCAAAAAGACAAGGAATTGAAAACAGCCAAAAGTAGAGGTGGGATGATCAAAGTGATGTGGGGCACTGCTCCCCACTCTTAATTTATGTACTTCTAGATGCACTAAAATCACTTCCAGCATCTAGAGAATGGTGTTTTCAACAGCTGACGTTGAACTGACACCCTGCACACATTCCAAAACCTTCCTTAACATTTGGGTGTTTCTTGGGAGCATGTTGCCACTTCATGTTTATTCCTGACTTCTCAGAGTGTTTCAGTGGGGGTGGAGAAATAAGTTGCAAAAAGCCAACTGCAAGCAAGCAAAAAGAAGGAATTGGCAAGTATTAATGTCAAAACTTGGCATATGTGTAGGCTAGCAAAGATAGTCATGTACGTTCTCTAAACTTCCTGCTTTCTGAATTATGGAGTGACTCTCCCAGCTGTTTTGCAGCATTGGAATTTCAATATATTTTGCTATAACATAATGTCAGTAGACTACTTTATCCTGATTGTTCCCCAGGATAGAATTGTGACATCTCCAAACACCTTTCTTCCAGCTGCCTTTGTAGTTTCTTGAGTTACATTTCATAAAATAAGCCTGCATGAAATCACTAAAACTGCTGCAAGTCAGCTGTAGCATAGGTAGTGTAAGGGGGGGTTTCTCCATGTCACTTTAGGGTCTGATTGTTCCTCTTTCCAAGCTTTTCTTCCTTAAATAATGTATATAATATTAGATGTGTTTGACTTAAAAGACCTTTCAAGGAACGTGTAAGAGAAATTCCCGTTTTCTAAGATTTAAATCATATGGGTCGCATATATGCTAATAGAATTAACTGTTTGTCCTGTACAGAACCATGTTCTAAACCGTAAACAGAGCAAAACAATCTACCAGAGGTGATAATTCAACTCACATTTTCTTGACAAAGCAGAATATCCATAATTTGAGTTCAAGTATGCCCTTGGAGTTCTGCATAATTTTGTGGTTGCGATGCAGTAAGCTCCCTAATAATGTATGGACAGAAAAGGAAGTCACTTCCTGCACGTCTCAGTTTATTCCTGAATTAAAGCCTGAAGGAATTTTTGCTGGATGCAGAATACCTGTACCTCCTGTTGAAGGTGTTGGTACTCAAGACCTTGTGTAATTATGCCACAGTTATGTTTGAATCTTTCCTCCTCCTCTACTTCTTTTGGCAGGAGAATGATTGCATTGGGTGTAGTGCTGTTCATTTCAAGTCAATTATCTTTTTTTTTCCTTACCCTCCCCATTCTTGTTGAAGTTTCACACTACAGACATGACGTTTCCTGAGCTTCCTGGTTTTGGAGAGCTGGGGATTGAACCGACCCCCCTGGAACAAAAAGCCATTGAAGTCCTGCGCCGTCACCGCAGGTTCCGCTGGTTGGATGCTGAGCTGGAGGAAGCAAAGCTAAAGACATATCCCATGTAACAGCTGGCAAAGGGGATAATTAAAGCTTCTTAAACTGCCTTTGGATGACCCAACTTCTTTGGAGAACTGTGTACATACGGATTAAAATGTATTAATCATGTAAACTGTATTTCACCAGTGTTGTCTTTTCAGTTAAGGGGGGGCTGTTACTGCAGTGCAAATCTTCTCTCTGCCACAAAAGCAAATAACATGGTTGCTTAGCTGGTGAGCACTGCAGTGTTTTGAAGTTTGGGACTAGAGGGAATGTGCCTTAACACCTGTCCACTTCTCCCTTGGCTCGCAAAGCCAGTGTATCACTGTGCTTTAGGTGCTCAAATGATTCCAAGAGTGTTGCAGTTCAGCACTAGGTCACCCAGAATGTGCCCTTTCCAGTAGGGATTGCTGGTAATGCCATCTATTCAGATTATGAGATCTCAGACAAAGCTCTGGGTTTAGATTTTTCACTCTTCTGCACCCCTTAAAGGAAGTGCCAGCCTCCTTTCAGGGAATTGTAGAGAGCCACAAGGTCCCCACTGAGCCTCTTTCTCCAGGTTAAACACCCCCGACTCCCTCAGCTGATTGCCGTAGCCAAAGATCAGAATCTCTCACTCCTCATGTATTGCCAAACTACTGTGAAACTCCTGGGCAAAATGTTTCTCAAATTTCAAGAGCTTCCACATTTTGTTCCACATCAAAACTGCTGCTGCCGCTGTTTACTCTGTGAGAAAGAGGTGGACTCTTGCGATGATGTGAGATTTTGATCTTGCCTTCGAAGGAAGTATTCACTTTGGCTCTCACGGATTGTTTATTTTTCTTTTGGTAACGTAAGCTCAGTGCTTTTAAAATAAATCTGCCAGTTCAAAAGCTAGGACAAACTGGAAGTGAAGTGCATGTTGTTAGTAATTTGAGCCTCAACTTGTATTATTTTTGACTGCCAGCTTTTCTCTATCAGACCCCAACTCTGTAATCTCATTAGCACTCATTTGATAAGTGTGGCCCTGGTGTTGATTTATTGCATGTTGCTCACATCCTGCTGTGAAAGCAGTTGTGTTTCTGAGCTGCTTCACAAGAGTACAGAGAGACGCAATTATCACGTAGCCCTGCGTGGCTAACGAGCAGTTTCCAGATGGCAAAGTGCTACAGGAAAAGCTGGCAAGGACAGCGTTGTTGGAATGTGAGGTGCCAGTTCTGGGAATGTTTACCATGGTGCAGTGATTTATTTATTCCACCCCCCCCCCCTTCAAAGCACAGCTTTTCCAGTTGCACCCCAGAGTTCTACAGGATCTTAATTCAGACAGCCATTAGAGAGGTGGGAAAGGGGTGAATATCCGTGAAAAATTTACTTGAAACAGGTGTTCCACACCAGGAATATGGGTAAAGTGGAGCATCACACCACAATACTTTGCCTTTCACAGCACTTCCCCTTCCTACCTTGCAGAAACCGCACTGTGATTTCTCATTAGTTACCTTTCTGAAGCAATTCCTTTATTTTGTAATATAGCCCTGAGTACAGAATTGCCATAGTCCATAGAATTGCTAAGGTTGCAAAAGACCTCCAAGATTGTTGAGTCCAATCTCTGATCACCACCTTGACAATTACACCACAGCACTGAGCACCACGTCCAGTGGTTTCTTGAACATCTCCAGGGATGGGGACTCCACCACCTCTCTGGGCAGCCCCTTCCAGCGCCTGACAGCCCTTTCAGTGAACAAATTCTTCCTGATGTCCAACCTAAGCTGGAGGCGGTTTCCTCTTGGCCTGTCCCTTGTTCCCTGGGAGCAGAGCCTGACTCCCCTTGGCTGCCCCCTCCTGCCAGGGAGTTGTGGAGAGCCAGAAGGTCCCCCCTGAGCCTCCTTTTCTCCAGGCTGAGAACAGTTTAAAGGTTTCTCCAGCTGGTTAGAGGGCAAATTTTAATGACTGGGAGGAGCATTCACACTGGCAGTAATTATTCTATAGTTTTCCCTCTCACCCTGCTGTTATTTCTTCTTCCTTTCCCTCCGCCCTGAGGAATGCACATGGATACGATTCTGTGAAATGAGGGAGATCAGGGGACCTGTTACATTTAAAGTAATCCAAACGATGAGTAATTCATGAGACTATTACTGCAGCTTCTTTGAGTTAGGGGAGCAGAAGGTGAAGGGCACTGGCAAAAGAGCAAAGGGAAGCTGGTGGCAGAGCTGAGAACAGTGATGGTGGACTCCTTATAATGACTTATAGCCTGGGACTCGCTCCCTAAGCACCATTCCTTCTTGGAAAAGCTTAGGAAGGTGGTATCATCAGTTGGGCATGTTGCAAACTACAGCATGGAAATTGCCTTTCTCATCGCCACGAGGGAATGTCGGGGATTTTCTTGTTGGGACTCTGATTTGGAGCAGGGTATGGAGTTCACAGCTGGAGAAACAGCTACAGCAACATGTGTACATCGCTTTACCCATAGAGCCACCGCCTTGGCTTGCACTGAATCGCCAGTAGTCGGAGCTGCTGCTTAGCAAATCCTGATCCCGGTTTTCCAGCCACCTCTCCCGGAACTTCCTTGCCCAACTTTCATCCTCTGGGCTGGTACAACTGATTAAGAAGTCATTAAATACTTGCCTTCAAAGTTTTTTGTATATACACATCCAAAGGGTAGTGGTCAACAGGTCACTGTCCTGATGGACATCGGGGACAAGTGGTGTCCCTCAGGAGTCCATACTGGCACCTGTGTATTTAATACCCTTTTTAGTGCTGCAGTCAGAGGGACTGAGTGCACCCTCAGGAATTTTGCAGATGACGCTAAAGGAGAGTTGTCACACCTGAAGGACAGGACCCCATCCAGACGGACCTGGCACGGGTTGCCCAGAGAAGCTGTGGCTGCGCCATCCCTGGAAACGTCCAAGGCCAGGCTGGACGGGGCTCGGAGCAACCTCGGATAGTGGGAGGGTGTCCTTGACCATGGCAGGGGGCTGGAGATGATCTTTACCTTTCTAACCCAAACCATTCTGTGATTCTGTGGTCTTGGCAACAGAGGGTGCATGTTCCTTGCTTTAAAACCATTGAGTTCACTTGTCTCAAGATTATCCATAAACCTGACTATTGCAATCCTCCTCTCCACAGAGGAGATGCCTCTCAGCTTCTGGTCCCCGGCCAAAGCAGTCTGTACCAGGAAACAGAGACCCGCTTCTGCCAGAGCAGCACCCCAGGTGCTGGAAGGGATTTGTCCAACTGCCTGCACCTGAGGAGCCTTTCAGGTGTGCTCAGGTGTGGCTGGAGGGAAGACTGGGGGCAAAGGTTAAACAAACTGCTTAAAGCAGCCCGAGGAGGGGGTAACAGGGACAGCTGCAGGGCAAGGAGTCGGGTTGGTTGGTGGCAGTGGTGGGAGCTCTGGCAAGCTGCTCAGGGAGCTGCTGCTTTCCTCCAGCCAGCAGTGCTTGTGGTAAGTCGCTTTTTTGACTTTCTGCTATACGAAATACTTGCCATGGGCTTTACAGAACCGAGAATGGATGATTTTGTAAGCTGGAGCTTCAGTGAGCGGCTGAAGGATTCTTCCTGAAGACATCTGGTTTCTTTGGGGCTCCTGTCTTGTGGGCTGGTTTCTCAGGTGTTTAACGGCATCAGCGCCTCACTCTGTCCCTGTTAAGGTGTTTGTGTTGTCTCTCTGCCGTGGAATTAACTGGTGTGGAGGGCTTAAATTTATTGTTTAGTCTTTCTGCAACTGGGTAACGTGCAGGTTTTGTTCTCTCTGAATTTGTCCCCTGTCTTTGGCCAACGCGAGGGGGTCTTGTTAAGGGAAGGGTGAAAAATAGCAGCACGTACACCTTCTGTAGGTTTAATTTCCTTAGGAAGTTCACCTCTAGCTGATATTGCTGTCAATTAAAATAAAGCTGGTGCTGCCACTGCATTTTTTGAGCTTTTGAAGGCTGAGGGCAGCCTGGGCAAAGCAGAGGTTGAGTCTCAGCACACGAATGTGTTAGAGCAGTAATTTAGTACCACAACTGAGTGAAAATGAAAACAAAAAGATGTTTGCCTGTTTCTCCCACGTACACCCCATGCTTTATACCCTTGAGTTGGGCTTGGGTAGGAAAGAAAGAGCCACACATTTTTCCATGTTTGTTGCTCCCCAGACCACCTTACTCCTTTCTTTTGGCTGCTTTTAGAATTTTCCCAGCCTGCACTTCAGTGCATTTATGAATCTTTAAAGAAAGAAGAATAACCTCTCACATCCTTGTGTTTTCTTGAAATAAGAAAAATCTAGTGATACAGCATAAATTAAACAACAATCCCCTTCCCCATTAATTAATTTTTACTGTAAATATTAGAAATTTTTCACGCTGGTCTTCAAAAACTGGCTTAAGTCTTTTTCTAATTCTTAATCTAATTTACACAGGCTGCTGACTTCATTTTAGAACCACAGATTCATCATCCCTGGGCAACCTATGCCAATGCTTGATAGCCCTTTCTGTGAAGAAATTCTTGCTGAAAAGGAGAAAATTCAGGAAGGCAGAGGAAGTGCTTTCCTCCTTGGCTGTGTGCTCAAGCTTGCTTGGCTTTACTGCATGTGCAGCAGGAACCCACCGTGGGAGGAAAAATCTGAAAAGGAAAAAAAGGCTTTTATTCTGTAGTGTCTGGTGGAATGGAAAGAAGAGCCAGTCTGGGGACAGGAGCTATTTCAGGGACTATTAACTGCCAGTTTCTCTAAGGGGAAACTAAAGCAGAGAACAGACAGAATCATTTAATCTGTCACTGGGGGATTTGATTAGTTCTGACCAAACCTTGTGTGGTAATACTGTGATAATCAGTAATAAGATAATTAAAAAAAACCGCACTGCTTTCATTCACATTTTTTTTCCTTGACTTCTCTAAAGTCAGGTGGTAAATTTAGATTTGCCTTTTCATTTTCCTCCCTCTTTGTGAAACTGCAGCCCTGTTGAAACATCAAGTGTGCTTGCTATCAATGGGGTACAGGGCCCTGCCTGCATTAAGCGCACTCCAGTCAGGATCACTGGGCAACATTGAGCCAAATTATTATTCGAATTTCATCTGTCTCGTGTCAAAAGCAAGAGAAAAAAACTGTAGTTTTCAGAAAGCTAGATGATTTACTCTTGGTTTCATCTGTTTGTCACTGTTCCTGTCTGTATCGCAGCACAATTTTTCCATTCCCATACAAGTAGGTCCCTTCATTCTCTGGTTCAATTTTTTTTTCTTCTTTGGTTGATGTCCCTGGGCTTTGTTGATGCTATTTAACCTGCTGTATACCTCTCTTCCTGCACACATTTTCCAGTGCAGTGCGTTTTGCATTAATTTTCTGGTACATAACCTGAGGTTTTTTTAAATATTCAGCAGACTGGGAGGCTTTTTCCCTTGTGCTGAGATCCAGGTGAGGTGAGGGTATCCACCAGCTTGGCAATTAATTACCAGCACTGGGAGGGCTAAAGGGTGGAGCTGCTCATGGTCAAAAAAAACCAAAAACCCTCAATAAACTGTGCAAGACCAAAGACTGCCACTGACAGGGAGGGTCCATCAATGCCACGGGGCAGATCAGGGTCATATTCCACCCCTTGTGCCTGGAATCTGGGGCTCTGCATGGAGCTCCCTGATTGAAACCAAGCAGTGACAGTACCTGGGTATTCAGCTCAACTTTCTGTAGCAAATTTTAGCAATTGTTTTATATTTCTCTGACACCAACAGGTTCTGTCTTGGCTGTAATCTCAGATCAGATTTCAAACCGTGTTTTTCCTGATTTTTGGGAGACTCGGCGTTACTTCGGAATGTGTTTTTCCATCTGGTCCCTGTGAATTTACTTGGAGTCCCGAGTTCTCCCAGACTCCTCTCCCAGACGAGGCAAAACGGTACCTAGCAGTGTGTGTTTGCCTGCAGAATTTCCCAGAAACGTGCCATCTGTTTTCAAGTGCCTGAAGCAACAATGGTAGTGGCAGCAGCTTTGAAGCCAAAACCACATTTTACTTGAGCCCTGCTGTGGTGGACACACAGAGCTCCTAATTCAGCGTCAGGAAGTTAGCTCTGAAGTCAGTGCTGGCTTCTAATTCCATTTGTATTCCTGTTGCAGTGGTTCAAAAGAGATTTGCAAATGTAGGTCAGTTCTGTGTGGATTATTTAACAGGAATTCTCGCTGGAAGTGTTATTTATGCAAGTGTCAGGACTCAAATCTGGGGGCTCCATGGTGTAATGGCACACATCCTCCAGCTAGTACTTCTGTGGGAAGGGGAGTTTGATAAAGGGGGAATTCTTGTCATACACAGGCAATTTGAGGAGGCATTATCAATTTGCTATAATTCAAGGAGTAGCGATGCTGTGCCAGATCTCTATGCTGACATCCACATCCAAAAAAGGCTGAGACAAATACCTGCAAACCTGTATGAGCAACACCACAGCACTGCCCAAGCTTGTTTCTGCACCTCCTTTAGGCTTTGAATTTGTGTGTCTGCTGGGGGTTTTTTTTTGTTGAAGGAGTGCAGGTGCCATTAGTGAGGCTGAAACGAGCCTGGCTCCTTCTTCACCCTGCCCCAGAAATGGTCCCTAATGTGTTCAGCTCCGTCTGCATCGAGTTCCACGTCTCCGGGACTGGCATGCAAGTCAGTTGGTTTAAGTAACAGCACACTGTGCTGCAATCTGCTGCATAATTATACACTTAATTAGATTCACAGTTTGCTACCTATGTCACACTGTGACAGGGCTTGCTGCTCTTTAGGGAGGGAAAAAAAACCTCTTCTGCTTATAGCTCAGAAGAGCATCATAGCAGTTGATTTTCTCCCTGAAGGTTTGAGTTCCTCTTAGAAGAACCTGCAGAACAGATTAAAGCTCAAGTAATTACTGTTTATTAAATGCCAGTGGTGAACACCCCCCAATTAAAACAGACCTTTGGGGTTGCAGGGGAAAAGCCCTGAGAAGAAGATGGTGATGGCAAACACAGAGCTGTGGGATAAGCAGAGAGCAAACGTCAGCATGTGAGTTCTGAGGGAGCTGTGACTGTGAGGTCTCACATGACACTGTGAGAGCATCACAGAATGGCCTGGGCTGGGAGGAACCTTAAAGGTCATCTTGTTCCAACCCCCTGCCATGGGCAGGGACACCTTCCACTATCCCAGCTTGCTCAGATCCCTATCCAACCTGGCCTGGAACACTGCCAGGGATGGGGCAGCCACAGCTTCTCTGGGCAACCTGTGCCAGGGCCTCAGCACCCTCACAGGGAAGAATACCTTCCTGATATCCCAACTAAACCTGCTCTCTGTCAGCGTGAAGCCATTTCCCCTTGTCCTGTCACTCCAGGCCCTTGTCAAGAGTCTCTCTCCATCTTTCCTGTGGGCTCCCTTCAGGCACTGCAAGGCCACAATGACGTCGATATCTCGTGAGGTGAATTGCCTTCTACTTCACACAGGGAGAACATGCCCTTACTTGTTATTCCACAAAATATCTCTCTTCAAAGTATCTTCCTTGTACATGTCAAATCTGCGTTAAAACTCTCCTTGTGTGTCAGCAAACATGAAATAGCCTTAATTTACCATTATTCGTTTAAAACAGTAGCATGTTTTGGAATGGAGTTATCCATGGGGCTCTGAGCAACCTGGTCTAGTGTAAGGTGTCTCTGTCCATAGCAGGGGAGTTGGAACTGGATGATCTTTCAACCCTTCCAACCCAAGCAGTTCTGGGATTCTATAATTATGTCATTTGATCCCTCACAGAGAAACCCTTCCATCCTTCTCTGTGAAATGAGATGAGAAAATGGGCATAAAAATTTTATTTCTCATCCTGTTCCTCTGCTTCCTTTCAAGATAGAAACCTTAGAAGTGTTTGACTGCTCAAAGCCCCCACAGATGGGCTGTTTCCCTAAGCATGACACTGCAATAGTGCAGTATTTCAGAGACTGTGTCAAACTGTCCAGGCTTTTAAATGTTTGGAAACATAAGCCAACGTCTCCCTCCGTAAGGGAGGAGTCCTTCACAACATCTTGCTGGCGGAATTACAGCCGATTGCATTTGCACCACCCCTGCTATGCCACTGTGAAGTTGATTATCGTGCATTTCACTGAGCAATGCCAGCATTTAGGAGCCTATGCTTCCCTTAATTAGGGAGGTGATTGTCCCTCGACACTGGTGAGGCCACACCTCCAGTTCTGTGCCCAGTTTTGGGCCCCTCATTTCAAGTAGGGTCCCTTCTGTTCACACCATCCCAGCCTCTATGCTTGAAAACCGCATGCACCCTTTCTTCACCAGACTGCTGGTCGCTCTCTCCCTCCTTCATCATTCTTAGCTTAAAGCTCTTCTCAGCAGGTTGGACAGTCTTGTGTCTTGGCTTTCTTAACTCTGGTGATGTCATCACCTCAAAAATGCTCAGTAAACTTTGACCAATAAATATAAATAATAATAAGGCCTTTATTATATAAATAATAATTTTTCCAATAAATAATTAATAATGTGAGATAAAGAGGGCGGGAGAAATATTTCAAGGGCA
>WEIT01028793.1:11541-66086 GCA_013389985.1 Dryoscopus gambensis
TAGATTTTAAGTGGAGTATAAGTTTATTCTAAGCCCAAAGCAAAAAATCAAAAGAAGACAAAAATCACAGCAGACAGGACATGCAATGTAATGATATCAAGCAAAGCTCTCTTGAGACTTAAAGTCTAAATCCCATTCAATTATTCATTTTAGAGCTGAATTAGTCCCTTAGAGAAGAGCATAAGGTTAGTGTTAAGTCTATGAGGTCATGTAGATGTACTCTGAAATGATTTATTAACTCAAAGGGTATATATGTACAGTAACACATTTCCATCCACCATTCCTTCAGTTTAGACACTGAACTTCATAGAGATTGCCTGGAAGAGAATCAGCAGTACAAACTGAAGAAACAGAAGCATTTGTATTATTCCCTTTTCAGCTGGAGGAAAGATGGGGTTTTACATCATGGTCTGAATGCCAGCAAACCAGAGAACAGCTTCTGAAAGGCAGCTTCTGTCAGAGAGCTGGGTACTCACCTCAAGGAGTACCCTTTGCCACTTCATTAGAAAAAAGAGATAGGTGAGTTTTCAAGTGCATAGCAACAGGCACATAGAGTTTTGCTCCTAATTTCTTCTGAGGAAGCAGGAAAGAAACAATGTCTAAGCCAGTCTCATCTCAAAAATGCAAGAGATGGCAGATAACATTCATAGGCAAGATGTAGCTACAGTGCTAAAAAAAGGTCTTGTGAAATGGTGAAGCCCCTCCTATAGAGAGTGACACTGCACACAAGGCTCAGCAGGCAGGCAGTGGTCTGTAACCAGCTTCTTCTTCCTCTCCCCACTTCTGCAAAGCCTGCCCTAGTTTCTCATCTAGCACGAGGCTTGTGTAACAGGCTGCTGCATTCTCACTTGTCAGCAGGATCTGAAATTGTTTAAGGCAGGGTTTACTGGGGAGGGGTCTCTAGCAGTTTGGATTTGAAGTGGTAAATCTATGATTATGGTAAGCTCAGAAAATAGTATTGCAGTCAGTAGAGACAGCAGAATTGAAACAGTCCTTGCACAGCAGTATTCCTACATGCAGAAATTGAAGTTAATGAAACAGCATTCTGGGACTGTGAACTCTATTAACAATTTACAGGCAAATACTCATAGTAAAAGGCCTAAATATGGTCTTTATTACAGTTTCAGGTTACTTCCCTTCATCTGTTACAGCCACCAGCCTGCAATGCAGAAAGTATTCCTTCTCCTTTTTAGTTATCTCCAAGAGATGAAAATGAAGCCAGTGGAGAAGAGTTACAACCATTTCCAGTGAGGTCTTCACAACAGCAAATGACATTATCATACTGATGGCACTGAAGGTGCTGATTGCACTGTAAACCAGCACAGATATTTTGTCCAAGAACAGGTGTTTTTTAGAGATACCATATGGAAGTTACAACCAGCCTGAAAGGACAATTGAAACAGTAGTGTTCTCTCAAGTATTTTTTGTAATCTTAAACAAATATAGTAGATTGAGTGATGAATCACAGAACCATCTATATGTTAATTTTCCTCATATTGCATTACATATAATCCCATGAACTAGAAGCTTTTAATGCTGGAGTGGTGACTGATCACTCTTGACCATCCTTGAAGTCAACTCTCCCCAAAGACCCTAGTTAGGTAGCAGAAATGGATGTCCAAAGAATGGATGTCCTAAGATAGTCTGAAAATCTACTATCACCTCAGTGATCAAAGATCATCTCAACTGCAACAGAAAAACTTAAAGATTATTTTCTGCAGCTAGTGCAGTATTTTCACACTTCAGCTGGACGCCCAATTTACTCTGTGTCTTTCAAGACACCTCTAGAACAAACAAGAGAACATAGCTTTCCATTTCATTGCTCTTGCTTCCTTTTAATCACTTCTTTCTCTTTTCTCCTAACCTTGGTTTTCTGCCCTAATTTCTTTAACATTTCCCTTGGCTTCTATTAAGTTCTCCAAAAGGTTTATGTGCTTTCTTGCTAGACAATTTCTTCCCAATTCCCATGGGTCTACTTTTAATAACACTGATGCATTTCTCTGTGTATTTCTTGGTCTACATTTCTTCTATGTCTTTGATTTTTCACAGCAAATGGTGACTTTTATGAAGTCTTGTTATCACTGCCACAAATTCACTGCAGAAAGTAATCAGTCCAGCTGCTAAATAAGATCCCAGAGTATTATAAGGTCTCCAGTGCCTTTATTAATACTAGTATATATAATTAAGTCCTTTTGTACATTTTTACAATACCTGCTGAAGGTGCAAAAGACATTTAATATCAAATATTTTTCCTAGTATCACACAATCTGATTTTTTTTTCTGTAGACTTAAATAAGATTTACCCTTCTATTTTTGCCATTAGTTTGCTGTGTGGGGCTGTCTGCTGTCTGTTCCTTTCTACATGTCTCAGTTTAACTGGTGATAAAAAGGCAGGGAAAATATGGGCTATGCTTAATTAAAATGTCATGTTGGTATTCTCATGATATTATCTTCTAAAAATATGCCATGTAACCAATCAATTTGGAATTGAAAAATAAACTGAACAAGACAGGAAAGACTGATATGATGGATTGTATTGATCCAGTGCAGTGTACCACAGTTCTGATAGACTTGATATGCTCATATTCTCTCACTCCCATTAGATACCGTAACCACTGCCAAATTCTTTCTAGAAAGGAAATCAAAGAATACAATACATAGATAGACCACATGACAAAACTACCAAATTATTTTGTCTTCATTTTCATGTATGACAATAGGCTACTTGTGCTGTAATATCAATTTATTTTTGAAATAGCATCAGGATATTATGCTAGAGCAAGCAACAGAAAGATGGTTCCTGTCCAAAAGAGCATTCATCCTAGCACAAACAGCAAAAACAGAGGATTGTTAAAGGAAATAATGATTAAACACATTTTAACAATCAGTGACTACAGGAACTCTATACCCACCATGTACTCATCACTGAGGGGTTTGTACTGATCATAAAGTAGCTGTATTTTGAAAAGAGATTACAAGAAGATTAATAGTATGGTGTTCTAATTTTCTGACAGAGAGTACTTTCTGTGCATAAAGATTGTGCTGGAAGAAAGTATAATAGTGTTTATGAGAAAATTTGACAAATGGGCAATCTAGGTGAACAGAGTTGGCAAGGTGGCGCTTGATAAGATTTAAATCTGTTGTGCTAAGGAAGCATCTGCTGTGGAATGGCTCCCTCACAATGAGCTCTATTAATAACTTAGATTTGCCGGTGGCATATGGTGTTACAAAAATATATTTGAATGTTCACTTAGTTGCATGCCAGACTGCCACAGAAATTAGACTTGATTAATGTTGCCAGTGGGACTACTATAGATTTTTCAAGTTGCCTCTAGTAATTCATCAGGTGCCCCGTGTCAGTCTGCGACTTCTGTGAAAGTAAGACACTTACAATATGCTCACAGCCTTAGCATCCATATCAGTGCTTCTGTAGATTAATAATTTTTGGTGGCATTTTATTTTGTTTTCTTTCTGGTTTGGGGTGGTTTTTTGGGCGAGGGGTGGTGGGTTTTTTAGTTTTGCAGGATAGTGTATTCCAAAGGTCACAGAAAAGCCTCATTGTCAGGAGTAAATCCAAATGCTTCAAAAATTGATCTGCTCAGGTTTGGACTGTCAGTTTATTAAGACAAGAGGCAGTGGGCAGAAACTGATGCACAGGAAGTTCCACCTGAATATTAGAAAGAGCTTCTTTACTGTGCAGGTCACTGAACACTGGAACAGGTTGCCCAGAGAGAATGTGGAGTCTCCCTCACTGGAGATATTTAAGAACCATCTGGCCACAATCCTGTGTGATGTGCTCTGGGATGACCCTGCTTGAGCAGGGAGAGTGGGCCACATGACCCACTCTGGTCCCTTCCAATTTTACACATTCTGTGGTTCTGTAATACCACAGTGAATTTGGCAAGTATCAAAAAAAATCACAATCATTTTCCTGCCCCATTATCAGGGGATTGAGAAGACCAGATCACCACTCAAATGTTGCTGACCCACTGGAGAACAGATCTCAATGCTGATCTGCTCTGTGTATTGTTGGGGTATATGTGCCCAAAGCCACACAGACCACTGACTGCTGGTCCAGAGGTGACTGAAGCACCAAGATGTAACATCTCTGCTAGGGTGAGTGTGTACCACACTCCCAAGATCCTCCTGTTCCTTAGTTTGCATATTGTTCAATTATTGGTTTGTGATTTCTCCTCCCCAAGTTATGTAACCCCTTATGTTTATGTATTAACTTTATTGCCTATGCATATTATCTAGAAAGTTCTTCTCGACACCCCACTGGTTTTTTCGAATTGAACCCTCCCCTGAGATACCCTGGTTGGTTGTGTCCTCATACATGTCCTTGCTTCATTGGTTAATGTACTCTGTACCGCCTATCTCTGCCCCCATATAAAAGGGGCTGTAAGTGTCATAATTTACTGTTCTGCTCTTCACCTCCTGTCTCTTCAGTTCTCCTGACCCCCGGGTTAGGGAATAAAGGATTGGATTACCAGCAGAGAGTCCCTCTCTCTTCCTTTGTCTCCGCCCCTCACTACAGTAACACCAGCCTGCAGTCTGCTCCTCGCAGGAGCCTGCAGTGTCTGACGAGCTTCTGCTTGTCGTTCTTTTGGGACACCTCAGACAGCAAGATGCTGCACAGCCTCCGGGCAGCTGTGTGGTCAGCGTCAATGTATCAGATTTTGAAACGCAATATGACTCAGATGATACATTTCAGGTTTCCCGTCTGTCACAGAGGAGCACATTACTGAAAGCTTGCAGAAGGCAGAAAGCTTAAGACATGCTGAAATACATGGGCCACACTTCATCAGACCACTTCTACCAACCTCACAAATAATATCAAATACAAAACTAGAAGGACAGTCTTATCTGTTTCAGGCAATCCTCGTTACTAAAGTAAAAGCCTCATATTTATGCCGGTTGACAGCAACAGACATAGAATGAAATTGCTGAGTAAAATGTTGAATTGGAATAGATGACACATAATTCTGCGCTCTGTCCTGGAGAATTTTCCATGATTAAAGATGATCATGGCAATCCCATAATAGAATATCAGGCCCTGTGAACTTATTGTGACTTCTAAAAAAAGGGTTACAAGTTACTCAGAAATTTGATGGGGTTTTAATGGCTTATCTTTAATTAAGATTTAATTACTGTTTATAGAATTACACTGTCAAAAAAAACCTTTAGGGTTGGTATATATATATATTTAGGTTGCAGTCCACATCTCAGAGATGTCCGTTTCTTAGACTTGCCTATAAAAGGGGCCTTTTTTAAGAGTAGGTTCATTCAGTTGACCAGTTATGAACACAATATTATGCAATATCATGAAGTATCCAGTGTAGGCTACTATACAAACCTAACTGAAAAATTTAGGGCTTACCTAAAGCTAGAAAAGAATGGTTTATGACTGCTTGATTCAGCTCTTGGCAGTGAAATTCCTACACTGATCCTTCACAGATCACTGGCAATAATTACCCCACCTGGGGTTTGCTGGCATTGAGGTACAAGTTCATGAGGACTGACTTCACATAGGATATTTTGTTTTTCTGGCAGTTAACCATTCTGGCTTTAAAATTTTCAACCAGTGCCTTCAAAGTACCTTCTGGCATTGTATATGTTTAAGGGTAAAACACAGAAGAGTCATTTGACTCTTAGAGTCAAATTTAGCTTTTTTTTCCCTTCAGTGCAGGAGCTGCTAAAGGCAAAAACAACTTCCAGATCTGTGCTAACTTTTAATAATTTATTTAGAAAATAAAATATTCCCTTACATGTCTTCTAAACAAATACTTTTTTGGTTATAGTTATTTAATTTTTCTGTAATTATTTACAATAAAGAGTATACAGCAGTCACAGTACCACAGGACACTATGTGGGAAATCTCTCTGCCACTTCCTTGGGTAGTTTGGATGTGGCTGACTGTAATTCAGGACTATTAGGTAGTCATGTGAGTACTGGTATGGTTTCTGTGAAATCAAGTGTAGCCTCCATATTTAGAAACTACACTGATGTTTCATGGCATTGACTCACGTGGCAAGACTGGACAGCACATGCAAATATGCATAAACAGAGATTCTGCATTCAAGGTGACCAGATCATGATTCTTCAGAGCAGTATTTCTCTCAATTGCAGTTCCTTAGATTCCACAGACCAAGGAGGGAGGCTCAGAAAAGCAACTGCTTTCAAAGACTATTTCTGTTATGGAATTAGCTCTCCAATTACACTGGTGCAGCTGAAGTATGCAAATTCATTTCATAGGTCTGCTTGAAACTAGCAACGTCCAGCATTTAATGATGTTGTTTCTTCTCTTGCACCAGTAGCAAATGATCTCGTGGTGTGCAAGAAATGTGAATATGTCTCCTGATATCCCCTCGATCTGGACACTGAAAGTGTTTCTTGTTTCTGTCCTGTCTGCAAGGCAGTTGCTTTCTTTCAAGTATAAAAAGGTTCCTGTAAAAAGCCAACTTATATATTTACAATAAATATTGTCCAAGATGTCGGTTGTGTGCATGTTCTGCCAAGCCCGTGATTATTAAGCATTACTCATCTTATTTTATTATTTTATTTTATTACCTGACACCATATTAGCATAATGCCTGCCCACACCCTTTTAATTCCTAGAAAGGTCAAGGACAATCACATCCAGTGGAAGTTTATCACAGACAACCAGGTCAGAGTAAGGAGGGGGATGAACTCTACTATTAACAACCTGAAGATATCCCTCTATCACAGAATCACAGAGTAGGTGAGACTGGAAAGCACTTCTGGAGATCATCGAGTCCAACTCTCCTACCCAAGCAGGGTCAGGTAGAGCAGTTTGCTCGGGTCTGTGTCCAGTCAGGTATTAAATCATCTCCAAACACAGAGACTCCACAGCCTATCAGAGCAGCCTGTTCCACTGTTTGATTGCTAAAAGGTATTTTTATCTTTCATTCGTGTATTTCCACATGCTCCCTTTGCCTTTTGTCCTGTCACTGAACAACACAGAAGAGAGACGGCAGCTTCTTTACTCCTTTCATGAGGTATTTATACACATGGCTAAAATCCTCCTGAACCTTCTCTTCTCTAGGCTGGATAGTCCTATGTCTCTCATTCCCTCCTCGTATGGCAGGTGTTTCCTTGGTCATCATGAGGCCCTGCCCTCAACTCTGCTCCAGTAAGATCCCATCTTTCCTGTGCTGTGGAGCCCAGCACCAGACTCAAACTTCCAGATGTATATCACTATGGTTGACTATAGAAGGGTCAACTCCCTCATTTACCCTCTTCCTAATGCAGCCCAGGGTGCTGATGGCAGCTTTTGCAGCAAGGACAGATTACTGGCTTGTGTTCAACTTGGTGTCCACAAGGAGATCAAGATCATTACTGCCTAACTGCTCGTCAGCCCACTGGCCCACAGCCTGCCATGGTACCAGGGCTTATTATTCCCTGTCTAGAAAACCTGGCATTTCTCCTTGTTGAACAGATTCCCATCTTACTTATTCTCAGCTGCTCTTGAAGGGTTTCAAGCTCTGACCAAGCCCTGAGCAGCCTAGTCTGGCCCCAGAGCTTCTTTGGGCAGAGGTTTGGACTACAGACCTCTTGAGATCCCTTTCTACCTGAGTGATCATTTGGTTCAGTGACACATTTTCGAACTCAGGGTTACAGTGTCACCAATCATGACATAGCATAGTTTTCTGAGCAAACTGTTGACTTGAAAACAGAGGATATGTACGAGGGAAATCTACAGAAAAAGAACAAATGGTGCCAGTAGAATGTACTTTCCATTTGCTGCAGAATTCACCTGTGACTCAACCAAATAATAATTTCAGAAAGGGAACTTTGAGTGAAATGTGCCTACTCACTTGTTCACTCTTACTTTTCTGAATTTAGTCTGTTGCAAACAAAATTTCCTATGGCTTAAATAGTGGCACCAATAAGGATACTTAAAACTATGTTTCACCAGTTTCACACATTATGTCTTACTACAGTGGATTAATAATTCTGCATAACTCTTCCTAAAATATGCGATTTATGTTGAATTTTTTCTGGCCTCGGGGACTTTTTCCCTCTGTTTGTTCCATCTATCTAGAGACATACTCATTACACTAAGAAGAACTGATGTAAACCATAATTTTTCACCTCAGAAAATAGACTGTACAGTGGTTACTGTACTACTATAAGATTTAGAAGATTTCAACTCACTTCACTGCTACACCTGAAACTTAAATAAGTGACTTATCTCCTCTTTTGCTTGGTTTCCCATCTGTAGTACTGATATAGTCTCAGTTTTGTGTCTTTCAGGGCTGATGGGAACAGAAAGATGTGACAGTAAAGAAAACAATTTAAGTACATAAGGAGGAAAAATGCAAAAACTGAAATTTTGTACTGTCATCAGTAAGTGAAATCTGGTGTCAGCTGAAATGGCAACAGCAAATAATATAAGTGTTTTTATAATATTTGCAGCTGACATATATGTAATTAAAAGAGTTTTCAACAGCACCTACAATTTACTGGGCTAAATGAGTAGGATGGTAAGTTATAGAAGTATTAATACCACCTCCTTCATGAGGTTACATGAAAGATTATTGTATGAAACTGACACTTTTCCAGACATATGGAGAACAGAGTTTGTAAAAAAAGCACTGCTGTTCCAAAAGCAAGTTATCAGCAGACTTTTTTTTCCGTAAAACCTTGTTCATGTTCTGTTGTGAATCATTATTTCAGAAATGCATGCCTCTAGTTTAAAATGCTCATTTGCCTGGTTTGAATGATATAAAGATAACCATAAGCATGAAATTCCTTTAGATTGATTGAAATGGCTGAAGAAGTGCAACTAAGTCTTTTCAGCTGAGAACAGTGTAACATCTGCTTTGTCTGCAAATTGTTTCCTTTAACAGTTTGTTTTCATGAGTTGTAGCTTCTTACTTCACCTTCTGGGGTTTTATTGTTGTTTTAGCTGGAGGGGAGGGGTGGGCTGTGATACTTTCTCACTTAATGATATCTTTTGTGAAGATTAACCTATTTATGTACAAGCAGTACTTATATAAGTATTTCTCTTTGCATCTACAGAGTTATTAAACCAAGCAAGTTTAAAAACAGTAGAAATACTTTAATATGTTTAGTGAGATTTTTTTTTACCCACAGTAACATGTAACCCTCCTTGAGCTTTAAATATAAGTATGGAACAATTAACAACCAAATAGGCACCAGAATGAACTCCCTTTTCAGTACTTTGCTTGCTTTTGATATATTTTGTTTTCATACCGAGAGAAAAATTGCATAGAGAACAAAAAAGCGTTTGTCTCACTCTAAACTGCTTGCAAGTAGCTACAGTAATGTTACCAAAGAGCAGGGAAAGCGCAAATTATGGATACTTTTAAGTTAAGGACTGCTGTGGGTCACCTAAAAAGTAAAACTCTAGAGAATGCCCACAGAAAGAAAAATTATTCATACTGTCTTCAGTACAGTTCAGGGAAGCATTCACTGCAGAGAATGCACTCGCCAAAATCACCAAAATCAGAGAGGGATGTACTCTTGGAGTAGTTCTAGATTTGGTCCCCTGTTCTCAGTGACCATTAACAGTTGGATTACATTAAGAAGGAGCCTTCTGCTCTAGTTTCTGAGAGCAAACTTATTCACACACTCAGAAATGACTTGTGGTATCAAGGAAAACAGTGGAAATCAAAGGCCAGCTGGGAGATTTGCTTGAAAATTACACTTGTGACCCTAACCTGAAGTGCTGAATAGACTGACATATTGTCTGTTTAATTCTTTGTCCTGAATAGACTGACATATTGTCTGTCTAATTCTTTTAGTCCCAGAATGATGCTTGAAAGGCTATTTCTAATAAACTAATCATCCATTCTAGAAGTGTCTCCCCTGAAACGTTTTGGTGTCAGTCTACTTTTTAGATAGTCTCCAAGAAACAAACTATAATGTATTTTTTTGAATTTTGAGAATGTTCTCTTTGATGCAGGTTAATAGGCTATACAATCTTTCAAATACTATGGTTCAAGACCAACATTTTCAAAAAAAGTATATTTTAGAGATGAGCTTAAAGATGCCCAAGTAACCATTTTGTCTACTGAAGGCATTGGTTACTCCAGTTTTAGTTAAAAATAGTGGTAGTTTTATATTTACCCCTTAATTTGCCAAAAGAATTTGCATTGTGGCTCCGTGTCAATAAGGACAGTATAAATCTTGCTTTCTTCTCCAGTGCAGCTTCCTGGGTTTTTTCTTTCCCTAAAATGTTGTTTAAACTTAGGGAAAGAGTCAAGTAGGGAAAATGTAGGGAATTTTTTCTTTGGTTTGTGATTGTTTTTGTATGTTTGACTAGTTCGTTAGTTTCTGTGAGTATTATTTATTTTGTTTGACATACTAATTCCTGAGAAATTATAAGATATATGAAAGAAATCATAGAATGGTTTGAGTTGGAAGGGACCTTAAAGATCATCTAGTTCCAAGCCCCCTGCCATGGGGAGTGATGCCTTCCACTTGAACGCTTTCAGGAAAGGGGCACCCAAAACTTCTCTGGGCAACCTGTGCCAGTGCTTCAGCATCCTCAGAGTAAAGAACTTCTCTTAGCATCTAATGAAAACCTACACTTTTTCAGTTTTCATATATGACCCCTCATACTATCACTGTATGTCCTTGTCAAAAGTCCCTCTCCAGCTCTGTTGCCAACTCCCTTCAGGTACTGGAAGACTGATATAAGGATCTCCCTGGAGCCTTCTGTTCTCCAGACTGAACAGCCCCAGCTCTCTCAGTCTGTCTTCATGGGAGAGGAGCTCCTTCCCTCTGATCGTCTCCATGACCATTCTTTGAACTCACTCCAACAGGCCCATGTCCTACTCCCCAGAGCTGGATGCAGCACTCCAGGTGGGTGTGAGGAGCAGAGGGCAGAATTACCTCCTTTTCCCCACTGGCCATGCTGCTTTTGATGCTGCCCAGGACATATATGAGTCTCTGGGCTGCAAGTGCACATTGCTGGGTCATACTGAACTTCTCATCCACCAACACCACCAAGTCCTACTCCTTAGGGTTACTCTCATTCTCAGCCCAGCCTACACTTGTATTTGTATGCTGTCTTTAGTGGTATGTTTTCCAGTCCTTGGCTACGAAGGTGTTTGTTAATTACAACTGCTGTAAAATTCCAGCAAAACTACTTGGCTACAACAGATCTTATAATAAGCAAAAGAAGCCTAATTTGTTACTTTAAGTCTTCTCTCTAACGCACTATATTAATTGCACTTCTAGTCAAGGGTAGTTCTCTATTTCACTAGCAACATAATTACAGTGCAACCAAAGATGAAGGCAACACGTTAATTGTTAGGTTATTTGAGTGGGTTAAATCACCTACTAAGAATCAGCTAGCAAATGTTATTTGTTCTCAATTATTAATACACTCAATCTGACTGAGATTGTACATAAAGAAACACAACAGGATTGGGGGCTTTAAGGGTGGGCTTTAAGGGTTAGGAAAATATTCTGACTCCAGTGTTTGTGACATGGACCCACTTTTACTTGCACCTTTCTGAGGTAATGAACTTTGTTAATGATTTTCAGCCAACCAGTGGACAGAAACTAAAAAATTATTTCCATCTCAACTTTTTCAATGCATTTGTTTTTTTTAAGACCAAGTGATCATTTTTCTTCCTTCTGGCTTCTTCTTTATGTGGTAAAGCTATTTTATTGCTGCTGGCAAATGCAGAATATATCATAGGGTTCACAGTAATAGTTCTGCCAGAGATGAAACTGAAATTAACTCCAGATCAACTTATACCTAATGCAGTGGCATCATATTTAGAAATCAGGTATCAGTTTCAGTTTAAAGAAACAAATTAGACTACAAATTTTCCCATGATGTTGTTCAGTCAAGTGTATAATTTGATTTTTTACATTCATTATAACATATGGTTGGAAGTGTCACATATGGTTGGAAGTGCCAGCCAAAAGTCAAATAGCCATTCTTCCCTCACCTCATATCCCAGTTGTCCTGATATTTTAATCATTTTCTAGTCTCCCACTGTGATGTTGGAATATTTCTGCTTGGATTCTCATATGCATATATACATATTTATGTGGAAAGTATAATTTAATAAACTGTTAACACACAGATTCAAAAACTGGCTTTGAGGTAAGGAACAAACCTACATTTTTCATATCTGCATCAGGAGTTGTCAGTGTTTATTTTAGTCTAATTTATTCAGTAAACTACAGCTTACAAATACTTTAAACACTGAACAGATGAAGCCTTAAAAATAGTTACATGTAATGATTAAAAATAATCCTTATGTATGTTCACTGTCCTGAATATTATTACGGACACAGATCCTGCAAGTATTTTATTCAATATTTATGTGTTATACTGCTTGAGGTGTTATGTCTCATTATGAAAAACCGTCCTTAGTGGAAAAGAGACAATCAGTCAACACTGTTACTAGTTGGAGTTATTATTTTCAGGTTTTTTTAGGGTGATCTGTTGTCTAATTGCTGTTAGAATGTTTGCAAATTGTGTACAACTCTACCCACGACATCTTTGAAAATTTCATCTACAACTCCCTGAAAAGTAGTCACTCTGTACTTTGTATGTTGAGTAAAAGAGGAATTTGCCATAATATTTTCAGAGTTCTACATCAGTCTGGATCAAATTTTTGGCTGCATGCAAAGTAAGACTCTAAATGAGCTGTTACATTTGGCTGTTAAAGCCTTCTTTTAAACTTAGTTGTTTATGAACATGACAAGAAGTGGAGTCTTTTATTCATTACTTTCTTCTTCCATTCTCTCAGGCAATATTGTCAGATGATGAATAAAGAAAATAGACTATATGCTTGGAGAAAGGAGGAGTGACAAAGGCTTGAAAAATGTGAAAACATAACTAAATATAGCATATGATATTTTCCCATCTTCTCTATGAAAAAATCGCCATCTTTTACTTCTATATGACAGCATGTTTAGAAAAAGTGTTAACCTAATTTTCAAGTTGTCCAATTCTATCTTGTGCACTAGTTCACATAAGGCAAAAACTGATTTATTTTTGTCCTGGGGTGCTTCACTTATTTTTTCTTTTTTTTTTTTAACTGTATGTGTTGAAATGTCATGGTGTTTTCTTAATCGAGAGTTCATTATTACTGGACTAAGGACAGAAGCTATAGGTAGAAAAGAAAACTTCCATAATTACTACTGAATTCTAATAGATTATCTACATTGGCTTTCTCTTTTGCATAATTTGCTATTAACTGGTGTTTTTTTCTATATAAAGTTCTATCTAAGCTGATTTAGCCTTGGATAGCCTTGGTTGATTCTGGATTCAGGCTTTTTATGAAAAATATTCATTATGAAATTTTCTACAACCTCAATTTGGTACTATTAGCTTGTTTTTTGAATGAGCCAAGAGCAGGCCAAGTGAAATATAAAATTCAGTGTAAAATGATGAACAATATATATTGCTGCAGACCATTCTCTGCAACCTTCCTGGAGACAGTGGGGCCCGTGGAAAGAACCAGGGAATGCTCTTTTTCTTGATGTTTCAGAGAGATGTTTTATTTCCCAGCCGCATGACTGGGGGTCAGCACACAGACTGAAGAATCATGGGATAACCAAAAAGTTCCCAGGGTGGGGGGAATACAAATGACGAATGGGCAACAGAACTGGAGTACGTGTGACCAGGGGGCAGGGGAAACCCCATGCCCAGGCCATGCATCCACCCCAGGGCCCCCTCCCGCCAGGGGAAACGGGGCGGAGAACCCCAACAATATATATGTTTAAAAATTTTCTGTTGTACTCCTCCACATCATTAGATTTCTAACCCATGAGGTAGGAAGACCCCATTCCTGGTGTAATGTGGACTGAGCTCTCTCCAGCTCTCCTTCCCTCTCTGGGGAAGCGTTCCTCAGTGTGAAAACTGGTGTGGTTATTGTTTCTTCAGCTAAGTCTGAATATCAGCTCAGCCTCATCCTCTTACATAGCACATCCACAGCATAGTTTCTTTAATTTTATCTTTCTACCCAGTGTATTGAGTTCTTCTGAACCTTCCAGCTACTGTCTTCATCAGCACAATGCCAACACATGAGCTGACTGAATACCATGATCATCACTCCCTAGCTTCCTTCACAAGGAGTGACAAGTCAGACCTCTCACTTGTCATGTTTCTTAGATAACAGCAGAGACCATCTGAAGACTATTCTTTTTTAAGCAATACTCAGGTGACAAGCTGTATTTTTAGCTGCTGACCTTTTGTCAACAGATCAAAGTATCTCTGGAAAATCTTCCAGCTACAGACAGCTGTTGGAAGAGAAAAAATGATGGAGATGATTTCCAGGGGAAGAAAGAGAGTGGTAGTCTGTCAGCCTCATCAGCAGAGGGCTCACAAGGACATTGCCCAAAGACAGAACTATTTGCTGTTGACAGCAGAGGTACGTAGCCTGTGTGGATATAGGATCAAAAGTCTTTCTCATAGAGGAACCTACACATTATAGGCATAATCTCTTCAGGATGAGATGCAGACATCAGATTTAGACATCAGGGAGTGGGTGATAGGATGAGAGGTAGTGTTTTTAAACTGAAAGAAGGTAGGTTTAGATGCAGTGTTAAGAAGAAATTCTTCCTGACATAGGTAGTGAGGTACTGGCTCAGGTTGCCCAGAGAATGGAGGCCCCTTTCCTGCCTGGAGGGGCTTTGAGGAACCTGATGTAGTGGAAGGTGTCCCTGCCCATGGCAGAGAGGATGGAACTTAGATGGTCTTTAATGACTTTTCCAACTCAAAGCATTCCATCATGCCATGTTTCTGTGATCACATATGAGATGTAAAACAGGAAGAGTTGCTCACTTCTGAGCTCCCCAAAGAGTTACAGCAGACCTGACCCATGCAGCAAACACATGCAGAGACCTGCTCAGCTGCTCCTGCAGAGGCCAGTCACAGGCCGTGTGGGAGGCCCTGTGCTACCCTGCATGTTCCCTGGGTACTGCTTTAGGTTTTACAGAACTTGTTTTATGCTTGCCATCCTTGGGTGGCTGCCTTGGTTCTCACAGGAAACAGAATTGGACCACTATTTCAAAATGCCAAAGTAATTCTCCTAAACAAGCAGGATCCTGCTCTTCAATTTTTTTAACACAATCAGATAATTATTTGGATGACATCTTTCAGGTGATATATTTCAGAAATATACTAATACTCCTCCGGAGATTTCCTTTTGGCAGTAGATAATGTTACCATTTTTTTGTTTTGACACAGAATTATGCTTGGTTTTTAAATGAATTTCTGCTCCCAAAAAGTTTAGGAAGAAGTCTACTGGGGTTTTTTCTGAGGAATCTGAACTTTTTTAGCTTATGTCCGCTTTTGATTGTGTTTAATCCACTCTGAACTCTACATGCATTTTTATAAACCCTTTAGATTATTATATACAAGTAATTGATCAGGAATTTCTGGACAGATTTTAAGTGCACAAAAAGGTTGATATGTTTCCCTAGTGAGATACCAAGTTCATGTGAAATGCCCAATGATAAAGAATTCTCCCACAAAGTACTCAGACTTGATACTACCAAAAAAGTTGATTTTATCTTGGGCAATCCAGAATGATGTTTCTTTAACCTTGCTTCTAGGTACAGTTATTTTATTTCCTGTGGCCTTCCATTATACCTATGCAAGTGTTTACCTTGGTACAAAACTAATATAGAAAGTGAAGTTTGGGGGTTTTTTTTGGATTTTTACAAATTCTTTGTTCTTGTTTTACAGACCTAGTGCAAAGGTCTGCAACAGAGAAAGGCCACATTGGGGGATATTTCTTTGAGAAGCCTGGAGGAGGTACTAAGAAGGAAGGAGGTTTTTGCTGTCAACTTTCATGGGAGGTATCCATATATTACAGGTAAAAGTAAGATCTTTCCTACTCACGCAACAAAAAGGAAGCCACAAGGTGACATTAGCTTAGCACCAAGCTGACGGCTTTGGCTACTCCAGAGGCTTTGCCTGTCTTCTATTTTTCAGCACCTTTTCAACTAAAAGCCCAGGTAAAATGTCAGCTAGAAGTACATGCAATGAATATACAAAACCCGAATTTGAATGGCTTTTAATGTACCTAGTCTGCTTACTGCAGATTCTTGTATTCATTCCAATGGACTTTGACATATAAGATAAATTAGGAAAAGAGGCCATTGCCTTGTTGTTGCAGCGGCTGAACCAGCAGCTGTGATGGCTGAGGGGCGAAAGAGCCCAGGTACAGGAGAGGCCCGCTGGTGGGCTAGCTCCGAACTCTAAGGTCACCCCCTAACTCAGAATTCTCCCATCAGGCCTTGTGATTCTATGCAGATTTGGTCTGTCTGGTTGGCCAGCTGCCATATTCCCCTTTTATCCCTTTAAGGGTTGTAATCCAGTCCCCACTCCACCCCTTCTTCTCCCTACTGGTTGTTGTTGCATTACCCCATCTCCCCTCTGTACCCCTGTCAGAGACTGAAATAGTTCATGCCTCAAACATCGATATAAAGTTTTAAAGAAGCTACAACCAGAGAAACCTCCTTGAAGAACTTTGGACTGTAAGTCAAACTACTGAGATTAGATAAAGGGAAAACCCATTCTTTCATCAGCCTCAGGCCCGGGGAGAAACAAACAAGTAAACAAAGAAAAGAATGTCAGCCAAACCCAGCAGCCCTGCTCAGATTCATCCCTGGCTGAGTTTGGGGTGGGGGAGAGCACAGCTCACAGAAGCCAGGTACACAAACTCCTCACCCCAGCTGAGAGGGAGGAGGAGGTTTCGGGTGCATGGTGTAACCTCTGGTGAGAGGCAATAAACACCCATCCTCCCAGTACACAAACTGGCCTAGCTGTGGGACCCCCAATCCCACAGGCCACGTCCACGGGACATTCACGGGAGAGGCTTTGTCCCACAGGACTGCACGTGATGGAACAGACCCAGGGACTGCTGTAAGAGACGGCCCCCTCCCCCAGGGGGACATGCCCGGGCATGCCTGCCTAGCCTGAGCATATATAGCCATCAAATTCTATGCTTCTAGGGGGGACTTTCACCACCAAGAAGACCAGCTGGAGAGGCTCAATGGAACATCATTGGGATCTATGGAGTGGTGATATTTTCCTTTTTCTGTCCCTGTTACTCTCTTTCTATCCCCCGCACCTATTTTCTACTTCTTTCTTTCTTTCTCTCTTTCTCTCATATTTACTGTACAATAAAACCCATATTATTGTCACTGGCATATGGTCTCATTTGCACCTTAATTTGGGCAGAGGAATTTCTAAAGAACCTTAATAATAATAATAATAATTGGATCATAACAACCCCTTTATAAGTATGTCACGGCCAGAAGCCTCTCTCTCTGTCCCTGGACTGCTTCGTTGTGCTTTGGTGATAAACCCCTCGGAACTCTATATGAAGAGCCGCCTCCTGGCTCTTTGCCTCTAGTGACGCTGAGCTATCCAGCTCGGTGTGAGCGTGGCTGCGCGCTTCCACCGCATGGGTGAGAGAGCTGGCTTGTGAGTGTGCCAAGCAGCACTGCCAGGGGTTCCTTGCTAAGAAACGCCTCAGGAATAACGCAGCGGCTTCCCCACCAAACACCCACACCGCGATACCTCATTTCAATGAAAACTTGATTTTATTGCAACACAATGTCTGACTTGAAGATAAGAAATGTGCTATTTGTAGATAGAACAATTGAAACAAAAAAATAAAAATGTGTGAAACTTATAAATTACACAAATATATCAAAGATGCACTCGTCATTTTATGTAGAACCATAGACATCCTCACTGCTGAGGGCAATGCTTTCTGAAGGGTTATGGAGCCTGCCACCACTGCAGCCCCTGTGGGCTCTGTGCCTGGCTCTCCTGTCTGCCTGAACCCACAGCCTCCACCTCTGTCCCACCTTGTGCCTCTTAGGCAGCTCCTAGGGAGGAACAGCAGCCTTCCCCCAGTATTGGTGGGGGATGTCTAGTCCAAAAAAGACAATACTGAAAGGAATTACACAGACATAAATAAAGGCTTATTGGGTGAAAAAAGTGTCCTAGAAAAGGGTGAGATCATATATTTTTCTCGTCAGCAATTTTGTCTTTTCGTTTAAACACACGTAATATGTAGATGCCACCAGGATATCCAGTAATGAGTAAGATCACTGGTAAATGCAATGTGGCCTTTCTGAATTTTGATAGGAATCATGTCTATATCAAGCTAGCTGTGTTTTGTCATGTGACCAATTATGCATTTTTCTTATGCCAAGTCTGTTTTATGTGGTCAATAAACCAGATCATAGTTGCAAATAATTCTGTTTGTGAAATTTCAGCATTTCTCTCCTGCAACATGCTTTGTTATTTTTTCTCCCATACGGCTAACAAAAAAAAATTCTTGGTGAAAGCTTTGAAGTCTCTCATTTGGCTTGAGAATTTTGCAAGTAATTTTCCTCTTTTATTAGAAAGGACAGCTATATATTGTTGCTTTTCCATAAAAGTAACTATTTTTCATCTTTTTTCTTGTGTCTACTTTATTTTTACAATATCATTTTTACTGTGACAAAGCAGACTTTGTTTGGAAAAGAACCACCAAACCCACCACCAACAAAAACTCCAACTCAAACATTCTTGCTTTTACCAGCCATAAAGTTACTTCACGGTGCATGAGGGAAAGCAGATATTGAAGAACTTCATAGATGAAATAATGTGTTTGCCTACTTCACCTTTATTAGAATGGAAAAACTCCAAAAGAAATACATGGGGTTTCAGTTTTATTGCTCCTTGTTTGATTTTGTCTATAAGTTCTTAATAATTTATTCTCCCTCATTGCTTTAATGTAGGTAATTCTTCAGAAATTCTGCAAATGAAATCTTACGTTGAAAACATAAATAAACCTTTAAATAAACAGGGATGTCAATAAAACTTTACTAAAAAAAATTTAGCAATTAAAAATCCAATTCAGCAAAACATCTAATTACACACTCACTTAAAGCATTTTTTTAAGCTATAAATCCTGGTGGAATTTAAGTAAAAGTTTTGAAGTTAAGAAATTGTGGGCCTAAACAAATAATTTCCTAATTGCTATAAAATCATAAAATAATAATATCCCTTCAAGGAAGCTGAAACAGAAAACAAGGGAAACAAAACAGATTCTTGCTCAATTGTTCTGTCTTGCTCAAGGTACCAAAAAAAAGCCCTAAACAGGTACGTTTATATTTTGTGGGTGGGGGGGTTTTCTCACTTTCACTACAGTAGGTTTTAGGGATATGGTAAAGGAGGTGAAAAAAGGTAGAAAAATTATTTCACTCCAAGTTGACTTAACTTTGAGCAAAAAGATCCACTGGCAATTTGAATTTGCAGTACAATCTCAGATACATTCAAAGGCAGATTTTTCAATCAGGCCAGGATCCATTTATTGTTATAAATTTTTTTTTCCAACCTGTAAAAAATGCTGATTTTGGGCAGAAGCAACGTGTTTATGGAGCATCATATGGTCAGAAATTAAACTTCAACCAGATGTTTTTATGAAGTGTCCCCATGGAGTCACAAGATATAGTCATAATATGAAGTACTGTTTTCTTCCAGGGGAAAAATCCCACAAATATCTTTGTATCTTTTTATTTTCGATTGCACATCAGCTCTGAAACTTCACAGGAAAATGCAGATAATAGCAGTGTTTTTTAATTATCACAGTGCCTGGAAGGTCACAGCATGATTACTAGACTAACTTACTAAGGCTGGAAACCTGTAATATGGCAGCGTAAGATTTGCCCTCTTCTTTGAATTTGTCTTAGGGAACTAAAATTGTCACACCAGTCCTACTGTGTCTTAGTAATTTTATTTACCTACATGTTGAGATGTGAACTGACATAGCTGCATGTTTGAAGACTTGGCTGTCAGGCAGGAGATCAGATCAAGAGGACAGCTTCAAAGATAAGGACAAACTTACAGATTTCTTGTCTGGATAAATGTCAATTATTCAAGCAGAGCCCATGGAAATTCCTGAAGTCAGTATCACAGGGTGAGTGAGCATCTAGCTGATGCTCCTTTCATGTCAGATATTTGATGTCTCTCATTATATGATCCATACCTGCTGCAACACCAAGTTTGTCCATATGTCCTATTTTATAACCTATTTTACTTTTATTGCCTCCTGGGCCTACTAAGCAAACAGAGAGAACAGGGAAAACTTTCTAGCTGGTACATATGAAGTCTTCAGACACTTCAGAAGTTCCTTCACAGCCTGTCTTACTTTACAGCAGCTATGGATGGAAAACAGCAACCCCTCTATAAACTCAACTGTAAGTAATGACCTCCATATGCTTAAATAGCTTGAGGAATATTAGCTCATTAGTGAAGATACTTAAATATTGTGGTATGTGCAATACTTATATTCAAGTGAATTCTTACCAGAAAGCAATGCCATGTTTCAAATAACACAATTATATTCCAAAGCATTAATAGAACAAAGAGCCCTGGAAACCATGATGTACATTCAAGCTTTTGCTTGATTAGTTAAGAGAAGTATTTTTTCCTGGCCGCTTGTCAGCTCTGTGATTGTGTATCAATGATGATAAGAAACTTACATTGAAGTAAAGCTTTTGCTTGCCTAAAGATAACTTCATTTTGTGATACAATAAGTGGCGGCAGCTCCTGTTACAAACAGCATGAATTCCTTTGTTTTCAGTAAGCATTAGTCAAGTATATGCCCCATCAGAAGTGAGAATTTATTAAAAAGAAGCTAGAATTTATTAAAAAGTTAACATATAAAATATAAATTCTGAGTGCTCAGTGATTTAATATAGATGTTCTTTGCTTAGCTTGTTCAGATGATCAAGGGAACAAGAAGGAATCCTTCCTGCACAGACCATAATAATTGTAATATTCATCTTGAAATTCTAAGAGCTTGAGCTAGTCCAGACTCTGCAGTTCAGTACAAATCTAAAAATTGAGTCTATTTTTACAGGTTTGATTCTGGAGTATGGATCAAGGTGAGAGGGGTGTTCTGTTGCTTGGCTTGGTTTTGATGCTTCGCTTAACCAGAATCAGATGAGACATATTGTGGTGATATGCAGATGATGCAGTCTCAGCTGATTTTATTACGATGGGCCCCAGGAGAAAACCATTCCATGATGCTGAATGTAAGTTTGAGGAATAAGTTTAAAAAGAATACTTTTGCCTTTAAAATTGCTTTTATCTAATCTTGAAAAACATTTTTGAGCATCTTGATTTTTGCACCCTGACCAGCCCTATGTGCCTGTCACAGACACCCTTTGATTACCTGAGTTATCACTTCAAAGCCAAAGAATCTATCAAAGGCCTGCATGTACTCACCAACCTCTAACATAGAAGCACTGTGAATATAGTTTCAGTATGAAATACGGAATACCTGGTTTAAAACCAGAATGATGGATTTGCACAATGTATGAATATCTTGCCAACTATCAAGTTTAAAATTCAAATTACTAGTCTTTAATTCCACTCCACTCTCAATTTGCTCCCCTTCCTCTTTTGGTCACATTATTTGATCCTCAGCATAGAATTTTCTGTTTCTTCATGTCTTCAAATAATCAGAGAAGTTCAGCTGAAGGCCATGGTTGGCACAACAGTACAACTTAGCCATGTGCTCACCCAGGCAAATGTGAATTATTTTTTCCCTTGTATTTGAGCTTATTTTCCATTATCTCAATGTAATTATTCATTAAATACATCCATAATGTGATTTTTTTGATTCTAAAAACGTCACTAGTATTAGTCACTGTATTCAAAAGTACATTGTGGACTCTGCTTTCCAAAATAATATTAAGATGTAAGATTACTTAATATCAAAAAGCAAACAAACAACACAGCCTCCACATTGAACACCAGGCTCTGTCACACACCCATCTCTATGACTACCGTAAGAGATTTTTATCCCAGGTGATGTCTCTAATCATAATTTCTTGTATTTTCCACTTTTAAAAATAACCTTTCCCATTCTTTGCATTTGATGAAGTTAAATGTATGCTTCTCTAATCAGTATAAGATAGGAACAGAAGAATAATTACATGGCAGGATGAAATAGTCCAGAACTGTCAGAGGGTTTCTTTATGTAGTAGTAGTCTAACGAAAATTTTAGAATAAGTAATGATATATCGCAGTGTGATGATTAAGGATAGCTTCATAATCAGTTAGAAACATAGAAAGGAGATTTCTGTCCACTGAAAAAATATCATTAGAATCAGTCCCTAATGTCTTTGGGGAGAGGGTGAACAAGGTTTCTCAAATTAATATATAGAAGGAGGAGGCCCAACAAGGTTCTCGTTTAGTTATTATTTGCAAAACTTTGTCATATGTTTTTTTAGACAAATTGTCAGTAAAGCCAGCAAGAAGCCAGGAAACATTACAAATACCTTTAACAAGGCATTAGCCAGTTAGCTCAGTGATACGAGCTCCTAAATGGCAGTTCTCTCACTGTTTTCACATAAGATGTGTGATAAGTTATCTGCTACATAAACCACCTACACTATCTTTCTCATGTAGGTTTCTTAACTCAGAGAGAGCCTAACACAAGTAATGATTACGAATGGTTCTATCAGCCTTACCTTCTCTTTGTTACCCCAGGAAGATTTTCACCAGTCAGGCTTATGACTGAAAAGTAAGTCAAATGTGCTTTTTGAAGAGCAGATATTCAACTTAAAGGTGAACTCTAATCTGACTAGAATCCTTGCAAGGGAGCAAAACTCCCGAGGGACAAAAAATTGAAAACTTCGCAGTTATATCACATATGTGTGAGCAGTATTAGAACTGCAGTTACTACAATTTAACAATGATTAAAGATATTAGTCCATCACAGATTCACAGTTTTCTCCCTAGAAGCTGGAATAATCACAAATAAAGAGTTGTACTCTGTTTCTTTTGTAGGGCTTCTGTTTCAGGGGAGGCCATGCATATCAGAGTGGATGTTCAGGCCTTCAGTCTGAGAAAAAAAGACAGAATAGTGGACATTTAAATTTATAAAGAAATCCAAATTTCATTCTTCGACAAAGAGAAAACACTACAACTTTAGATATCAGTATGCCTTTATAAAAATATGTAAAAATATATGACACAAAGAAGGCATGGACAGGAATAATCAATATATGCTAAAAAACTCAAATTCATTATTTTTGGGGTAGTCCTAGTCGAAAATGTTGAATAACAACATCCTCTCTCCAATGTCCTTGCCTTCTTTCAAAGCTGCATTGCACAATGAATCAAACAAGTGTTGGAGAACTTTTATAATGAACAGAACTGTAATTTCTCACCAGAGTATGCAAGTTGGGTTTCAAGTTAACACTAGGCTGATCCCCTCTGTCTCCTGGCAGAAATGGTGTCCAGACAAAGAGACCATCTCCTCTTAGAATACAGTCATTTGTAAACATAGAAGAGAATGTTATGTTCTAAGTAGTTTTGGAACACTTACTTGATTTTAACCTCTGACATGTAACTCTAACACCTTGAATTTTTCTCAGTACTAAAAATACAACATAGAGGTCTAAATACATGGTCTTCACCCTTTGGAACTAATTTTCATTTTTTAAAAAAATATATGATTGCTCATTATTTTTATCAAGTTCTTCAATGAAGAATTTCACATGTTTGCATGGACCTTTATTGCAACCCATTTTACTTCAAATAGGTTTTATATAGTATATTCATACAGAAAGAGAAGAGAGTGGGAAACAAGTCAGATCAGAATCATTATCCTTCAACATCTCATGTGGAATTCCATAATGAGCAAACTGCTATTGGCAATCTGTTCTTGCTGCATTGCTCCATTATATCTTGTCAGTCACACTGTTCACTTACCATAATCTTCCATACAAGTTCAAATTCCGTTCACATCTAACTGAAATAACATACATAGCATTTCTGAAAGATGACATACTTCAGGCTGTCTGATATGCCATTACTGGAAACAAACCTTTTTATTTTTTATTTTAACTAGAAAATCAGCTGTAGGTCACTCTCTCAAAACAATTTCAAAAGTTCCTGGATCCCAACATAAAAGCTTTACATAAAAATGCCTAACATTACTGGAGATGTAACACTGACACTGACAAAGAATCTAAGCCATTGTTGTTGCAAGTTGTCTTATAAAGGTGAAAATTATTATTAAATATGTATTTCAAGAGAAACAAAGTGTTTATGCTTTTAGGGTATGCCAAAAATCTGCATAAATTTTGAAAGATTAAAGTAATTGTCTATTAAAAATATTCAAAGGACAAAATTAATAATGCTGATGAACTGGAGAGGCAGAAACATGCTGTGCACCTGTTAAGGAATTTCTGTTTTTAGACAAGCAAATCCATGTAAGAAGCCCTTTTGCACAAAAATTCAGCCAGAAACTTCTGAACGGGTGCTTGGAGTTGTGAGAAGCTGGCAGCTGGGCAGACTGGATGAGAAATGCAAATTCATAGCTTTTTCCCCCCTCAATTATCTTTCACCCTTTCTGTGCTTAGACCTCTCCTTGGGCTGAGCCTCTGGTCACTGCTTTTGTTACCTGATTTAATTTGTTGAAGACCAGAGGAGACTGTCACGATTGCTTGCTCTTTCCTCTGGTACAGCAGGGGACATCAGACTTCTTCAGGTTATTTCCATACCTAGCCATGTAGTTTGTAGTTCACAAAACAATCTTGAATAAATTTCTACGACAGTCTGCATGACTGTGAAAGACTGCTCCACATGGTCTTTGGTTCAGCACAGCATCTGCTGTCTCCAAAATAAAGACATGGTGGACCTATTTCACCTCTCGCAGCCAGTTCCGCCATAAGCAAACCTTTTGATGCAGGTGAGCTTCTGCAGTAAAGGCAAAATACCTTTTCCTACATTCCCAGTACACTTCATGGGATGAAAATTGTCTTAAAGAGGTGTCATTCTCCTCCAGTTTTGTTGTTATTTTTAATTCATGATTTTAACTAGTCCTTTTGCATTTAAAATCAAAGTTCATTACTGAAGGATGTTGTGTAGGTTTGTGACAGTTTAACAAATTTAAAGTCCTTCCATGAAGTAAAAGAAAGAATGGAGTGTACTTCTATTTGTCTTTTTCCATTCTTGCTTAAAATCTTTGTTAGGTATCCTGTTGGCTTACATTAAAAAAAAAAAAAAAAGAAAAGGAGGGAGAAGGATTAATTTAATATTTAATTAAAAGTAGCTTAATTTATATTCATTCTAACATAAAGATGGCTGTCATCGTCCTGCATGAGATGCATCTTAACCATTGTAGTTTCCACTTTTATTGTTGTCTTGTTTGTTTGCTTAGGGTTTTACTATTTTACACTTGAACTTGTTTTATTTTGTTTCTAAATAATGTTTTATACCCCATGACAGGACCCAAGTGAACGATATGAAGCTAAGTCAGGGGACATTTCGGTCAGATATTAGGAAAAGGTTCTTCACCCAGAGCGGGGTTGGACACTAGAACAGGCTCCCCAGGGAAGTGGTCACAGCACCAAGCCTGACAGAGTTCAAGAGGCATTTGTACAATGCTCGTGGGGACATGGTGAGACTTTTGGGATTGACCTGTGCAGGGCCAGGCTTTGGACTTCAGTGATCGTTGTGGGTCCCTTCCAAGTCAGGATACTCTGGATATGGTTCTATGATTCTATGCTACAGGGGGAAAAAAAGCTCCTTTCTTTTTTTTCTTTTAAGAGTCATGACAAACTTAAGTAGAAGGATGCTGAAAAATCTGAAAATTTCTGAAAACTACATCCTGCTAAGACACTGAAATATATAATGCCAGTGGCAACCTTTAAAAATTATAGTAGCCACTGAGGGTAATCATTCAAAGTTTGGATGGTATATTCTTCTTTAAGTATATGAGTATGTAGTGATCTCTTAATTTCTGAGGTATGAAAATGTCCAATTGCTAAAGCTTATAATTTTGAAATCTCATAAAAGTTTTGTTATCATGTATGTATGAATGAACTGAAAACATACCCTTCACTTATAGGTAGGGAAAAGTAGATGTCTCACTGTAAATCTAAGAATCATTTCTATTCTTGTGTGTTCCAATCAATTTTGACATGGTTATTTGTATTTCCTGAAAGCATCAGGTATTGTCCGTCGAAATCATCCTAATGAATATAAATGTTGATCTTCTTTACATATATTTATATACATGCATAAAGTTAGTCTTCGAAAACAGATGACTGAAACTCTGCAAAACCTGATTTCTCACTTTGTAATGCATTGCAGTTGTCAAACTGCATTTTTTCAGGCCTAGAGAATAGATAGCAAGCAAGTGAAATACACAATTCAGTGTTCCTCTTTCTCTGATAATTCAAATATTAAATATTGCCTATTTCTACCAATAAAAAATGACAATCAAAGTTTCACATTTTAGTAGAGCATTATTCATTCCGGTACACAATTTCCTTTCTAATAAACAAACTATCCTATAATTTAAAAGAGTCAGGAAAATGTGACTCCATTTTTAGTCAAACAATTTCAGAAAACACTATCCATAACCATAGTGTGTAGATGCAAAAAGTGGAAATAATGGTAATTTTCTGGCAAAGATAATTTTCAGACTTGATCCTCTTTTTTTTCCCCCTAATCTAGAAATAACACGGACAATTTAGACCAAGCTTTGATGTTCAGAAGAGTCAGTATCTTAGCTGTTAAGACAGCTGATAGCTTAATGCCTTTGGCTTATTATCTTTAATTTCAGAAATACTCATCTTCTCACTGTATAATGAGATTTTACCCTCCATTAAAATAGTCCAAACTAGCCTGTCTGTTAATCTAAAGATAAAGCCTTAGGTGAATAAGACATGACATAGAAAGTGCTATAATGTGATGGGTATCAAAAATCACTTCAGGAAAAGTTTCAGACAGAAAATAAGAGCTCATTAACTACTCTATAGCATGAAAGCTATGACTTAAAATGTGTTTTTTTTGTCCCCCTCTCTTCATAAACTTAAAATTGCTTCATACTGTGAAAAGCGCTATGGCAGTTAATCAAAAAAGAATTAGTGCCATGTCAGATAATTGCCAGCAAGTAGGGGATTGTAAGTGCCACCCCCTGCAAGACACATGGAAAGACTGGAGTGGGGGAAGGAGGTGAGCTTGTTTGGTTCCAGTCTACTACATTCTCCTTTTAGAAAAAAACTAATCAGAAAAAAATGTGTTGTACTTAATTCTTACATGAATGTTAAAAATTAAATCTATATCTATTTAATATGGCTATGTAACATATAAATTAGGCTTACTTAATGTAATTCTTTGTAATTGTTGGACTCAGACATGAATTTTTATTTAGCATTGTCTTCAGTACCTGTCGTATCATCACAATTAAATGGGAAAAATTTTGTCCTTTTAATAAAGGAACTTCAAAAAAAATAAAAGTAGATAAAAAATTGGGTTTTTTGAGATGTCTATCTCAATTTGGGATCAGAAGAGTTAATGCTGACAATGAAAAAGATGCCTAACAAGATCAGAGTAGCCATTTGTTTCCTTCAGTTTTCAATTTTGTGTGAAGTCATCTCTGCATGGTACAAGACCCATAAGGCATTTCATGCAATACTAAAAAAAACTAGAATAACTTAGAATAAATAATGATAGAAAAGGTTTACCCGCAAAGCAACTGTGGTTCTGAACAAAACTAAGCTTTTTTTCATTTAACTATTTTAACTATTTTAGACTTTATGGTCTTAAATTCACTCTTACCTTAAACTAGTAACTTTTGTATGTTACATAGCTATTGACAATTTTTTTTTCTAAAAGTATTTAATATAATAACTTTGGCAAATTTTATATAATGAAAACAACTCCTATGAACCTTATATTTATGATTTTCTTTTTATATTCATGACTCTTTAGCAGCAGTCTTTATTATCTGAATTGTTTCAATTCTAACTTTTAAAATCTGGACAGTGTCATATCTATTATAACTAAAAAAAATTACTGAACAGCAATATAACTTCTCTAACTGATGGTATAATTGAATATTATTTTGTTCTTAGGTATACAAATTTTTAATTTTTTTTTTAATAGTCCACAGTCACATATAAATCCTGTTTTAAAAGAGCCAAATGTTCTAACCATATGGGACACTTCAGCAATTTAATCGAGCTCTGTAAAAAACCTACTGTAAGCCTAAACCAGTTAAAAACCTCTGACAAAAGTAAAGAAGAGTTGCCTAGAAAGGAGTATAAGTAATAAGGCTGAATCATTTCGAAAATAACTAACAGTACTGCTTTTAGAAGGTAGCCTGAGGGCTTTTCACCAAAATTTTATATATGAGGCAAAAAAGTACATAATTAGATGTCTAAATAAGTTTTCTGATTTCTAGGTTTTCTATCCATGAAATGCTGAATAGAGAACAGCTTCTACTGGAATAAAACAGGGTTGAGTAGCTCTCTTATCTGGTGAGAAAGGAATAATTTCTGCAATTTCTTAATGGTGTAGTCATTTTGACTTCCTTTTTCTACATATGCCTCATTATAATAACTTTTTACATATTCATTATACTGAATAAGAGATGCACCACATATATGACCTCCATAACAGATCCCATATTTAAGAGGGTGGAAATGAGTCTATTCATTATTTCTACCAAAATATCCAAAAATGAAAAGGAAAGGGGTTTTTTTAAACATTTTTCAGGGTTTAGTTTTGTTCCTTTGCTTTTTTTCTCAAATCTTCAAGTTATGATGTTTTCATAAACTAAAAAATGACCTATCTTAAAGGGCAAGGAATCATCCTGGAACTAGGAAAAGCTCCCTCATCTTTTGGAAGGCTCAGTCAGTCTACATACAAAGGAAGGAGGCAAATTTCTACATGTGTTAGTGTTTAAGGCAGGAAAAAATTACATCTTGATCATGACTGCTGAAATTGAAGGAAATCAATAGATCCTTTTAGTGCTGTTCAAGTGTACTTCTATGTTGTAGTGTCACTTCTGCAAAAGAAGTCAAAATGTTAAAATAAGATGATAAATGGGTTCTGAGTCTTTTTAAGGAGCTCTTACTTCTGAGGTTTAGTCCTTTAAACAAGCTTTTATAACTCTTCATATTTTTTTCCCTAGCATGCAAGAAGTATCTTCAGCATTCTTTTTCTATCCATGGTATTCAATATGGTCTATTCATTTATCATTTGAAACAAATGCACAATAGTATCCAATTTACAGTGTTTTTAGCAGTGACTGTGCACTAATGTACATACAACCCAAAGAATATTGGTGTATACTGATCCTGTACAAGAACATCTTTACTTTTTTAAAAAAATCATTTTGTATAGGTAGACGTGAAACTTTCATTCATATCTGACTTTATTCACTATTTATCACACACCAGCCAGATGAACCACTTGGTGGGTGTGTTGTGCATGTGTATATTGAAGTGATTTTTATTGAAGGAATGGATACAACACATGCTCCTCCTGTTCTGCTGTAACAACTAGCTGAGAAATGACATGATTCTTTTACCACACGTTTCATGTAATAAACCTTAACTTCAAGCAAATGCAAGCTATAAAATTCTATTGATGGGCTTCCCAGATGTTGCCAGTTGTATTGTTTTAATAGATACCTTTCTTCTTTCAATACACTTTCTTTTTACTCTCTGACATATATCTTAAACAGAAATGCCTGTCAAGTGACCAGCAGGGTGCAGATGATAGACCCTGATGTATCCTTTTACTACACCTTAGATGCTGTAAACTATACACAGAGATCAACTGATAGATACAGCACTTACTATATATAACATTGTAGCAGGGTGCTGCTGATAGGCTTTTATAAATAAGGAGCACTAGATATTTTCCAACTGCAAAGGTCAAGAGATTAATATGATGTAGGTTTGTATTCTGTAGCTGGCATATGTTTGCAACTTGGCTATTACTCTTCTTTAAAGATGTCAAATGATACCACGAGGTTCACAATAAAATACAAGAATATGAGAAACTGAGTCTTCTGGGAAAGGGGTTTCATTTTTACTAATTATTTTTTGTTATAATAGAAAGAAAAAATATATTAAAAGAAGTGGAAAACAGAAAAATTTATATCATGTAACGACCATGCAAACACAAATTTGGAGGTCTTTTAAATAACTTTCTTTATTTTGTTTAAACCACACACTAGCTGCTAACAAAGGAAATGGAAACCTTACACATTGCTATGTTTCTTTCATAGTAAGGCAGAAATCTTTGGCAATGTTTGATGAAACAAAGCATTTAGAAAGTGTCATAAATAGAGAATGTCAACCGTGTATACATGGTCTTACTTAGAAGTGGGAGTCGTATGCTACAAATGAACCTTTTTTCCTTTTTCTTAACAAACCCCATATGCAGGTGAGTTTCTCACAAAAAGAATAGAGTTAAACCTAGTCCTAAACACAATCAACATCTTCATACATTATTTTAAACATCTTCATAAATGTTCTGGTCCTGGATTTGAAGAAACCTCATCAAGATTCCTGATGACACTAAGCTGGCTCATGAGGGTGTGCCAGAAGGGTGAGCCATTTTACAGAAAGGCCTGGACAAGGTGGAAGAGTGGACAAGCCAAGAACTCTATGGAGTTTAAGAAGGCTTCCTAGACTTGGTAACAAGACTTTATTAGGACAACTATGGTAACTGTGCTTGATTGAGATCCAACACTACTGTAAATGCACAATACTAACATACTCAAACATCAGTGACTTGTAGTTCCTGCAAACTAATTGCAGCTACAACACTATTGTCACAGCTGTGTTATAGCTACACCACAAAACTTTCTTGTGCCCCACCTGTTGTGGTGCGGTTTTGTTGTTTTTTCTTAATTTTATAAAGATGGTTTAACCCCCNCTCTATTCCCGGTTATGCCATTAGTTCTCCCTGATGTCAGTTATTATCAGTTACTCTCATTGGTTACATGTATGTATGTTCCCTCCCTGAACCCCGCCTTATGTTACTCCTCATCGGTTGTACCCTTTCCCCGCCTTATGTATCCGCCCCCCTATTTAAGTTGCTGTAAGCTTTGATTTGTGGCTCAGTTGGACCAAACCCCTGGAAATAAAGGACTTTCTGGACTAATTGGTCTGGCTGGCCCCTCCCTCGCCTCTTTACTCTGGAACTTCGTCTCGAGCACCCCTTATCCTATCGCGTCCCACGCACGGAGCTAGCCGGGGACGAGAGCCAGGATTAGCGCGTGGCCGCGGCACCCACCCTCTGCCCTACCCACTTTGAACGTTTCTTTTATGTTATTCTTGTGACTTAAATAAGGTCTTTGGGTTATCTATATTGTTTCTCACTTTTTACCCATAAAATTCATTTTAAAACCTCCTGATCCCATTTTGGGCTTCTTTGTCCTCTCGTAGTTATCTGTATTGAAACAATAATCTTCAGATCTCCGGATCTTCAGATCTCACGAATTGAATTTGCTTGAGGAAGACATTTTGAAAAACACTCACCTATCGCGGTGGTGGTGTCGATGAACCGATGCCGCATTTTTCCCACAGAATCCCTCATGGAGATGCTTTGGTGGCGCTCTGCCAGCACACACGCGTGCACACGATCTCACCCTCACCGGTACTCGCGAGCAGCCACTCACACACACGGTCTGTGTGCAAACCAGAGACAAAAAGGTGAGAGGGGTTCTCTGCGTGCAGTTCCAAGGCATTTAATGGAACCAACACATTCGAAGGGAACAGAGGCAAAGAACACAGAACAAAAGCCCACACGTGGCTTTATCCCGGAGGGTCCCAGGGGCAGGCAGAGCATCAGAAGCCGAGAGTCTGAGGGCTAGGGCGGGCAGAGGCAAGGTTGAGTGACATAACAGGGGCCAGTGGGAGAAGGGAGGGGACGGGGTAGAGGACCAGGGACCAGTGGGGAGTGCGTGAAGGGAGAACTTTCTGGCACAGTGGTGTGGGGAGAGACCACTTGGTAGTGATACGGGGGTGTAATGTCGACTTAGCCACTGCAACACCCATCTTCATCGACCAGATGGCAAGTACCTACAAGTGGAAGGATTAAAAAAAAAGTTAAGCTAATTTAAACATTACAGATAAACAAGGCCAAAAAACGTTATATCTCAGAACAATGGTCTGGGAAAATGCTCACTTGAGGACTAAACAAATGATGACAACTGTAAAAGAAACATTTTTGCATATCAAATCAAAATTCTCCATATATGGCTTGTTACCAATATGATGTTACAACAGAAATCACAAATGAGACCCTTTTGTTGGAGAGCAATGCAGATTGTCTGATTTTTGAATGTTATTTATCTTTTGCCATTTTTACTAAAGTTTGTTAGGGCAGTGATTGTGGTGCTACTGTAAGTAGTAACTTTCTTATAGGTTAAATCAAAATGCTACAATATGAGCTACAACTCTATCTTTCCTATTCTTTTCTATTCTCTTTAGGAAAAGAAATTATACATAAAAATGTTAAGACACATCACACCAGATGTAGTGTTTCCGTCTTCTATTATCTGTATATGTGTTATACACACGCCTGTATACAAGGGAATTCCAGACAAAGCTTAGTGTCTGAGCAATAGTTTTTAAAGTTGGGGGGAGAAGGGGGAGGGTTAATATTACATTGCATAGCTTATAATAGTATTTAAAGTGTATAATTTATGATTATGTGCATATTTTTATACAGAAATGCATGTTTCACATTATACAATGAAAACATATGTACTGTAGTAGTGACCAAAATTATTTGTGTAAATTTATATCATCTACTGGAAGAGTATTAACTTGCTGGAAATCACTCACTAAGTAGTTTGGTAAGAATGAAAATGCATGTTTCTCTCACTCGTGGTTCTCACAAAGTACTCATTGCTATGCTGAAGGATCCTAAAACTCGTATTTAGAGAAAAATGTGAGACTTGTCCTGGACTTTATTTTGAAAGAGATCTTTGATAACCCAAAGTAATTTGCTTCCTCAAAACCCCAAAGGAATTATTTTACAAAACAAAAAGTAAATCTAGATTTCTTATGCCCAAGTGTCTTGACTTAGCCCCAAGATCTGTTATATTCAAACCATTAACTTTCCATTAATTATTTCTTTTGGGTTTATAGCAGTATATTACTTTTAAATTGGACATTTAAACTCTTACCAAGCATCCCAGAGGTGTTGCTAATGCATCTGACATTTGCCCTTATTACTATCAGTTCAACACTGGTGCTTTCTGACTTTCAGGACTTCATTGTACCTTGCACCAGTGCCACATTAGTGTGCTTATACAACACTCCATCACATTTATCTATGTTCATGTATGTTATAGCTTTATCTGCAGCTCTACTATTCCATATGTGGCTTTACACACAACATACTGTAATCACTGTGGCAGTTTAATTTTATTTTCTACAGCAGTTTAAATTTTAGCAGAATAGAGTTTCAAATATCTAAAAAAAAAGAAATTTGAAATAAGAAAAGAAACACCACCTCGCAGGTATTCTACAGGTTTTATATCTGACTTTTAAGTCATTTATTCCATGCTGCATAGATACCCATTCTTTCCTCATAAATACTCATTTCTACTTTGTGGCATTATAAAGATATTGAAATAAACATAGTTGAAATATATAGAATAGAATTAGATTAGATTAGAATAGAATAGAATAGAATAGAATAGAATAGAATAGAATAGAATATATATAGTAAGAAACTAGATTAATATTTGAGTGAATCAAACACAATTTTAGGGCAGCAAGCCACTTAAGGAAAAGATTTATACATGATAAGCCGAAGAACCATAGCTGAGTCATATGTATGGTAAAAAAGGCCACTTCCTTGCCAGATTTGAAACTCATTTGCATGATTTGAAGGCATGATTTTTACTCAGGTTGTTGTGATTCAGGGAAGAAAGCTCTTTCTCCTCCTCCCTCTCCACCCCTCCCAGCAGCAGCTGTGGTCGATCATTGCTACATCAGTCAGATTTTTGTTGTAATCTTTGAGGGATAACTATCAGACTGTCATCATGAATGAAACTGAAGATTATTTATTCCCATATATTACCACACTAAATGGCAGGGATTGGAAGTGACAAAAGGAGATTTTAACAGTATCTGGACAATTAATCAAGGTGATCATTTGCACAGTTCTAAACTTGCCCAAATAAAAAGCAAATAGCAAATACACCTTCTGTTGTAGTCTATAGCTTTAATTAAGCACACACCTCAGTCTGGAAGTTTTTCGTTGCTCAAAGTCCCTGAGCACTCTCTAATTCCTGGAGAAATCCACCTAGAAGTTTTGCTTAGTGACATAATAGCTGACTTACGGCTTCTTCCATGGATTATGGCCAATGCAGGCTATCCCTGTGAAACTGCTCTTAGTTTCTCTTGACCTTCCACTGGAGGCTGGAGATTTCATTCTGTAATTATTCCTATCAACATTTTCAAATGTAAGAGACCAAAAGATATCTAGGACATGCTTCACTGAATATATGGGTCATCTAACTTTACCATCGAGGATTTCAAAGTAGAATAGGTAAGAACTTTATGCACAGAGCACTTCAAGGAGAACTGGGTTTACAGAAAAAGAGAGGCCACTGGCAAGAACCACATTTAGATTTCCAGCTCCTTTGATTTCAGTGGGATTTAGGATTGTAAAAAGCTTTGTATATCTGAGTCAAAATTCTCCTGAGCCCATCTAATGGAGAATATAGAGCTTTTCAATTACATTGAATCAGATAAAGATTCCTTTGTCCTTTCAAAAAGTTTCGCTGTATTTTCCCTGAAATGTAGAGTACACAGCATGATGGTTGGTTTTATCATTTTCTCTGATGCAGTGGACTTTATCACACATAAGATAATGTTTTTGGCACAAGAAGGAACCAAACTCTTTAAGCAGTACAAATTGAATCAACAGGAAACTGTTGAATTGAAATGAAAATTGAATCAACATTGAAGTAACAGGATACATATTAATTACACAGTCAGAAGTTATTGCTTCATTTACAATTCATGATCATGAATGTATTTTATAACACTTGTAATCTAAACTACAACTGCATGATACTGATCTGTATTCACCAAATATTTTTAAACAAAAATATATACATAGAGAGCAGTAGCTCTACCTTTGTCAGCATTATGGCTTCATAGCCTAGGACAGAAACCTGGGGTTATTTACAACTCTTCCAACAACGTTTTTATTCTGCTCTTTCCACACTTTCATCTCTTCACAGCACAGTCTAGCTTTTTGTTGCAGTTACTAAATCTAGAATTGGAAATTCAAATATGTAGCAAAGTCTTGGGATGACCATCTGGTACCTACAATTGCAACATACATTTGTTTTCATACGCCACATATACTTTGCACTGTAATACTCGATCTTACTGTCTGAACTGCTATTTCATATGTAGTTGTAAACAAAAATAGAGTGGCAAAAAACCCAGACAACTTTCTTAGTGCTAGCTTCAGAGTCTGTCCCAATTTGTACAGTTTTTTGAACCATGGTGACCTGACAGATAATAATCTCACACCTGAATTTTAAGAGTCTCTTCTCTGTCCTCCATTGTTGTTTTGCTTTTAACAGGTGAGAGCATGGAAAATTCTGCAGCTCTGTGTGAAGCACATGACTGTGGAGGTGTGCAGGTTTCGGCTGGGATAGCTGTCATTGTGCTATATCTTGGATAACTCAGGGATGTTTTAGCTATTTCTGAGTAGTTCTTACACAACATCGGCCTTCTCCCTTTCTCACACTGTCCCACCAAGCAGGCTGGGGATGCACAAGGAGCTGGGAGGGAACAGAATCTGGACAGCTGACCCCAACTGACCTAAGGGAAATCCCTCACCATATGGTGTCATGCTCAGCATATAAAGCAGGGAGAGGAGGAGGACAAGGGGACTTTGGAGTTATGGTGTTTGTCCTCACAGCTAGCCATTGCAGCCTGCTAATGGGAATTAGCTAATGAATTCCTGATTTTGCTTTGATGGTACCTGCAGCTTTTGCTTTATCTCAACCCATGAGAAGGTTAAAACCTTCTTCTACCCTTCTGATTTTCTCCCTCATGCCCATGTGGGGAAGGGAGCAAACGGCTGTGTGGGTCTGAGATGCCCACTGAGTTTAAAGCAAAAAAGAGTACCTTGAAAGCCTTGTTTTAAACAAAAGGAAATAAAAGTAAATTTTAATCTGAAAGAAGGGAAAAAACCCATATTCTCCCAAAAATTACAGCATTAAAAATCCAGAATACTTCCACATGCTTAGCTGGTTTTCATGCTTTTATTCTTCCAGCTTCATGGAAATTAGCTCCATGAAACTTGGTATTTGCTGTGAACCAAAGAATACAGTCTTTGAACTAAGTTTATTATTAAATTTCCAGAAATCGTATTTATTCAAATGATTTTACAAGCATAAATGCCTTCAAGTATTTGATTCTACCCTTACTATACACATGGGCATTTGAGAACTCAGCTTTTAAAGCTTCACATGGAAAGACATCGACACAGCCAACATTATTTTCTCCCATCCCAAGAGAGATGTAATGGCATTTTTGCCTCTAAGTAGGTCTCATGAGCAACAATGCAATCAAAATATTTGATTTAAACACTAAACACTGTGTCTCTGATTAATAAGCACAGAATTGCACTGACAAGGTCAAAAAAAAACAAACAACTACATAATTGGTTGAAACTATGGCTGGTAGATACTACAGCTTGAAATTTCATGAGATGCCACATAAGAAGTTTCAGTTTCACTGCTCGATTGGTCCTGATCCAAGCCAGCAGGGGAGAAATTCATCTCACCTAACCACAGGCATCTTGCCTCTGGATGTTGAATATAACTGAGTTAGTCTCCTTAGACTGCCATTCTGCTCACCAGAAAGATAAAGGCACCACAGCCTCTGATTCACCTACTTTGGATGTCTTTTTTCAGGATTAGATTAAACCCTCAATTTTTTTCATAGTACATAAAGGGAATATAGACAGCTAGCAAAGATACATGTTTAAGCAGCAGATAACTTACTCACATAATTCCTAAATATTTGCACTGCACACAGTTTTAGCTTTGGTACTATTAAGCTCCCTTTCAATTAACTTTTAGACATGACCATAACAGATATGATTATATGACATAAGTACCTTTTGGCAAAGCAGTTCACTAAAGAGTGGGCATAAGGAAAATGGAAACATATTAGGAGACACAGCTATAACATATCCTTGTTGGCAAGGGACTCTGGGGCAGCAGGAGCCGTGAATGTCAGGGTTATGAACAGAAGGGGAGAAAACTGTTAAAAGGAAAGAGGTAGAACCAAGAAAAGAGACAACTATGTCTTTACAGACATCTCTCATAGAAATGGGCAAGGCTGTGTTATATCCTAGTTAATTTCTGCTTGGATTGATATCTAGCAAATGTAATAACAATTTGTCATGAATCTTATAACTAGGTAGAGTACAAATAAACAGTTTAGTTTAAGTCCAGAAATGTTCTCTCACTTCCTCTCATTAGTGTGAAAATTACTGACAAAATAGTGACAAAATATATGTGCACAATCTCGATAGGGTGAAGACCTGTGGCATCCTTTTCTCCTGCACAGTGAAATCTGCTTCCTTTCTAAGAAAGGTTCACTTAACTCATTAGTATAAATGCACAGGATAGTGCCAGACATACTCTGTGTCACTGCAAAGCTGTTCCAGAGAGTATAGAACTGCAAGGTTGAAGAGAGTCATTAAGCTACTCCCTCTACTCAAAAGAGAGGTTGGCCTTATGAATAGTAAATTGAAAATCTTTTATTTCTAATGTCAGCTTAATGACTTAAATGTTTCATTTGATTGCAAGAAATACATCTCAGTGTAATTCTCTGATATGCTATGAAACAAAACCTAATCTTTTTAAAGATGTAAGCATTTTCAGTGAGAACTGGGGACTTGAAGAGGGTTAAATATGAAAAATGACCAGACATCAGCAAGTGCTTTTATTCATTTGAAACGAATGTTAAGCCTCACTTAATCATCATATTAAAAGAGTTCATGTCATAGTAGGACACTTTTACTTTTTGTGAACATAATGAAGTGTTCTTATCTTTGAAGTACATCAAAGTTTTCTGATTGAGAATGGAAGTTTTTTCAGCACTTTCCTCTACTATGGTGACATAAAAATTTAAGGCAGAATATAACATTATCCCATGTGGATGTTCAGGCTGAATTGACAGACTGATAATTGGTGAAGATGGAACAAACCTTCATGTTCAAAATCCTGCATCAATAAGCAAAAATGTTTGATGTATCATCTGGTTACCTTATGAGCTAAAGAATGGTTTCAATTTAAGTGGCTCCCCTGAATGCTCAGTCAGTTTGCACTTAAGATACATGAGGGAATTTTCTCAGGACTGATGAATGTGAAATATTCATAGTGGGGCAAAAGCAAAACCATAATAGCCTTTGCCCTCATTTGGATTGCTTTCTGCTTCTTTGCCCAGTGACATCTGCAATTTTAAAACGAACCTTTATTTCTCTCCCTGGATCCAGTTCCTGAAAGCAGGGTTCCAGCTCTCTACCAGTATAATTTTCATTATAGTGTCACCTTTTGGCCAGGCTGACCCTGATGACACCTATGGGTCTTTTGGTCAGCCTCTCCTGGGATCTTCACCCCAGTTGATGGGCAGAGACCTCCCCAGCCTAACCCATCCCATCCCTGTCACTTCTGGAGAAAGCAGCCAGGGGATATCACCATGCAATTGTTCCTGTTGGGCAAATCCCAGCACTGAGGCATCCCTCCTCACACCTACCTGCTCTTTTGCCCTCATCATGGGCTGCCCTGGCTGGGGAGGTGCACTCTCCTTCTTCACTGCCAGGTGGGATCCCTGTGCTCCCTGTGGAAAGGGGTTATACAGAGCCCAAGGATAATATTAGGATCTTTGTGCTTTCCTGTAGAAAGGGGTTACCCAAAGACTAAGGATAACTTTAGGATCCTCTTGGGGCCATTTTCCCCACCACAGTCCTCCAGTGCCAGTTCTTCCTTGCATGAGCAGTGGGCTGGATGTGCCACCACCCTAGCCATGCCTGCTGCCAAGAGACCTCCTGAACATGGCAGCTCTCCTCCACCTGACAAATGTAACCCAGGAATGTAATTACACAATGGACACACCAAATGTGATGATCCCTGGCTGTACCATGTCCTTGCCCAACCATCATGACCCTGAGATCCTTCGGCGAAGTCCAGCCCCATAGGATGCAGGCCCTGACCTGCCCACAGCCATGCCCGTGCCCTTGCCCCCGCCCCAGCAAAACAAGCCTTGCCTTAACCAGTGCACCTATAGGAGCACAGCAACATGGCTGATGGATTTAGGAAAGGGGAAGAAACCCTCCTGCCCTCTACCTGCATAAATGCCCACTGCCCTGATCCCAGGAGATAAGGTTTCCTTCAGGCACACCTCTGTGCCTTGACACATCCTAAATCAATGCTCTTGAGAAGTACCTGAACAATATTCTAGCACTGAGGCTGATCTCTCCCTTTACCTCTCCTGCTAGAACCCATATATTTTATCAAAAAGAAGCATGGGGATCTTAGCCTAGCAGAAGATTACAGACATGTCAGTGAGGAACCAGTATCCCTTGCCTCTCCTCTCAGAGCTTCAGAATATCTTCAGGGGCTTGGCCAAATTAACCAAGCTGAAGCTGTGAAGACTTTACACTTTGCTTCAAATCTGGCAAGGGAATGAGCAAAAACCTGTTTTCTGCTCCAGACATGGACACCATACACATCCTGGTGTGCTGCTTGGTCTCCTCAAAGCTCCATCCACCTTCCAGCACTTACTGATTTCACGGCAGCGCAGACAGCCTACAATGACCTAGTGACTGTGGACCTGTTTTCTAAGAAAGCTCATCCTTCTCAGGAAGCACTCATGGCTCCACACACTCCTTACCTTGTCCTGCCCCATAATTCCTGCTGCTAGGGCCTCACAGACAGCAGCACCTTGTTCACAGGCAGAAATTGGAAGGTGCTCATGGAGAATAACATCCAAATCCAGCACCTGTGAGCTGTGAGGACACACCTTGCTGGCAGAGTTTGTTGGCATGGCCTTGAGGGCAGCACCAGGATTAACTGTCCCTGCCAAGTCTGCCGGGGCTCCCCTACCTTGCCCACAGCACCAGACCTCATCTCAGCTCAGGGCAGGATTGTTCTGTTTTAACAGTTCTAATTAACTGATATTGTCAGTAGACAAAACAAACGCGTCGGATGAGCAGAACTTCCTGGATTTTTAATATTAATTTCCAGGATTTTATTTAATACATATTTTCTTTCAAGCTCCTTTCATGCTCGAAAATACTATTCACTGCTATAATATTATGCCTCAAACAATAATATTAAAGCCTTTGTAAGCAAGTGTTACTTGCAGTATACTCAGTACTAGGTAATAGCTAATAAAAAAAAATAGTTCGCAATTTGCCATAACAGAAAATATTGGCAATAAAGTAGAAACCACAGAAAATGTCAGTCTTATATTGAATTTCCCCCTTCAATACAAATTTTAAGCTGTTTTTGCAAGATTGAATATCTTTATGTCTTCCATCTATAGCACTTCTAATCGTTTGCAGTTGAGGCTGTCCTAAAGTGGTTGGTAGTAAAGTGCCTACTTCATCACTACTAAACTCAGCGCACAAGCTGCTCTCAACTTTATGAGATCCTTTTATTTCCTGCAATATTTGGGGTGGAGGAAGGAGAGGGAGGAAGCTAGAGGGACGCTTAAGAGAGGCCTTTGGTAGTTGGCAAAGAAATGTGTTGTGATCTAGACTGCACCTTCTTAATATTTTCATCCTGGGCCCGTTCAGACCATCTTTGCTTCCCTACAGAGAAAGCTACAGGGAAATATTGTAAAAATTCCCTGCAGGCACTTTCAGGAGTCACGGTTTCTTATACAGGACATAACTCTTACTTTGCTGAACAAGAAGTGGGAAGAATTGTCCTTGTCCATTCAGGTGGATTCAGTTCTCAATAGTGCCCTCTCTACAGGGTATTGCCTAATTATAATTCCCGAAGACAAAATAGTGTTGTGCAAGTCACAACACCAGAACAACTGAAAAAGGACTATAAAAATTGAAAAGGAGTCTAAAACAGTTTAGGCAAGTGCAAAGCTTGAAACTCACTTTGTGCTCTGCAGACACAGTGCAATAACTTAGGGAAAGGAAAGAATGAGAAGGAGGAAAGCGGGCTCAGTGGTTTCAGTGGTTACGTTCTCATCAAATTTCGATGATTTCGTCTAATTCAAAGGCACCTCTGCTGTGTATTGTCGTGGGTTAAGCACATGTTTTCCTAACAGGGCTGAGCAACCCAGCAGGCAGATCTGCTGCGGTGAACAGCACCACGAAGGGAGGTGCGTGGTACCTGAGACACATACTTTTTTGTGAGATGAAAAGGCAGTATTTTAAAAAAGATCACACTTCAGTCTTCCTATTGCCTGACACAGTTTTTATCCACCAGCTGGGAAGCCCTTTTAAGGTAACTGCTATTAGGTACAACAAATTTAATGCAACAAGTTTCATTGCCTGCCCTAAAAGGAAAAAATACAGTAACAAGCTGTATGCCAGCACTCAGGGCTGAGGTACAGCATATGCAGGTTTCTTTAACATTCAAAAGCAGAGAAATATTCCACTTTAATTTTTTTTCAGAAACTTCTAGTTATAAGTGAGCCACCTCAAAGCTCTCCAAAACCAAAGAATCCAGGGATTTGCACTCTCGGCATCTGTTTTGGTTAAAACACATGTGGTGTTTTGCTGCCATGACAACAAACATGTCCATCCTGATTTCACTCTTGAGAGCATGGAGGATGGAAAAGCATTAAGTTACTATAGCTATAGGATGACAAGTGTCACAGAGAGGGTGAAAAATTTATCCATTGTTTAGAATTATAGATCTATTCTCAAGAAGAATGTACATTTATTTCATAAATTGTTCACAACCAGTTGCAGTTAGTGCCTTAAGAATAAATCAAATTCCAAGCAATCTGAGGAAAAATTAGAACTATCTTCTCAATAGTTTGCTTTGATATATTTTTACTCTCTAGAGTGATTTGGGGGATTTTGATAGGAACAAATGAAAGACTGGCAAAGTTCTTCTTCACTTTTCATAGAAAAACATAAATTCAGCTGGAAAACATTAATACAAATTGGAAACAATAGTTTAAGGTGTTCCATTTGTAGATTAACATATACGTGCTTCACTGTTCATGTCAGCTGCTAATTCTGTAAATGGAAGTTAGGAGGGAATAGAAAATGGAGGTGAGAAAGAAATTTGCTTTTATTTGAAAGAAATAATTTTTGTCTTTGTCTTGAAAGATGGCGTATACTGAAAGATTCTTTTAAGATCTATATTATTATTTGATATGTTTTCTTTCTGAAAGAAAACAGGAGGGAATAGAAAATGGAGGTGAGAAAGAAATTTGCTTTTATTTGAAAGAAATAATTTTTGTCTTTGTCTTGAAAGATGGCGTATACTGAAAGATTCTTTTAAGATCTATATTATTATTTGATATGTTTTCTTTCTGAAAGAAAACAGGAGGGAATAGAAAATGGAGGTGAGAAAGAAATTTGCTTTTATTTGAAAGAAATAATTTTTGTCTTTGTCTTGAAAGATGGCGTATACTGAAAGATTCTTTTAAGATCTATATTATTATTTGATATGTTTTCTTTCTGAAAGTCTAACTTCTGATAGTTAAAGTAATGGATATATAATTAATACTTTTGGAAGGGTTTTCTCTCTGGTATGGAATTTCATTTATCCAATCAACTTTTCAAATGCTACTTTTTGCAAAAGATGTAGAAACCCCACAAAGGGATATTGGCTCAATTGTAACCTAGGGAAAAAAATACCTGGATAATCACCTGAGGTTTTCAAAACACCATAATGGCACATCATGAATTCCTAAGAACTCCTAGGAAGTCTAAGCCAGCTGAGCACTGTATTGGCCTAGATAGACACTACGTAGCTTGAGAAACCCACTGGGAGCCAGACAGTTAAATAATTAGAACTCTGTTTTACTCATATATAGCATGTTAGGACTTACAAATTGAAGAAGTAAAATATTTCCCAAATATAGCACAAATACTTACTAGCAAGACTGCCTGAACTTAGTCACTGAGAAGCAAGACAGTGCTGCTCTTTGATAGGCAAACAGAGATTTAAGGAGATGACTCACAACTTTTTATTTCTGTTGTGCACTGTTGGTTGATTCTTTCTCACTGTCTGTGTTTCTTGTACGCTTGGCAAAACAGAGATTCCTAGCCGAGATTTGATGTTGTGCACTGTCACAGAGTGATAAATTACTTGACTTGTCCTTAAAAATAGTTCCTCTTCGGTGCTTACTCTTGAAAAATATAGTTGTGATTTTCTGCAAAGAAAGTTGGGATTTCAGCAGAAAATTTGGCAGCTACTAACAGTTCATTGAAAGCCAGGAATATCTGTAGTGGCAGATTCTATTGCTTTTCCCCTCCTGTGACATTCATTCTCTGCTGGCAGCTGCTCCAGATCTCCCTCTAGATTAGCCTAGTCCCCACCCAGCCACTCTCTCCCTCCCCAGCAGTGCTATGGTGGACAGAATCTTAAGGGCTAAAGTGATAAAAAGACCCATTAAGGGTCAAAATAAAGGCAATTTAATAGGAAAACCTAAACATCTCATTCTGTGAAAAAAGTTACCTCCATCCCAAGCAGATTCCATACAGTTAGTTTCAGTGTTTAGGAAAGCTACTTTGAGCTTTAGGGGTAAAGTCAGGGCTGGGTAGATTCCCCATTATAGAAAATGGAACAGTTTTCTTAGAAGCACAGAACAATAGGTGGGAAGGGAGATTGGAAGGTCACCTGGCCCAAGGTGCTATGCCAGCCAGGGCTTCTCTGTTGTGTTCATTCCCCAGTGCCTGTTCCTAATCAGATCCTCCCCAACCATGAACTAGTAAATGTAAAGGGTAAAAAATGTCCATGTGCTTACCAGAAGAGATACTTGAGGTCAATATTTTGTAGATACAAAACAATTGTTTTGTTTTGGTTTTGTTTTGTTTTGTTTTTTGTCTTCCCAGCATAAAGGTAAAATTATAAATGAGCCAGGAACCTCACAGTCAAAACTAGAATTTTCTTTCCAGATTTCCCACTTGTGCATACACGGAGCCATAAATAACCTCAGAATAAGATTGCTTGTCATTAAATGATGCTGAGAAAGATTTGTGATGAAATGTGTTCTACATAAAATATGGTATATGACTGCTTTGCTAATCCCTGGACTGTTCAAAAGAATTTATTTTGAGGAAATGGCTGATCATCCTAAAATAAGTTTGTTACATAGCATAAATTTAATGTAGGGTGGAAGAAAGTAGAAAATTATTACAAATTGCTTTAAACAAATTGAAAAAAAATGTGAACAGAAGAAAAAATATCAGAATAGCTCTGGTCTTGTTTGGTTTTAGGGAAATCAGAGTTTACAGAAAGATGACTGTGAACAGCATTTGACCTTGTGTTTGTAATGTATCATGGATGAGAATCTTCTGTTCCATAAGTAAAATGTGTGACACCATTTTATCAATTAAGCTAAGCATTCTTAACATAGTCCAAAATTAATAATATTGTCAGTGATACCTTATATAGATCTGTATTTCACATAGTGTCCATTTGATTTTTTCATGTTTCTCCTCAAAAGTCCTGTTCCAAAATGCAACTACAGCAAATTAAAAAAAAAAAAAAAGTGTTTAAACAAATTATGATAAAGTTTTTCTGCTAGGAAGAAATGGGTTTGAATGGTAGGTCACTTGTTACTATCTTTACATCACACTGAGAAAATAATAAATGATGAAAATCCATTCTCAAATGGAGATGTGATTTTTGCAACAGTGCTGAGAAACACGGACAGCTTCTTTTCAGGACCATCTGTAGATATTGCAATAGTTTTCTGAGAAGATAAAAAATTATGAAAATTATTTGTAATATCACAGATAGAACAGGTTGTATGCCAGTGTAAGGCATACATTGGCATCACAGAAACTTCCAGCATCTATGCAATCACACTACTAAGATAAAGAAAATTGTGTTATATCTAAGAACTTCTTGATAAAGCTTTTTAAAAATTCTCTTCTTGTTGCTGCTTTAAAGGATTTGAATGCCTCTTCTCCTCATAAGTGACAGCTAACCGAAATTGTCCTGGGACTGATCTGAGAATTAAATGAGGCAGAATTACTCAGAATTTTCATTTCTAATTCTGATGGCCTAGTTTTCTTTCACAAATCCACTTTCTGTTTAGAACCACATAATCATTTTCTCCTTGTTGTATAACTTCACAAGCCAAAATATACCATGTCAGTTTGTTTCTTAATTAAAGCTGGTGGAGAAAACTCTTAATTGTACTTTTCTACATCTTTAAGTTCAACACAAGTTCTCCTAAGTTCATATTTCTTTGATCAGTGACAAATCATGAAGAAAGTACTAGTATGGCTACTGAATGACTAAAAGCCATGTCTCTTTACCATCATGTATTTTGAAGTCCCCAGAATGTTTCTTAGCCAATGAACCAATGGATTACAGCATTTCTAGAGTGATTAAAATACCTGCAAATACCTACCAGAAGAAAAAGAAATCTACAGAATGAAATTGTATTTTAATTCATGCATGAATTAATGAAATAATAGATCATTCCTACTGCTGCTCAATGTGTCACATGCATAGCATTATATCTGGTCAAAATCATAATTCCCTATGATTTCCCTACTAACAAAATGACAACAAAATAGTTTTTATTTCAGATATTATTGGCAGGAATATAAGTATATTTGGGGTATTTAGGTTTACCTGGACTTTTAAACAGCCGTTGGTTACTGATAAAATTTATGTCATAGTAGGAATTCAGAATTACTTTCTGCTGACAAGGTCCTGAACCATCTAATGCCTCTTGTAGTTGGAACATTTAAATATGAGGATACAGTGTACCATTTCTTGATCAACAGTGCTGCTTAACATGTTTCTTGTTTCACCGATTCAGAAAGAGATTAGTGAGGCCCCTGGGATAAAAAATGTCAAACTGGACATGAATTGTATGGGAGAATGGTTTATCCATATAACCTTCCAACACTCATGACTGTGTGTCTTTATAGTCCTGGTGGAGTAATATGTTTTTATCTACCTACAAAGAGATTTTTTTTTTTGTATGTTTAATGATAATAGGAATCTAGAAAGAACTTGGGAATTTCTAAATTTCACTAATGCTTCAAGTCATATTATTTACTTAGGCTTTGTTTGCTAAAGTTTGGGAGATTTGTTTCAAAATGTTAAAACAAAGTCTGTAAAATTTTGTCCTTTCATATGCAGAGTCCAGGAGATATTTGCAGTGGAGTCTGAATGTATTTTGATGGGCTTCTATAGCGGCTTCAGTACTTTAAAACCTCCACATTTAATATTCTTTACACAAATCAAAGTTCAGACTAAGACTTGAGATAATACAATTTAGTTTCTAGAATTCTACTGTCTGTGTAAGGATTTCGTTTTCTCCATGGCACATAGAAAAGTGGATCCCAACACATTTTTTCCCCTGTTTTTTGATATTCTCACATTTCAAGAAAACAAAAGATGCTTTCAATCTTGGCAAAATATGAATTTATCTTTCAAAAAAAATAGGCACATATTAACCTATGGGAAAGGCAGTGGCTTTCCCCTCTAAGCCACCATACAACACTTATCTGTCCAGAAGGAATGACATAAAATAATAAAAAGCATTTATTAACATTCAAAAAAGTTATTCTTGAGGTAATAGGGAAATCTTGTTGCAGATGCAAGCCTGATGCTAATGAATCCATTTGTAAATGTTCAAAGTAATGCAGAAATAAAACTAAATGTTACAGACCCATTACCTTTACAACAATAGACATGGGTGTAGAAAAGATGGAAAAGAGCTGCAGCTGGAGATAATAAAATACTCGACCCTTGTGTGGTTGGAACTTCTTTGAGCTTTCAAAGGACTCAACAATAAACGTCCCCACGGGGATCCCTGATGCAATACACACAACTGATATTTCCAAGAGAAAGCAGTACTACATGCTTGGTACAGATCCTAAGTGTCTGTGCCTGTGTTGACATATAGTTGTCTAGACTAAACCTGCTTCATGACTTACTGGAGAAGGTTTAAATTCTGAATTCGACTGTGAAATTAAAATTATCTTGCGTATGACACAGTATTTCACATCTCTTTCACTCTTTTGCCTTTTTTGCGTGTTCTTCCAGTTTCTTTTGAAACCTCCGAAATTCTGTGATGGAAGACATTAGATTAGTTATACATTAGTTTTGTCTGGATGTATGTAAAATCTTCTAATGGAACTACTTCATTTGTAATAGTTGTAAATAAAAATGATAACTGGGTTTCAACCCAAGCAACACATTAAACATACCATCTCTGCTTTACCATTTCACAGCTCTGCCAAGCACCGTTCATGCACAGCTACTATGCTTGTCCTCCTTACATAACCATGAGACTGACACTGCAAAGGGGAGAAGAGTAAGGAGTGGATATATATATAAGGATGACTTTTTTTCTATTTAAGGGATAAAGAGGCCTAGACAAGGAATTGGAAAAAAAAAAGGTTGTGGATTAGAAATAACAGAAGGAACCAGGAGAAAAGAAGAGCAAAAGCAATTAAGAGAAAAAAAGAATAAAAACAGTTTTTCTGTCTTCTCATCACACATGAGGCATAATAAGTTACAGCTAAGAGGAGGGGAAATAATTGTTTTAAGAAAACATTTTAAATCACTGTGGAAAAATAAAATCTGCAAAAACTTTAGCTTTCTCTATTTGGATATCTCAGACTTATGACCCCTTCACAAGCTGAAGTTGGCTTGATCTGGTTATAAATGAAAGAAAGGTCCAGTGGGGCCTTTTTGTATTCAGAGAGGATATAATACATTTTGCTTTATATTAGTTTGCACTGCTATGCTGGCTGTGCATTTCAAAATTAGATTTGCTGAAAGAAAACATGATAGTCATTTCAAGAATGCAATCTAAAGTGAAAAGACAACAGAACAATAGCTAAATTTAGTTTTATATTGTTTACTTGAAATGTCTTTGAGTCTCTTAAGTGTCATCTCGTACATTGTGTGGAAAACTTTTCTTATTATTTTCTGCATCCCATGGCTACCTCTAATATTTTCTGTTGACCCTGTACAGAGATGTAGTTAAACCCCTGCTCTGACTCAGTGGTGCCAAATCATGGATAGAGACCTAGCAGATGCCAAAGGCAGGTAAAAAAAATCAAGCTGGTCAAAATAATGCAGGTTAGTGCCTCTTTCAGTACAGAAGGGAATATCTGAGGCTGGAAGGGACCTCAGAATATCTTTAGTCTGACCCCTTGCCGAAAGCAGGCACAGTTCTGGTCACACCAGAGCTTGGTCTATTTGAGCCTTTCTGCTCAACCCCAGTGGATCTTCAGATTTCCTGACACCGCTTCTAGATGCCTGGGAAATATTTATAGATCCCTTCTGTGCAGTCTGTTCCTGCTTCCAGCCCATGTGCTGCCTTTCTGCATGAAGGCTCTAGCTATCCCAGCCAAGCTAATCTCCTGAAATGGTTGAGAAGAGATGATTAAGATTAATTTCCTTATAGTATTTATAAGGAATATGTTTCTCACAGCAGAGAAAAGGAAAAAAATACAAGAAAACATCCACACACGAAACCAAAACAAAGTATCAGCAAAAAACAACACAGGATAATAAATGTCCTTACTGACTGAAATTATCTTGTTTCCTATATAATGCCAATACAAACTACATTTTGGTCACAGAATTCCCTGCTTTCATGGGATTCAAATCTGATAAAATAATCTATGCTTCTGCATGGTTTAATTTTAGATCTTCAGTGAGATCCTTGGTCGTGTCAGTAAAACATTACCCAAGTCTACATTGCTATAAATAAAATTATGTCCATGTTGCCCCAAATTAATATATCCGAAGCACAAATGAGGATGCTCTGTCAATAAAGAGCACAAAGTAGGACAGATAACTAGGGCAAGCTATAAATATCACACTTTTCTTCCCAAGTACAAAGATAGACCATCTTTGCAGTAGAACAATGCTGTCCTTAAATATCTTCCATCTTTCTCAAGCTCCTTAGCCTTTGAGAGATTATATCTATCTGAATGCCGCCTATCAGTTTTGTGAATAAGCCAAAATCTGTTTTTGTGAAATGCAGAGTCTGTGCCCTGTTACTCTCCTTCCTCACATACCTCAGGACCATCAACTTTACTTAATAACAAACCAAGGCTACTGGACACAGTACTCCAGATGTGGCCAAACAAGGGCTGAGTAGAGGGGCAGGATCACCTCAAGTTTATTAAAATTAATTATTTGAACTAATTTATTAAAATTAGTTTGCTGTGTTTTTAAGCCAGAATGAGTTATCCATTATACAGCTCCAAATGGGTTATTTATCAACCCTCACTGTAAGGAAAGTTATTAAATATTCTGCAGTTCAGAGAAAGAGTGAAAAAGGGAGATCTTGAATTTCAGACAGCTGATTGTGCCTATATGTCCTTCAGGCTGCTCAAAATCATCAAACCAAACAAAAATTAGATCTTAGATTTTAATTATAGATAACTTAGATGACCACTGTGGGCTATGTAGTCAGATCTAGTCAGATAAAAGAAGACATACGATTCCCACAGAGCCTGCTCTTGTCCAGGCTCAACAATCCCAAAGGCTTTCAGTCTCTCCTCATAAGACAAAACAAAAATTAAAAACTGCAGACTAAGGTATACTATGCATTTAATTGCCTCACTGCACATTGTGACATGGATGGTTGGACTTGTTGCCATCCTGGAGTTATAACTGCAGTTGTAATTAATTCAACTTTGATCCTGGAGGCACCTGTTGAAAAGTTGAATATTTTTAAAGTTAGATATCTTGATTCTGTGTCTTTTATAGACTCACCTTTCACCAATTATATGAAGTTAAACAAGAGAAAGTGTCGGTTGTGCACCTGGGATGAGGCAACCCTGGATGTGCAGACAGACTGGGGAATGAGGTGCTGGAAAGCAGTGACAGGAAAAGGACCTGAGGTCTTGGTCGATGGCAAGTTGAGCACAAGTCAGCAGTGCCCTGGCAGGCAGGAGGGTCAGCTGTGTCCTGGGGGGCATCAGGCACAGCATCGCCAGCCGGGCAAGGGAGGGGATTGTCCCCTTCTGCTCTGCACTGGGGCAGCCTCACCTCGAGTGCTGGGGGCAGTTTTGGGCACCACAATATACAAAGACATTCAGCTGTTAGGGAGTGTCCAAAAGAGGACCGTGATGGTGTGAAGGGTCTTGAGAGGAAGCCGTATGAGGAGTGGCTGAGGTCACTCGGTCTGCTCAGCCTGGAGAAGAAGAGACTGAGGGGAGACCTCATCACAATTACAACCTCCTCATGAGGGGAAGAGGAGGGGCAGGCACTGATCTCTTCTCTGTGGTGATCAGTGACAGGATCCAAGGGAATGGCCTGAAGTTTTATCAGGGGAGGTTTAGGTTGGATATTAGGAAAAGGTTCTTCACCCAGAGAGTTGACACTAGAACAGGCTCCCCAGGGAAGTGGTTACAGCACCAACTTGACAGAGTTCAAGAAGCATTTGGACAGTGCTCTCAGGCACACGGTGTGACTCTTGGGGATGGGACTGTGCATCCCCTGCGCAGGGCTGAGAACTGGACTCTGATGATCCTTGTGGCTTCCTTACAACTCTGTGATTCTGTGATTCCTGCCTTATGGTAGAAATGAATTTTGTGTTACAGTGAATATAGAATATCTGCTATTTTTAGCTGTAATTTCTGAAGTTTAAGATATTGTAATACTGCCTTTAATTTCAACTAATGAAAATTAACACTTAAGTCATAATATATATTTATTTTGTCCTACATAAAAACCTCTCACATTTTCTGTTGCATACACTTTTACTTACCTTTTGCTATATTAAACTAACATTATTTCACATTGTTTTACAAAATATTATTCTTGACTATATCTGCAGAGTTGTTGACATGACCAAGGATTACTACTTCTGCCTCTGGAAGGATCTGATCCATTTGTACCTAAAATACTCAGGAAAGGTATTCATGTCTGACACTTTTGGGGGGTCTAGGTGATAAATAAATATATCTATATGTGATAAAGAAATATATCTATGTTAACTATATAATAAGTTAATTTTTTAAAAACTGTCTCAGTTTTCTTGGTTGGCAGTGTATTTTCCTTATACTGTTTTGTTTCCAGTCTACTTGCACTTATGGTGAGATATTAATCTGACCACCCAGATGCAGACAGCTTCTGTATAAGAAGAATGATTGTCCAGAAAGAATAACTAGCAAAGTTTCCTGAGATATATTGCTTGTTCCTGCAGACAGAGAGTAAAGTTTTTTCAACAAAATGGATAAAGATTACTATCAAGAGAAAACTAAAAAGGGAAAACTAAACCCCTCATATTGTCTTTATTTTAGAGGGGAAAAGAAAGAAAAAAGAAAAAAGAAAAAAGAAAAAAGAAAAAAGAAAAAAGAAAAAAGAAAAAAGAAAAAAGAAAAAAGAAAAAAGAAAAAAGAAAAAAGAAAAAAGAAAAAGAAAGATATAATTTGTCCACCTGGAAAGAAGCTAGTGCTATATAGAAAAATAATATACTAATTCTGATTCTTTATCTTCTATTTTTTATTGTTTCTGCTTGCACTATAATGTTCAGATCCAACAGGTCAGCATGTTCATAAGGATTCAATCTAGTTCTATGTGCACCAGGGAATTTACTTTCATGTTCTTTGAACTGAGATTAATAGCTTGGCTAACCCTTTCTGATCCTGCCATTTTGAAATGCTTTTAGGAATATCCAGTCAAACATATTTCCCTGTAGAGACCTCCTTCACCTTCTACTTCTTGATGACTTTCACTGTTATTTTTTCATGAGTGAAAGGGTATGGATCCTACCCAGTTCAGATTTTGCTGCAGTTGACCTCCATTGATAACAGAAGGAGAAAGTGTGATTCTTTATTTCTAGATAAGACTGAATTTCTTCATGGGTGAATGAATTTTTAATGGAAAAAAAATTCTAAAGTCTAAAGAAATACAGACGTATCTATAGGAATTTAATATGTATTTAAGCTATCTTGTGTTGACATGAGGTTTCTTGCACAATATAGCTTCCCTAGAAGAAAATATTCCTTTGTAGAGCTCACCACTTTAACAGAAGGCTGCTGTAATGCCACTCCAAGCACCTGAGTGCTGAGTGAGCCTTGGGTGGACATGCATGGTGTGGGGGTAGCATGGGAGGAGCCAGTTACTTGATGAAGTGCAGCAATTCTGTGCTTGGTCTAAGTGTTCATACCAGCATTGAGAATAAGGCTTTTTGCTTGTGCTTGGTGTAAGTCTTCATACCAGCATTGAGAATAAAGCTTTTTACTTCTAGATGGAGAAATATGTAATTATGATGCCTTGTGAGGCTGCTTGGAAGAAATATATTCTGCTCTTTAAACTGGGAGATAAATTCAGAATCCTCAGAAAATCACAGCCTGCACATAACTCTGCATCAATAAAAGACAAAGGCGGTTTTACAGTCGATCTCAGTAGGAAGAGAGAGAAGGAAATGTCAAATAAAGTTTTGAAGCACCACTCCCTCCTTTTATATGGGTGGATCAAAATAAGAACTGAAATTTGCACAATTCAGGGCATAGACACATTATATAAGAATTCCATTTCATCCTGCTGCAAACCCAGTTGCAAGGTATCATATTTCCCCAAGCATCAGATGTTTCCCAAAGTAACAAGTCTGGCACATCTCTAAGTGTGATCCATAGGCTCCAAATGTCAACTACTGTGCATGTCAACTTACAATGTAGTGTTGAACATTTTGAGCTAAATACAAAGCTTGGACTTTTGGATGCATAATTCTGGAAGAAACAGCTACATTTTGATAGCACATCTGCAATCAGATGTCATTAAGGAGAGATAAAGCAGCATCCTTGGGGAACAGTGAGGCACAGCACAGCACAGCCGTGGAAATGCCAGTGCCTTACTCAGTATATTTCAACATAATATAATTCATGCAGGGACAAATTCCAAGGCTTAGTTTTTTGAGATGAAAATAAAATAAAATTAGGTAGGTTTCTTATGCTTGCTGCCAGATAGCAAGAGGGGAGACAAGATTTCTCTCACTACCAGTGTGGGTCACTGAAGCAAGCAGTAACATTCACTACTGAGGTAAATGAGTGATAGTTATGATTACATTTTGTAGATTTTTTTAAATGAGATCATGTTATTTTGCATTTCACCTTTTGCCATAGGCACATTTTTTCCATATTATAGGAACAAATAAGTAATTTTTTTTTAAAGTATCACCTCTTACAGTTTTTTTGCTCAGGTACAGAAAATATCAGGGTTCTGCTGCACTACCACAACCTGTTACAGTTTTCAATTTGTACTTTGTAGTAACAGCAGCCAATCTGAAGGCTGCTTCTTCAACTGAAAAAAACTGTTATGGCCTTTTCACTACAATGGAGAAATGGGAAAATGCACAAAAGAAAGTTCTCTTCACATGTGCTCTTGACTGTGTAGCAAATATACAGTTTATCAAGTAATTACAGATTTGTTCCACAAACTGTTAAGAAACACTCCTGGACCTGGGAAAGCAGTGGAGTGGGTCAGGAATGCTCACAGTTATGGAGAAAGGCTAGTGTGAACTAATGCAAGAAAGAGGCACCCAGGGAAATCAAATCAGTCAGATTGGTGCAAAACACCACCTTGAAGCAGTTAGTGTGCAATGGGGATAGCAGTTACCTTTGTTGTTTGCACACAGTATCTTTGGAGCAGCTTTTCTTTTTCTGCTGGGATGAAAATGTCTTTTGGCCAGAATGTTTCACAGATTAAAATCAAGCAATACCATATTTCAGTGCTCAGAAAATTCTATCTTCAGGAAATGACTCTGATATAAGAGGGTTAGAGATTCTGAGAGAGCCTTGAGCAACTCTGCTGAAATCTCAAGATACTCACTGAACTGATGAAGAAGCCCACATCCAAGTGTGGAGAACAGGACAGACATGAGTAACTAAATAGCACAAAGAAAGTATGAACTGTCAAGAAAAATATCCAAATCCCAATAAAGTCAGAGCATTGTTATAGAGCTGGGGAGATAAATGCAGGATGGAATTATGTTAGTCAGACTATATACCGGACACTGGTTAATTGCCAGAAAAATATGACCATCCCTTCCCCAATCCACTCACCTTCAGCCTCCCCAAGGAAACATACCCGATTCCTGTGTCGATTTTATTAGATAAGTTCCGAGATCACTGACTGCAAAGCCCTGAGTAAAAAAAGTAATCTCTTGCTTTCCAGATATCTGGAAATTCATGTAATAGAGGGAGAGGGAAAGTGTGTCTATGACACAACGCCTGCAACATAACACATTTTTTATGTGTTTCAAGGATACAAGGTGCCTGGCTACAACATCCTGAGATAATATGGGGGAGCAGAGGTCAGTCATTCAGCAGGATAGTGTTTGAGACTGATTCCTGCCAAAGACAATACAGCTAGCTAATGTCCATATCACTGTTGCCAGTGGAGTAACATATTGCTGAAGTTGAACAGGAATGTTTTGCAACGGAACTTGAGAAGTTATGTGCAAAAAGTCCATCTGTTACACTTGAGGGAAAGAAAGAAATCCGTCAAACACAATGTGACCATAGGCCACAAGAGAGAGGTTTTTGAGAG
>WEIT01028799.1:263-20040 GCA_013389985.1 Dryoscopus gambensis
GGGGTTATTTTAAAAGGCTATTTAAAGACGCACATATATTTGGAATATTCTGCCTGAAAAAGTCTAGCATAATTAAAATTATGTAAATGTGGGTGTTGAGCTTCTCGCTAACCCCATGTTATAGCCTGTAAACTGTCTGAAACCATTAATTTAAGTACTTAGAATTGGAAAGTCTTGACCAAATTGTAGCCCAGTTTGTCTAGTGGAGATGATATACAAAATTATGCTTCCTGGAACTGGAATTAAAAAGTGAATCAAAAGCTCTAGAGAACCTTAATTCCTGTAGATATTCTAGACTTAAAGGAAGTTACTGACCCAGCAGGAACTGATTTGATGACTATGCAGGGAGAAGACTAGGAAATGGAAACAACCTCTTGCTTCTTTTTCTGGTTGCTGGGATATAGTATGCAATATCTTAGGGATCCCATTCACCTGGTTTTTCCTGTTCGTATTTTATCCTTAGGATGTATTTCCTGTGCTTTGATGAAATCTTGTCAGTATTCAAGAAACTACAGACTTGAACCTGCAGTTTCATCTGGGACTATCCCATGTGCAAGGGACTTGTTTCTCATTCAGTTTTCAAGCATGAGTGACTGCTAGATGCCTATTAGTTTTCCTTATTTTTTCCTTGCAAAAAATAAGGAAATTGGAATTGTGCCATGTTCCCACAAACACTTTCTATTGACCTTCTGCACAAACTAGCAGCTGGAACTCAACAGCAGCCCTGAGAGGTGGCTCACAGTGTCGTGGAGTTGGAACCTAAAACCTAAACTTGTCCTGCATCTCTTTAGTGTCTAACTTGGGTGTTTCATTTCTTTGGGTATCAGGAGGCACCTCAAAGGATTGTGAGAAATTGGCCAAGCCTTGCAAGATATTCTAGAAGGGCATCTCTTTCTCTCACATTTAAGAGAAAAGGGGATATGGGATGAAATAGATTTCCAGAGCAGGAGGTAAAGCATCTTGTGGAAGTATCTGGAGCCCTATGCAATAAACTCAGGCTGTGGTCAGCAGCTGGAATGCTTTGGAAGCTTCCACTTCTGGATGTTGGGAAGGCGAGAGAAGAGCTGGACACTCATGTCAGACAAGATCCTAGAACAGGTTATCACAGTCATAACTGATACAAGACCAGGCCCAAAAGACAATCCTGCACCACCAGTAATCCTATTTTTAAGTGATTGCCATGGCTAAAGTTGGAGAACTCCTTCAACTATAAAAGGGTTTTTTTCATAAAGGGTTATTTGCAACCTTTGCCAGGCTCCTGCAGACAATGCTCAGAGTAGCAAGACTTATGGTGATAGGACTAAGTAAATATGAATGAAGAATCATAGTAAATGGGGCATTAATTTCAGTCAGAGCGACCAGGACAAGCTAGGCTTAATTTTCCTAAGCTAGATTCTTATCAGTTGCTCTTAGTTTCACCCTTGTCATCACCAAGCAAACCTTTAAATCCGTGGTAAAAGTAGGTGAGAATGAAAATGCAGTTTAAAGCACTTCCAGAAATATNAGACTGGAGAGATTTGAAGACAGTCTGTACCTGAGGAATGCAACACAGCTTTCAATCATTTCTAGTATGAAACTCATACCTATAACATCATAGCAACAAACTGATGCTCAGCTCCATTATGCATTATGTTTTGTTTTTTTCATGGGCAGTAAGAGATTTGGCACTGAAAAGCTCTAGGGACACTTGCTTCTGCAATAATAAGGCATAAGCAAAAAGTTACCCTATCTTTTTTGGAAGGATGTGTTTAAAGAGATGTTGTTTTTAGACAGTGAAAGCAAGTCTACTGCTGCTCATCAGAAACACTCAAGTGAAAAATGTTTTCTAAGTGACATTGGGTTTTGAGTCACCCATAAAGTTCTGAGCACAGAAAAGGCCTTGGTGTGCCTGAAAATCATTTGAAACTTGTTCCCTGATTTTGTCAGTGTAGTTCTGTGCTGTAGCTCTGTGCCCTGTGGAATCAAGGCATTTTTTAGGGAAAAGGAGAGTTACAGAACTCTCAGATGGCTCTACGTAGCTTTCTGTTTTGCTCTGCTCTAATTGATAAAACTCCTACCTGGTCAGGTGTCATGTTCCTGAACCAGAACACTCCACCAAGTCTCCTCTCTCACTTTTTTTTTCTCTTGTTTTTCTAAGAGAAGGAGGGGACCATTGCTTTTCCATACATTCAGCATATCCCTGAAGTTGAACTAGATGTGGTTCAGCCCTGGAATGAGCTTAGACAGGTCTGTGCATCTGCCTCCTGATATCTCCTCTTTTTGTATTTCCTTTAAAAAGTCCTGGGCTATACAGATTCCAAGGAGGACACGAGATGTTCCAGAGGGCAGTTCAAAAAAGCAAATACGTACAACCATCTGTGCAAAAGCCTAACAAAGGATATATCTTAATTTTTAATAAGGATTAAATTGCTTATGATGGAAGAACAGGTACTTTTCCTGGGGTTTGAGGAAAGCAAATGTTCCAATTTAACATGTAAGCAGGTTTGCAAGAAAAATTGAAATCTTTGGATGGTTTGGGGTTTTTTTATTATATGCAATTGGTGACCTAAATTCTTGACTCTGTGCTTGCCATCTGTCCCCTCTTCAGGGACTCCCGTGCATTGCTTCCTGTGTAGGTTCCTCTGTCTAGAGTTCTCCATGCCATGTACTTGGCCCTCGTATCTTTGCCACAGTATCTCTGTCTCCCCACTTAAGGGAGCTGATTCCTTTCTAATTGCCGTCCAGGTTGTTTCTACTTAAGATAAAATCTTTTATGTTGACTCAGCCTCCCAAATAACTCAAAGATCATGAGGGAAGATGGGACATACTTTAGTTCTGTGCTGGCTATCAGAGACTATGCAGAAAGCAAGTGAGAGGTAACAGAATGCCACGGTCTGCAGCAGAGAAACCTAAGTGGATTATGTGCAGGTGAATAGATGTGCAATTGGTAGTCCCTAAGATGCTTCAGGGAAGCTGGCATGTCACCATGCATCTTGTTTGACTTGCCAGGACTATGGGCATTTTGTTAGAAATCCAACACAACAGGCAGGCAGAGAAGCTGAACAAATTGTTTGCATTTATAGAAAATAGTCAGCTAGAAACTCTATTGTAACAAATAGAATTCTGTATGTCCAGAGAGTTGCCATGGTATTAACAAATGTTACCCATTTTTCCCTTGTTTGTGTGGTGCCTTGTGATTTACCAGCAGTGCTCCTCAAAGCTATTTTGTTATCACAGACATGATTTTTAAAAGTTTTCTTATCTAGCCTGCTACACACCATGTTTTTCATTTTTCTTCTTATATACAGAATGCATAGTACAGGTTGAGTTACCCATATATGCAGTTCTTCCCTCATTACCTGCTTCAAATCCCACTTGTCTCTCCAAATGAATGTGTAAAACCCAGCTACACAAATCACTGAACTCCCAGTGCATTCAGGCACTCATTGTTTCTAAAGTGATGCTATCCAAGCGGAGGAATTGAAACATGAAATGCTGTCCTCCACCAGATGTTGGGCTGGTTTAAATGGAAATAAACACCCAAAGGGAAAACAAGACAGTGGAATATAATACACTGCTGAAATATGGGCTAGAGTTGTGCACAACCCAACTTTCTTATCGTTTCAGATTTTTTTTTTTTTAAGTTTCTTTTCAACACAATTTCATCCTTAACCCCTTGTGGTGGTGTGTCCTGCTGAGTGCAATATTCTTACAATGTTTCTGTTTTCCTCTTCATTTGCTTATGTATATCCTCAGAGTAACAAGGATTATATTCGTCTGCAGATTTTTCCTTTCCCTTCTAGAAATATTTATGCTCCCTGTGTAGAGCAGAGCAGCAGCTCCTCATTGCCACTGAGTCTCCAGAGGACAGGACAGAGAAGTGAAGGGAGTGGGTTTTCTGCTGTCTACCATCAGTCCTATCACTCAGGGTGGTAATTCAAGTTTTTCACACAATATCTCTTCTCAGATGCCTGCCAAAAGCCCTACATAAGATTGATCTGTCTTAGGAGACTAAAACTTGGGCTGAAAATTAGATGAATAGCTGGAGACCCTTTACTTGGGGTCCTAGCCTTACAGGACAGGGCAGGAGAAGCCAAAAGATGACATTCCTTCACGTCAGTTTTATTTCTTGCAACAGAAGGCAAAGGACAGGATGAGAAGACAAGGTTTTCCATCATAGCTCTTTGTTCCTATCTCAAACATATCACCCCTGAAATCATCCTGAAGTTTCATTAATGCCCTTTTGCCACTTCTGACATTTGTACAATTTCTGATCTTTTGCTGTCTCACTCCCCCATTCTTAATCCTGTATTCATATATATTCTTATTCTTCATCTTGCCCTTCCTCCTCCTCATTCAGTTTGTTCCCAGAATTGCCTTTTAAACTATTCCTCACAACATGATGTGGTTTGTTCTCTTGAAGAGTGGCTGTGTTACACAGAATGTTGGTTTGTGAAAATCATCCTGTCTGGGACAGGAAACTCAGAGAACAAAAGGAAAGCACGGGAACGGATTCACCTGTCAAACAGGGCAGGGCAAAATCACAGACTCAAAGCCCAATGCCACTTTGTAGTGGGGTTTTAGGGGGTTTTGGGGTGGAGGATTATTCTGCACATTGCACTATCAAAACAAGTATAAACAAAACCCCCGATCAAATTTTTTTGCTAGACATGCCTTCATTTGTAGAAATTCATTGGTCTCTGAGTATAAATGTGTGAATTTGCTGCAAATAACACATAAAATATTGTTGATTAAAGCAATCATTGACTGTGTCTTGCAGAGCCACAGGGCCCTCTGCCTTGGGAGGTTTGCCAGGAAGTAAATTCAGTGTCTTGATTAATTGAGGTCTTAAGAGTTGAGAGGGAACAGGGGAGCCTAACAGGTGAATACATGGGGATACAATAGGAAAAGAAAATAAAACCACATGAATCACTATCCCTTTGGATGTTAAAGTATCTCTGCTCGGGTTTCAAAGGATTTTTCAGGTAGATGTGTCTGATCTTTTGTTCTCTTTCCTGGGTTTTCCCTGGTCGGGCTCACAATGCAGAGGCAGCGCAGCTACGTCTCCCTAGCGTCCTTGCCTCTCAGCAGGAAGCAGAGGGAACATAGGAGAGAATCTCAGAGCCGGGTGGGAAAAGGTGCTTTTTTCCTCTTTGGTGCAGCTCAGCCAGGTAGCCTGATTTCCAGGCAGAAAGCGTCCCAAGAACAAAAGAGGCGGAAAGGACTCAGTTCAAGAAGCTGTTTATCCGAAGGAATTAAGAACCAGACTCCCAGTCAGATGGGCGGGCAGCCCGTTTTTCAAGGGGGGTGGTAACATAAGGGGAACCAATGATGGACAGGGAGAAGGGAGGACACAACTGGGATACAATCCAGTGAGGGGGTTTGGGAGGCGGAGTTGTAACACAGAACCAATGCAGCTGAGGCGGGGAAATTCACCCACTGTCTGGCCAGGCTTTGGCTGGCAATGCGGGGCTGCAGCCTAAGAATAGGCTGAGACACCCCTACAATCTTTGGCTTCCAGCTGTGATCTAACACACCTTGAAGGTGAAGCCATTATTTTCACAAGATATTTTCACAAAGGAAGGTATTTCTGAAAGAAAAGGAAATTACAGGAATAGGCTGTTTCTGAAATGTTTTTGGTTGCTGTGAATTTTGCATAAAAGTGAAAAGGGGTTAATTTTTGAAAGGAAAAAGAAGACTGCTGTCTATTTACAATAAATGCATTGCTGTGTCCTTTCTTCCTGACCAAATGGAGCCTCAGCAGAGAATGCAGGTTAACACTGAGAAATTTCAACACTTGCCTCCCTCCAGTCAGAACAAAAATAAATCATCTCTCTGGGTATGTTGAAAAAAAGCAAATTTCATTGTTGTTTCATTGAATCTTGCACTATTAGAGCTGCCACAATCCATTTTCCTGCTGGGAAGTTACAGCATGACTGTGCCATGGCCTCTGCTGGATGATGCCCAGTGCCAGGCAAGTCCTCCAAAGGGAATATTCTCTGTTTGCAACCAGAAAACATTGGCACAAAAGCGTTGGATAAGATATGCTCCATTTGGGCTCCATGAGCAATCTCCTGGGTCTTTGTTTTCCTCACTTTAAAACCTCACTAGAGAGAGCTTAAGTCTTCTGCTGGGATTAGTCATCCAATGGAAGGAATTTCTTTGAAATTAAGGCTCAGAGCCCCTAGAAGTTAAATAGATGATCAGAAATTTCAGTGAATTTTTGAATATTTGATAGACTGGCCCTAATACTTTTTTTTTTTTTTTAAAGTAAGGAAACGGTTTCTTTACTGACTTTTGAAATCTTCTGCAAACATCCTACTGTAGAGTGATCTTTCCTATTTCTTCCTCCATGGCATAGGTGGTTGCAGTTGTTCACCACCTTAACAAGGGGCAAACTCAGACACACAGAAAAAAATAAAAGGAGTAAGAGAAAGAGAATAATTTGCGGTCTCACCCAAGAAAACAGCCTCAGAAACAGCTTGCTAGGGGGTGACTGCCATGGACTCTGAGCCTATGCTGTACATATTTCAGATCCATCAATATTTTCCTTTACAGAGGCACCAGCGTGGGAGTACTGAAAGAAAGAGGAAATAAACAGGCTGTGTTAGTTTGCCTGGTTTCCTGAGAAGTGCTAAATTGCTCAAATGCTGCTGGGGCCTCTGCTGAGCACACAGCTCTGGGGAAGCAGCTCAGCCTGTTTCTCTGAGGTACCTGTCTTTCTGCAAGTATGAAGCAGAAGTTTCATAAATATAGCATAAAACTTTAGCACCTGCAAGCCAGGTGCTCCACAATCTTTAGGCTTTTTTGGGTTTTTTACAGTATATGTAATTTCTTTATTTGAAATTATTATTGTGTATTTCTTGGGTCTTCTGGTTTTGTGGCTTTAAGATGCAATGACCACTTTATTTTTTTGCAGCTTTTTCCCAAAAGCATGATAATTATTAAGCCTGTACTTTATAAAAGAGTAAATAACATATAATTCACATGACTCTGGGAGGTGATATTTCATGAAAATCATTGAGTTACTCTGAGATTCAGAGCTTTGACAGGTCCAGTCTCCATAAACTTGTCAGAAAATTTAAGGCCAGGTCTCAGGTCAAGCAAACTAAACAAGTCCCTCAAGCAGGAAGCTGCAGAGACTTATAAAGCAGCTATCACCTGCTCAGACAATGTCAGTGCTGCGGAAATCTGGGCTGACAGCTGATGGTTGGGCATGTGGCAGCTCTGGAAAAGGCCAGAACTTGCCCTTGGCTGAAGCAGCTCCCAATTAAATTGGAACAAGGTTCAGCCAACAGATCCTTGTCCAAACCCCTTTGACACGTGTGAGCAAGGGCATCTCCTCAGAAAGGTCTTCTTTTGGCTCTGCTTCTGCTGCTCATCAAAAACAAACATCTCTTACTTTGTAACTTTCTCCCCTCCTAATTTCAAGTTCACTTCCATGTATGTAGACCAACAACAACAGGTAGACTGAAGGTGTGTGGAACAAAAAGCTGGTTTTGGTTCTGTCTGATCCTGAAAGGAAAATGGAAAAGATAATATGTCTGTAAAGGAGAGAAGTGAGAGTAGTGGGTGTATTTCTGTCAGTATTAAGTTGCGTGGAGACTAAATTTGTTTCTGTGAGAAATTTCTCCTTGCCTTTCTCTGGGGTGGTACACAAGCCAAGTGACAGGCTGTGAAACACAAGGTACTGTTTGCTTTCATTAAGGTTCATTTCCTGTTGCACCTTGTTTGAGAACATCGTGCTAATTCAAAATGGCATGGGAAGAGCTGTAGAATATTTCTTCATATGTCTAAAATAAGACTTGGAGGTTTATTTTTGCTTGCTCTTCCTCAGAAATCTTGGACTTCTTAAACAGAGATTCCCAATACGTTATTACTGCACTGCTCTGTGAGCATCTGTGAATCCTGTAGCTACTCCACTGGCTATACCTTGCCTTTTTCCCAGGTAATCTAAGCTGCACAGGAAAGCCACATCAGTCAAACCATGCTCTTAAGCTGAATTACTTCCAGCCCCATGGTAAAGGTGAGGTAGCCCCATAGTAACCAAGCCTCCCAGCTAAGGCACAGAGAATAAGCTCAGAACCTTTCTGTCTCTCTGTTTACAAGTCTGCACTTTCAGTTTGGCCACAGCCCTGCTGTCAGCTGAACTGGCCATGGATCCTGGTTCACACTGCCTGGTGTGTGGATCCTGCCAGGTGATAACAGGCTGTCACAGAGGTGAAGGCAGCACACCCTGGGCCCAACTCCCTTGATTCTACTGAAAAGAAGGATCTATAATCAGCAGAAATCAAAACAGTTTTGATGAAAAAATGTCATGTTTGTTAGAAAACTAAATGCTTAATATTCTAGATTTCCATGCATTTAAAATGGAAATGCCTGTTTAATCAAGAAAATGGTTGGGGAAAAGTTCTCAGTCATCTGTGTTTAAGTCTCCTTAATGACAGGTTTTTTGTCCCTAAAAGCTTGTCTCAAAATCAAGTTGTGCTGGAATAAGTTACTCAGGATCAACCACTTGTTTCTGGATAGCACCATGTGTGAATATTCTTACTCAGTAAGAGCCTTATACGTCTGTACGGATCTTGTGTTAACCATTCATGCTGCAGGACAGGAAAAGAGGGGCCTCTGATGCAATTTGCTCAGGAGTTTCCTCCGTGGCCAGTAGGAGTGCAGCCTGCTAAATGAATTCTTTAAATTATGGGATAGTAAGGCAAAAAGGGACAAGTGGACTCCAGAAGGTACAGGGAAAGCTTTTTCTTCTCCTTGACGTGAGACAGCAGAGTTGGCCTCTGCTCCTTTGCTGCATATTGATGAGACGAAGATTTAGAGAACACTTAAGCCCCTTAACTCTTTCCTGGGGGAGCTCCCTTTCTGCAGAAATCTGTCTTAGGTCTCTCTCTTCTGTGTTAGAAACATAAGCCACTTTCTGCCATCCTGTCCCTTTCTCCCACTGTTCCCTGCTTCTCACAGCTTAACCTATTTCAGTGGTTGAAAGCAATTGTTCAAGTCCAGGAACTATACTCGAGGGCAGCCCAAGGAGGCTCCTGCTGTCAGAGAAAAGGTAAGGGTGCTCCTAGCCAGCACAGGAACATTCCATTCTGTATGATCTACACTGCTTAACTGCCAGGGAGAAGGATGGGGGGTGAAACCTGATGGCATCATCCACTCCACGAAGCGCCAGCATTGTCCAGGAGCAGATTGGTCTCCTTGATGGCCAAGTCACCCCCTGCTGCCTCCCCAGAGCACCCCTGCAGAGTCAGTGGCCATCTGCTCCAACATCTGTCACCTCAGTTCGGGGGTGGGGAGGGGTCCCAGCTGCTTCAAGGGTGTTCTCCAGACATGTCCAGAACCGCCCCTCCAGTGTTACCCAGATGTGCAGAAAGATGGAGTTAAGGGCATATTCTCACAGTGCTTCAGAAAAGCAAATGGAGGTTTTCCCTCTGCATCTAATCCCCTGCTTCACCACTTAAAGATTCGACAATATCACTTGGGTAGAGACCTCAGTTCTCTCACAAACATGACCTGAAAAACAAACATTGTGCATTATTTCTTTCCCTTCCTTAGGAGTTGACCACAGAATCCAATTTTGATTAGCAAACCTAACACCTGCCCCTCACACTTGCCCCTCTCCCTCCCAAAACAGGCCTGCGTTAATCATGAAAGTAAGAAAATATTCACGTATGCTTTCTCTTAGCTGAATTCCTAATAACATTTTCTGCTCTGATCTTATTTTGTTAGTCTCTTTTTACATTTAATTTGGCATCTAACCAATTGAAATTATGTTCTATTTATGCTTTTTAGCAAATGGTTTTGGCTTCAAATTCTTAACATTTCATTCATGGTTATTTGTTCTACTATTTAGCACATATCCAGCTTGCCTGCCTTGTAACTTCCAAATGAGAATATTATAAATGTGTGGAGGCTTATTAGATCTGGGGCTCTTCTATTTTATCTTTTTTTTTTTTTTTAATTCAAATGGGAAACACATTTTTAATATTAAATTTTTCATTTATCTGAACCAGGATGAATTGTGGCAAATGTACTGAGGAGAATATTTCTTCTGCTTGATGATCTCAGGAAGGGGGATGTGTGGAAGGGAGGTGTGTATGTGCCCGTGTTTTTCTCTCTACTTGTTTCTGTGTCTGTTGGTTGCTTTTCAAGATCTCCCACTTTGAATATTGACCCAATATTGGCACAGGAATGCCTGCCCAATCTCTTTTTCTAATTAAAGGATCTAATAGCTAACAAAAGAAGTTGCTGCTGTCCAAGGCAAAATACACTGAAGAAATTAAAAAAAAAAAAAACAAACAAACAAAAAAAAAAAAAAAAAAAAAACACCAACAAAAACAAACCCAATACTAATATAGGAGCATTGAGCAAAAATTTCTCAGTGAAATGGCCTATTCTGGAACTAGATATACATGAAGATCCCACCTGACAGCAGATTGTATGCATGGAGGAAATCCAGCACCCTCCTAATTGTGAAGCATACTTTTCTGTAAAAGTGGCTTCATTAACCCCTGGAGCAAGCAGGAAAGCAACCCACAGGAAAGATCAGGCCTAAAATGCCAGAACTAAAGCTGCCTCCTTTGCTCATCTTTGAAAACCCCTCATTGTAATATCCCCCGCCTTGACATGGAGGGTAGGGACATACAACTCTACGACAAGAATGATTTTGTAAAAAGTGGGGAAAAGTGAAAATATCAGAAATAGGTACTTCTGACATTTCCTGTAAAAAGGTTGTCCTCATTTCCTACACAGACAGCATGACTTTTGTCATGGCAGTGAAGTAAAAATATCTTTGCTGCCCTGTGGGGTAATATCAGAGCTGGACAGTGCTTTTTAATCACAATCCTTAGATCATGTCATGTTTTCACTTGGTGTAACTTATAATTTAATGTCTTAAAATCCCCCTCCAGTCTGCATGTAAAATCACTCATTTTTCAATGTCCTTCCGACAAGTTGAGTTGATTACCTCATGTCCTATCACCTCCAAAAAACAGCTAAATTCTGCCGCTGCCATTAAGAGCATTTGACTGTGTAGAGAACTATCATTACAGGCCTCTCTTGCTTTCTCAGTTTAAATAGGCTTCATTTCACTTGCCTTTCTCTCTAGGTCATGTTTCCTCAACCTCTTATTACCCATACTGCCTTCCTTTGGACTTTCTCCATTTTGTCTAAATGTCTGTTTATGTAGGATGTATAAAATTATACAGAAGGCCTTACCAAAAGGCCTCATTAGGGCTTTGAAATGATTACATCTCAGGTCTTGTAAAATCAACAACAGGGAAAAAAAGGTCTAGTAGAGGTAATAAAGAACAGAGAGGCCATCTCCCCTGACCTTCAAATTGGTGGTGGCCACAAGCCTATTTTAGAAAGTGGTCTACCTTTCTGACAGCAATGTGCTACAGATTCCCATTCACCCTTTGGCCAGCAAAAATCCTCAGAGCCTGATTTGCAGGGAGCTGGATCCTCCTCCCTGCACTTCACTGAGACTGCTTTTCTGTTTCTCTCTAGGATAACTTGCATGTATCCCTTCTGAATTTAATATGATTATAGTCCAGTCCCCTCTTGTTTAAGCATAATCTACCAAAGACAGAGAAATTATGTGCTTCTTTCCATAAGGCAATTTTTCCCTGTCATATGTTTGACAGCTCTTTTAAAACCTCGGTTGTGCACACAGAAAAGGTCCTAAAAGAAAGAGCCTTTCCAACAGGGTCAGTAAACATGGTATTTAATTGAGACATTTAAAACAAAGATCTATGGGTCTGGCCATCTGTTTTGACTCGTCTGGCTAGGACAAGTGCCCCACAACAGGCCTATGTTTAATGCCTGGATGTGGTGTCCAGTTTGTCAATGCTCATGTCCGCCTGTTTGGAGGGCATGGTGCCCATTACCCATTGCCGAGGCACTTGGCACTGCTTGGAGCACGGAGAGCCTTGTGCAGGCAGTCCACACAGGCATGCTGGGCTGCATCTGTTTGTCTGCATCTCCCACTGCGATTTTTGGCAGTGCCAGCACAGCAGCCACATGTCTAGTGTTTGCCTCATCTCTGCTGAAAGGCCTATGCTAAGGAAAACCAACAAGGAGCTGAGAGATACTTGAAAAGCAAAACTGGAGCTTGTGGTAACTGACTTGCATGGGCTAGGCTAAAGGGAGCTCAGCTGTCTGAGCTAAACTCAGAAACAGCCTTTCCAAAAGCACTGGTGCTGTATCAGGCTTGGTAGAGGGGCTGGATGTTGGAGGAGAGGAGAGCAGAGATGTTCCAAGGGCCTTTTTGTAGATACAACCTCTGCTCTAACCCAATTCACTCTGAGATTGATTTGCTCTCCTAGATAACACCTGAGTTATTGTTGGTGTACTTGAAAATGCAAGAATTACCATACCCAGAAAACAGGGACATCTAACCTGGTATCTTCTCCATATCCCCATGCCCAGGTGTGAATAAGAACAGTGAGCTCAGGCTACCGCTGGGCAGAAATTCTTATCTTCTAGTGATGACAGTTCAGGCTCTTCCTGACCCAGAAATATTACCTTCCTATCTCATAGCTCTCAAAGGATTCCTGCACAAGAGCTTGTACAGTTGCTTTTGAAGCTGGTCTGAATAACCAGTTTTCCATGACAAGGAGTACCACTGCTGAAGTGCACAGTGCCTGAAGAACAGCTGTACTCTACCTATATACAAGATAGCAGATAGAAAACCTATTTATTCACCTCAGCAATCTTGAAGCTTAAACATGCTATTTGTTTTCCAGTGTGCAGCATGCTTGACAGTGCCTGAAATGTACCCCACAAACTCAGACTGCCTCCAGTACCCAGAGGTTATTGCTTGTTTGTCTACCTTGTGTACCCTTGGCTACACTGTGATTCAGCTTCAGAAGGAAGGAGAACAAAGCTACTCCCTGCACTCTGCCCTCAATGTCTGTTAAAAAAGCCCCAGTTAGGAAAAATGTGAGTCCAAATCCAGGCAGGCTGAGGAGCTATAATGACTCAAGTGCCACAATTCTTGGACAGCTCCCAGGACATTTGTTGAAAAGCCTGGGACATTTCTCACTGCTTTCCCCAGAAAAAGCTGATAAAGGCACTTTCCCTTTGCAGTTGACATGAGAGTCTGAAGCCCAACATTATTTGCAGCAGGCTTAAATGAAAGGATCTCTCCCTGTGCAATAATTAAAATAATAGCTACAGTGATTGATTATTTGTATGTTAATACTGTTTTGCAGCCCCAGCTGAGAACCTAGTGCGACAGGAACTTACAGGAACAAAATTAGAGGTCAAAGAGCAGTTCTAAACTATATAATTACTCCTGGTTTTGTTTCAGAAGCACTTCAGACTACAGAGCCTTATTCTTCACATGCTTATGCCTGTGTTAAGACCCATCCATTGTTTCTGCACTCTGCTTATATAACAATTGATGTATTTGCAGAAGATCATAATGGTTGTGCCAAACTTAAAAATTCACCCCCGGTTTGGCTCAGGTTTGAATATCAATATTACTGTCTCTGCTTGCACAAGATGAATCTGCATTCAGTAGAAAAATTAGAGTATGGAGTTTGTTATTGCTGATAAAGGAAAGAGGAGAAATAGCAAGATAAAAGTGTGTTTAGAGATGAGATGTTATTAGACATTCTGCGTACTGTCCACTGGCCAGAGAGGATATAATACATGCATAAAAAGGAGAGGAGTTTAATATTTTAGTTATGATATTCCTCCAAGTAACATACATTGGCTTAGCTGAACGTCTCTCTGAATCATCTGGCGTAGGTTTGTCACAAGCGTTAGATTTGGCCTCAAAACTGCAGTAATACCTGAAAGCGTAACTGATAAAGATGTTAAGATTTGAAGAAGAGGTGCTATGGCCACAAGAATCAGAAAGAAGGCTGAATTTGTTGAACAGTTTTCACTTTTGATCGTTTTTTAATGGCCTCCTTTGAATGACTGCTGAGCTGGGAAGCTCTGTATCTGCTTGTACAGAAGTTTTTGCATCTCTCAAAGGTAGTCATTTCTAATAAGCTATCAATCTTGGAGGGTGCTGCTGAAAAAAACTGAGTAATCTTCAATAATTTGAGAAATAGGGTAAAGGAGAAAATAAAGCTGGGATGCAAGAGGAACTACATTCTGAAAAACTGTTCAAGTGTAGAGATTTCAAATTCCAACATCATCTGAATTGCACCAAAACCCTTTTTCAGTAAGACTGTACAGTTCAATGCTGATGGCCCATTTTTCTATCTTTGGCAAACTCCTAACACCCACCCTGGATAGTCATATCACAGCATTATCACTTAGACAATTATTTTGAACTCTAGTTTCCCCTCTCTATGATTTTCTCACTTTTCTCAAATCTTGGTTTAACAGAAACTGTTCATTGATCCAAGATTGGCAAAGAATTTTTTAAAAGAACCAAACCCTGCAAGCAAGTAACATGGGTAGCTCCAAACCTAGTGTGAACCAAAGAGCAATATTTGGAGCTTGTGTGTTTGTTTTTCTTTTTTTTTAAATTAGGGTAAATGTTTTCCATTAAATTTTCCAAATAGGAATCCAGAAAACCAGAAGAGATAATAATAGTTTTTAAAAAAAACCACAACAACAACAACAAAAACAACAACAACAACAACAAAAAAGATTACATTTTGTATTTCTTGGAATAGAAATAACTTCAATTATTGTACAGATTAAATCCCTTCCTGAGGTATGCCAGAGATTTAGCAAAGGACAGTGCTGAGAAAGCCTGTCAATGCACAGTGTATGGCTTCAAATTTTTGTCCTGTTCTTCCTAGGATATTGCCAACAATTTGGGGAGAGTTACTGGAGAAAAGTGAGGGCTAAACGCTAGGTTCCTTATTACTCTAAAACTAAGTTCTCTTCCTTGAAAACTATTTCAAAGAAGGAGATGTCTTTTTCGTATTTACAAGTGTCTCCCATTTGATTTCTATGAATAATTCACCACCCTCAGATGCAGTCCGAGCCAGCCATTGCAAATACCGCGCTATCGAAAGCCAGACCCTGGTGCAACAGTTACAAGTGCGTGTGTTCCAACTGGAGCCACATCAAATGTCTGGGTAGAACAGGACGAATGTGAAATCTTTCCTCGGATGTATTCTGTAACACAGATTTTAAATGCATTCCTTCCCTCTCATAAATTTATTTGGTGAATGTATTCATGGAAAGCTGGAAATTAAAACGGAGAAGCAGATGAAGAGCCTCGTGCTTAGGCTTCGGGTAGAGGTAGATTTAGGCAGAGCTCTCACATACTCATCTTCCACCCTCTACTTCATTTTCTGTCCATTCTAAATTCTGAAAGAAGAGCTGACATAACATGGATTTTCACAGGAGTCTAAGAGAAAAATCACCTCACCTTTCATTCTGTTCACTATCATTGCACTGGTCTGTGGGATGGAACAAGTACAGAGCTGTCATGTCACAGCACAGCCCTTCCTTCCCCTTCTTTAACCTGTCAAAAGCATTTCTGTATCTGCCCCTGGAACAAGCCCTGACATATATGACAGGTATTTTGGAAGCCCCTGAGACACCAAAGGCAGCAAAAAGGTAGGTGAAAGAGCAGGAGGTGAGAAGAATAGGTGAACTACAGAGCCATGGGAAAGCTCATGGACAGGACTACGAGGATAAGTACTCAGGACAGTGTAGAACAAGTGCCAAAAAGAGCAGGTGGAGGTGAAAGGTAGGCATTTGGATACCAGGCCGTACTCTCTCTGGCCTTTGGTATGCAATATAAGTGGAGCTGGAGTTGTGAGGTCTATCAGCTGTTCTGCACAGGACTGTTTGGGATTCTCACCCAAATCAGTCACAAGCGCTGCAGTGCAGATCCCCGCTTATATGGCCCTAAGCGAGTGAGCTGGAGCGAGCCACGCCCAGCCCTGGCTGGGAAGAGCACGCAGAGGTGTAGGGATGGTACACAGCAACAGGGAGGAGGGGCCTCAGAGTTGGTGCTGTAGGACTCTCAGGGAACATCTGATGTTCATGATTTCCCATTTTATTGCCAGTATCATTCCTCCTGAATGGGCTAATATCAGGATAAATTAAAAGTATGAGATGCTTTGAGAGTAGAGTCATTATCAAAATCAAACTTTGCTTGTTTAAAATACTGTGCAACATTTGTGGAAGTTTCTCCCTCCCTCACTTATATCCAGCATAAATTTACTGGCAGTTCTCTTGTCATTGTTGAAGCTATATTCAGTTTTACCAGCAACAATGTATTGTGATTGGAGTGAATCGAATTTTCCATTCAGAAATTAGTATATGCACAATGTAGAACCGAATAATAGGCACCCATTCATAAATGTTTTTCCTGTGGTTACACAGAGTCATATGCCTTCATCACCACTGTACACAGGGATGTCACTACAAGGACTCAATATGGTTGAGCTAAGTGGCCATTTCTACTTTGTTATGTCAAATACTGTACTAATGCTATAACCTTGGAGTAGAATTTCTACTCAGATCCCAAATATGGGCTCCTAAGGAGAAAAATCTCACTTTTTCAGTTAGCAAAATCAATTAAAATTGATTATTGTTTATGAAAAAGAGGTTGATTCCATTTTCCTATTCTATAGATCTATAAATAGATTATGGTCCCACTGTTACGTGAAAGTCTTCAATCTAGGTGATTAGAGGTAGGGAGCTGGGTTGAACTGAGCTACATCAAACTCAGTGTTTGATGAGACTCTGCATCTGCCTTCTGTTCAAAATATTTTTGAACATTTTTCTTGGAGAAGGGTCCAGTTTTTGGAAAGAAATCATGTTTTTTAGGATCACAGTGAAGTGTCCAGGATTTAAGAGTCTTCAGCTTTATATTACTACAAATCCCAGTGTGTAAAAATGCACACCTACACAGATCAGCTGTATTAGGGCTGGGGAAAGGTAAGGGAGAGAAAAAGAGCAAGACCCACAATACTGAGACTCCAGAATTTCTTACCACACATGCCATCACAGCATAACTTTGTTTTTTTGCTTTCTCCTGCTGTCAAACTTCAGAGAGATTAAAATCAGACAAGTCTGGAAAGGAAATGAAGCTTCTCACTTTATTACTCTTGATTAGCAGCAAATTATGCTCCTAACATTTACTTTTCCTTCATTTATTTAAGAGTGATTACACGCAAATAGCAGTTAAAAAATGTCAGGGTTTTAATAATAGTTTTATTTTCCACTGCAATTGCTTCTGTAGCATCTCTGAAGTCTGAAACACACCCCTCCTGACACAAAATCAAAATAGCAGCAATGCATCTTTCTCTCTTTAAAGTACACTCTCCAAAAGAGTATAAAGAAAGATGTAGGAGTTTATTTACTATGTTTCTTATTTAGGTATGTTACTGTGTATTTAAAGTTACAAACTCAAAGGCTGTACCTGTATTCCCATATGGAGAACCCTTAAGATCAATTTTAACCTCCTACTCCCTCAGAAGCTTCTCAAGTGCATAAATTTACTTAACTAACCTGTTGATCCATCCAGTCCTGTACTTTGCTCCCCACTCACCCTGGAAGTGGGAACACTGTGACTGGTAGGACTGTCCTGCAGTTTGGGCAGAGTGTGGGTGGCACTGATGTGTAGGAGCTTTTGCTCAGCCTGGCTCTATCCCTCCAAACTGCAGCTCCTGCCAAGCAGTACCTGAGGTGCCATGGTGAAGTGTCCACTTGGCAGTTCATTGCTGAATTGCTAAGTGAATATCTTTTTTTTTTTTTTTTGCCCTATTACCTCTGATGAATCTTCCACACCAAAACCCACACTCTTACTTTCAGGTCTAGGTGGTGGTTTCTGCCCTCCTATAAAATCCATGGCTGGGACAAAAATTGAGAGTCTTTTTCAAAAGGAGGGGGGGAGCACCTGTCCTCAGAGAAAATTCTTTGAGCTTGGCATCGTTGTGTCCCTGCCTTTCTTTTTTTCTTTCATTTTTGCTTTCATAATTGCCATTTATGCTCATTCCTTCTGCATATGAGGGCTAATACAGACTAAATGGCCCTACTTTTCCAGGGGTACTGTATATCCTGGAAGAGTTCCCAGGATATTTGTCAGTTCAGATTCACTCTATTTCTTTTCAATAAAACCTAGCTCTGGTGGGAGCTCCAACAACATCATCTCAGAGTGAATGTGACCTTCTGGTGAAAGAAGTTGAGCAATCTTCTCCCTCTGGGAGCATGGTTATGCCTCATTACTGTAAATAAGTTTTCTACAAGGGTTTCTGCATGCTGCATATCTGGGCAACTTCACAGTATATGCACACGTAAATAAATAATTGCTTCCTTTAAGTAGACCCACAATGTTTGGGAGTTGGAATAAGGAAAGAATCCAACTTTCTGCATTCTTAGTAAGAGGTGTTTAAAAAAAGGGAAAAAAGGGCCTTTCTCATCAAACCCAGAGGTCTCTGAGGAGTTACAAGGAGTAGATTTGTTAAAATCAGAATTGCCTGTTTTGCACATTTGCTTTTGGAATAACACCACATTTTTAAACAAACTTTATTAGAATTCATATCCAGTTACGGAGCTGTACAGAACTCCTTTAACAAGCATAGTCTGGCTGGAGGCAATGAATCTGTCTTTGTCACTAATGATGTTTGTATTATTTTAACACTGTTGATACTGGGGATTTGTGGGGGGGCTGCAAGCAATCATCTTTTAACCACAGCTCACCTGCCTTGCATGCTGATTAGAAAAATACTTTTCCCTCTGCAGGTCAGGAACACAGTGGGGTACATGAGGGGATGCGCCCAAAGGATTTCAGTCACATAGTCTGGTTGCTGGAGAAACCTCTTGCAATCCCAGTGACCTTTACCTATTCAGTGAAGGAGGTGGGTGGAAAAAAAGAAAAGTCATTTTTGGAAGAGCTAAAGCAGCTCTCGTTCTTTCAGGTGTGGAGGAATCCTGGGCCTGGGCCTGGTCCAAGCTGCTCAAGTGCTGAGAAGTGATTCAGTGATTCAGGTGTCAGTTCTAGAACGCGGAGGAGGAGGGAGCAGGGACTTACTCATGAAAAACTCGATATCTCTCAGCTGAAGATTTTCAGAATAATCATTGTTGATTAAGCAGTAATATCCTGTTGTGGGTACCAGAGTTACATAAATACATCCAAGATCTTCCTCAGATCAGGAGGGAGTGGGGTTTTTGACTTCCAGAGGATGTGCACAGGATATTTAGGATGCTGTCGTGCTTACATATCCATCCTGTCTCCTGCCATGATACAGTAGTAGGATGGCACATATTTCCCTGATTCCTTTCAGCATCCCAGCCCTCTCCTGTGTTGGCTTGGACAGCAGGCAAAACTGGTTTGGGAACTGCAGTGATAGACATATGTCCACCCATGGCATAGATGTATGGATAATAGCTGAAGGCTACTTACATAAAGAAATATTTTTTGTAGCCTTTGAAACCCATTCTTTAACTTGAATTGTGAGATCTACCACAAAATTAAAGGTATTCTCCTGTGCACCAGCCCTAAAGAGACAAGCACTGTGACCTGAGTGAGCAGGGTCTGTTCGTGATCCTCCACAGAAGTAGGAAAGGATCAGCATGATTCATTTTTATTCCAGTTATAAAAGATACCTTTTTTATGAGCAGATAAGATATTTTGTCAGGAAATGGTTCTCCGCAGAAACAAGTCTGCCAGGTTCAGAGTGTGGGTTGGATACCTCCTTGCTCTTGATGCCCTAAAGAAATGAGAGGGCTGTATCCCACCTGCTGTTGTCAGGGCTTGGAGCTCAAGAACCATGACAAATGGTGCACAAGGCAAAAATACAAAAATGAAGGAGGGGAATGAAAATAATCTACAGTAACTGAGAAAAGAAAAAGGTTA